>CM026294.1:3106712-3237927 GCA_014851415.1 Cnaphalocrocis medinalis
GTGCACACAATCCCGGAAGCAAAATGGCACTGTCTGTTTGTTCATTTTTGAGCAAGGATCGCGGGCCAGGGAAAGGGGCGTGGCTTGAGCTTCGACGCGAGTTTGCCGGGATTTATCAATGAAGTCTCGAGGCGGTCGAATACGCAAATCGATACTCTCTACGCTTTCTATCTAGGTGTGCGTGTCACACATTAATAATGAATTGTTTACCAAAAATGGCTTAGTTTAATGGATAATTTTGGGAATTCGACTATTTTAATTTTGACTAGCTATAAATGATCAGGAGTCGATACTGAAGTACCAAAAAAAATTTATGTAGTAAAAAAAAAATAGGGGTGTATAACAATTACATATCATAAGTATTTTTATTATAATCTTCAATAATTATTCTGTCAAGTTATGTGGCTCAGGTGAATCATGCATGCAGCATTCAAGCATGCATGCAGAATTCAAGCAGGCATGCAGCATGCATGCAACCGGGCATGCATGCAGGCATGCAACCAGGCATGCATGCAGGCATGCAACTGGGCATGCAGGCATGCATGCAGCATGCATTTTTTCTGTCACGGCTCCGGCGCTGCAAGGCTTCGGCGGTCCCACGCGAGCTTATCGTCGCAGATGATTCTCGCTCGTCACCGCAGCCTCGGCTTATTGGCCGGCTTCGCCGGCCAGCCTCAGCCGCGGTGGCGAGCAAAAACCACCTGCTCCTCAGCTCGCGGGCCGCCTCGCCCTTCCGCGCCTACGCGGGTTTGAATTACACTCTAGGGGTAGGGCAGACAAGACTACGTGGAGTCGGATTTTGCAGCGATTCGCTTCTGTCAATACATTTTGTAGCGCAAAATTAAACACTAACTAAACCTATTTCTCGTTTACAATAATAGGAGAAAGGTTACTTCGACCTTTAATATGTCTAGAATAAAAAAATATTGTAAGTAATACATCTGTAAAATGAAAAAAGAGCTTTTGAAAATCGGCTATTAGTTTTTCTGGAAAATGAAACATATGTAAAATAAATTTATTGCATACAATGTTTTGTCAAAAAATATATCTTCGATTCAAAACTTCGATATACCGTTTTCGAAGTTATGAAATTCGAATAATGAAGTTTCGAAAGTAAGATAGGTTACCGCGCATGCTATTTGTGCTTGGAAATGAAAAGGATAGCGATAGACTCGTATATGCTATACATTATTTTGGAGTATTTAATTATTAATATAGAGAAATAGTTATTTAATTTTTTATTTTTTAATCAATTAATTATTTATCTATGTTTATTGTTTATGTGACACTAAAGTATATACACATCTTTAGTAAAAAGGACAGAGTAATACATATATATTACTAATCTGGCAAATTTTATCTTTATTATTAGGAGCCGAAATAAAAAACAACAATTAAAAGAATACTTCTGTTTATTGAAAAAAATTTAAAATACAAAAATTTTTAAAATTACTCAGGTTCCGAGTCATCGGACATATAACTGTGATCTCCAACTTCTGAATCTTCTTCGTTATCACTCTCTGTTTCAAAATTTTCGACAATGTCTTCTATTTTTAAAGGTGTATGATCCCCAATGAATCCTACTGGTTTTAAATATTCATCTAAGAACCAACCGCAGTTCTCAGGCTGAAGTTTCACGCATATTGGATCCGTTGCATTAAGCCACATGGAATTTACGAAAATAGTTCGTAAAATTTTCTGAGTTAATGATATCCAGCATGGTGGTATGGAGTTGGAGTCGAAGCCTTTTATTTTTTTAAAAAGTGCTCGCTGTCTTCTTTTGCAGAGTAATTCTTCAAAAAAATCCGATGTCTCGCATCATTCACACTGGTACAGTTCCTGACACCATACATACTAGACGTAAATTCTTGAACAGTCTTCATTTTTTCACCAATGAAAATATCAGCAGCATCTGTTAATGACGCAAAAACTGTTTGATATTTTTCATTTTTTGAAAATTGCTGAAAAGGTTTTACTTTCCCTTTGTTATAAAATGCTGCCGTGTAATCGCAACCCGTAAATGCATGGAATGCTGGAAGACTTTGGCATAATTTAATTCCTAACTCCAACGCTAAATCGGTGCAATTAATACAATCAACAGTTTGATTATTACTCTTTTTTGTAGCTGAACTGGCAAGCCAAATTTCTGATTTCCTAACAAAATAATCAAAACGTCAGTATCAGAGGCTTTAATTAAAACTCTTGAGCCTGGTTCCGCTTTAGAAGCATGAAAAATAATCCTTGTATCAGCTTCTTCGTGATAACATTCATAATTAGTTTCTTCAGTTTTTTTTACGGAATTTCCCTGAACTTCATAAGAGTAACAGTGATGGTCGACGGTTAAAAAAATTTTTTTGTTTTGGATTATCGTTACCAAATTGTCGTTTTGCCAATAATCAGCCAGAAACTGCACCAGAGCCTCTTTAAAGCGATAATTTTTAAGGCTTTGCGAAAAATTTTTTGGTCTAGTTTGCTGAGGTCCTGAAATTTTGTACGGAATATCGAATTCTTTTCTGCTTTCACGTTCGGAATCTTTGATTGACGGTGATAAGTAGCGATCAAAAATTAAATGTATTTCTGTCGCGTTTGTTGAACATATTTTTATGAGTATTGACTCGGCAATTTTATCAAAAGTTTGAGCTATAGCAGCTCCGATTATATGCAAGTAATAAAAACCATCTATTATTTCAACGTTGATATGAGTTGGCTCAACCATTTTAGTTTTGGATTTCAAAACCTTTGCTAACGTTGATTTTGAAGTTTTTAACATCTCTCCAGTACATGCAAAAAGAGCAGGGGGCAATGGTGCTAGTGGAAAAGTTAGGCAAAATTCGAGATTAATTTTTTTGTTTAGACTTATTGCCAAAAGTCGCCCAAATACATCTCGTTCCATTTTCAACAATACTTTCTTGTTCTTTTCTTTGGTATTCAAGACTTTAGTCATACATTGAGAAGCAAAATTGCAGGTTTAGTGAATATTGCATAAATTGACAACGAAGGCTTGTTTTATACTTTTTCAGCGACGTTTTTTGTCGTAGTTGGGTTTTAGTTTTTTACTTTTATTTTATTTGTACTATTTTGGTGTCCAAGTGCTAGTAATATATATATATATATTCAAAATGTACAAGTCAAGCGCTTTCAAATGATACCAAACACGGCATATTTATCATAACTTTATTTTTTTACTCTGTATGTTTTGTCCGCTAGAGGGCGCCACATTAGATTTTGTGAAACTTCATATAGCCTATAACCAGCGGACGATCAAGACGCTTATAATGATATGTCATTTGTCGAATTCTGATAAGTAGTTAAGAAGTTACGTGGAAACAGATGAACATACATACATACATACATAGCCTGTCAAAATCATAACCCTCCTTTTGCTTTGCCGTAGTCGGGTAAAAACCATAAGTGAGTTTTACTACCAATTACTTCAACATGACAAAAATATAGAAAATGTATTAGCTTAGATAATTTTTAAGATTCAATTATTATGTATTTACTGTATATTCAGCGATAAATTTAAGAAATTCTTCGTTATATTTTTTTATTCAAAACAGTCACTTTTTTGTAGCACGTGGTATGATAACCTACAAATTGGAGTGACGCACTGGGTAGCTCAATAAAACTGTATTTAAAATTTTTTTTCTTACGAAAAGCTAACTTTAATGCACAGTTTTCAAAAGTTTCATCATCAAAATCAATTACAGTCGACTCTCGTTAATTCGAAACTCGAGGGACTCTTGAAATATTACGAATTATCGAGTGTTTGAAATATCAAATGGTTCGAAATTTGTGAGAGAAAATAAATAAAACTTCGAATTATTAAGTGTTGGTTAATTTTTATTTATTAATATAAAAATGACAAGAATTAAGAGGTACATTCGTGTACATACATGTATTCGTAATATGAATTAATTATTCTTTCGAAAGAACTTTGTTATACTGGTTTGCTTTAAAGCACAATTCTGCTGCTTACACTGCTCAATAACTTTTTTAAAGAGAAAAAGTGCCTGAAATGCTTTTTCATCACTTTCGTTTTGTAGACAGAAGCTTTGTAAGGTATCAAATGAGGATCTTGCTTCCTTAACTGACACCTCTGCCAAAGGTTCCGATGTATCGCCCTCATCTTCATCGTTACTTTGCGTATCTGTCGCAGATAAAATTTCGCCATCGGTTAGTGAACCTGAGACAGCAACATTTTCATCCACTTGAACAAAATCAGAAAAACTCACGCCGCTGATGTCAACGAATGGTTCTATTGCTGGTTCTTCATCATCTATAAGTATTGGAAGATTTTCTTGATTTTTTTTTAAGAAACCGGATTTTTTGAAGCAGTTGAGAATCGTTAGGGGTGTTACAGCTCTCCATGCTTTGTCAATTAGTAAAATAGCTGTCAGAACCGTGATATTTGCAGTTAGTAGCTGTTTGTCGAGAGATTCTAAAACGATCTTAACAATTTCTTTGCGATAGAACGTCTTAAAATTATGGATAATCCCTTGGTCCAATGGCTGCAATTTGGAAGTTGTATTTGGCGGAAAGAATTAGAGTTCCACGTTAGACAATGTAGGAGGACTGTTGTGGACAGTGCAGTTGTCTAAAAATAGTAAAATTTTTCGCTTTTGTCGTTTCATGTCCCCATTAACTGTTAAAAGCCAATTGTTAAAAAGTTCTGTCGTCATCCAAGCTTTTTTGTTAGCACGATAATCAGTTGGAAACGATTTCACTCCTTTGAAACATCGCGGTTTCATTGCTTTTCCTATCACTAAGGGTTTAAGTTTTTCCGATCCATCCATATTACTGCAAGTAAAACTGTCAACCTCTCTTTACTATGTTTTCCTCCGTGACATTTTTCATCTTTAAAAGTAAGCGTCTTGTCCGGTAAACATTAAAAAAAAGGCCAGTTTCATCAGTATTAAAAATGTCTCGGGCATCATAGTTTTCAATCAAGGTCTTCAATTTACCGTGCCAATCTAAACAAACTGCATCATCAACACTTCCACTTTCCCCACAAACTTTTTTAAAAACAACTCCATTTCTCTTTTTGAAATTTGTAAGCCACCCTTCACTTGCCGCAAAGTTTTTGATGCTTAGAGTAGACGCGAACTCTTTTGCTTTTTCCTTCAACAAGTTCCCGCTAATAGACACTTTTTGTCCTCTACACTGTCTTAACCAAATGACCAGGCTTTCTTCCAGTCGAGGAAATTCACCTTTAGTAGTTCTTTTCCGTACTCCAGCAGTTTGAGCAGCATTAATTTTCTCCTTGTGCTTTATTATTGTGGAGAGAGTACTCAGAGGAATCTTAAATTCTTTTGCAACATCACTCTTCTTCTCACCTTCTTCTACTTTTTCGATTAACTTTTTCTTTTCAGCAATCGTCAAACATTTATACTTTCTAGGGCTCATGACTAACACTAATTTTTATCAGCATACCAACGAAAGAGTAACAGTAACTGAATAACTAAACAAACCAATTCGTAAGAAGTGTGTGCGTCAAATGGTCAAACTAATCATAACAAAAATAAAGGCTCGTGAATCTTGATACAAGTTTGAACTTGTCGCAGAATGTACTTACAATCTTTCCTCCTCTTCTCTCTGCAACTTTGAATTGTCGAGTGTTGGACGCTGATGAGTTCGAATTAACGCGTCGTTTTGTTAAATAGCAATGTTTTTTTCGTTCGAATTACCAAGTGTATGAAAATGTATTGATTTAGTTCGTATTATAAAGAGATTTAGTAGGGTACTCGTGATAACTTTGAATTATAGAGAGGTTCGAATTATCGCAAGTTTGAATTAACGAGAGTCGACTGTATTCCGTCATCCGAATCACATAAAAAACACTTTTTGGCCATTTTTTCCAACAATAAATAGAAGCACGTTTTTTCACTTGTATCTATAGCGACAAACTACTCCAAAATAATGTATAGCATATACGAGTCTATCGCTATCCTTTTCATTTCCAAGCACAAATAGCATGCGCACTCTCCTTCTTTAAATGGGCGGCTTTAAACAGCTGCTACGCTGCGTCCTTTTCTACCGCATGGGATGGTTGGTCTGGGACCTCTCTCTCACACACATTCACTTGCAGCGATATTTTATTATTTAAAATTCGACAACCGTAATTCGGGACTGATTTTTCGCAGGCAACCCTATACCACCGTGTTCCTTATGAAATATCTTTCATTTTATCTAAAATTGATTCAATAATCAGAACGTTGCAAATGCTTGTATGGATTTACCTGTTTACACCTGGCAACCCGTGGTTGTGACCGGATAAAAATAGGCAACCTAACGTTTGCATATTCTATGGGCTTCAAACTTTCGATTGGTATCAAATTTATTAAATAATCACACCGGTGCAATGTTTAAAAAAAAAAATTTTTTTAATTATTAATTAAAAATACTCTGGACTGAAATTTGTTAGGCAACCCATATAGGATATATTTATTGGCATATTTAATAACATAAAAAATACGTCTCATCAAATAAGCATCTCGGTGAAGGTCGTTGTATAGCGGGATCCTATACTATAAGGGCCTATACTGGTCAACACAGGTTTTGTTTCCTTTAATTTTTTTTCTGTTATTAGTTATTTCTATGGCTCTGACTATGAAAAAAATACTGGGAGATTGCTAACAGCTTTACTTTTTAAAATATACAATTTTATTATTTTAACCAAAAAATACAAAAAAATTATACATTATGTAAACAAAATTTCTATCAAATGATCTTTAAATAAGATTTTCTGGATTGAACGAGTTTATGTAGATGTCGTTGCAAACTCCAGTAGTAGTCTGCCATCATATGCGAGTCCCGCCTAGGGTTACCATATCTCAGGATTTGTCCTGAGATTTCAGGATTTTTCGACTCTTCTCAGGATTCCGGCCGGATTTAGCAAATCTAGTGATATCTCAGGATTTTTAATAAAATACAGGTTACATTTTAAAGATCTCTCTTATTAAACTACTAAAAATAATCTTCTTTTGGTAACAATTGCAGTTAAAATCAATACTTATGTATTAATTTAAAACAAACTTAAATAATCTTCTTTTGGTAACAATTGCAGTTAAATCAATACTTATTTATCGAAGTAAAACGAACTAAAGACAATCTTCTTTTGGTAACAATTGCAGTTGCAGTTAAAATCAATCCTTATTTATCAAAGTAAAACAAACTAAAAATAATCATCTTCAATAATCATCCTTAAAAATAATGTTACTAACATTTGCAGGTAAAATCAATACTTATTTATCCAAATAGGTACTTAATTAGTTTTGTCGTATTTAATATTTGAAGAAACTTTTTTAAGTAAATTCTTTTCTTTGATTATTGATTTATAAAATGCCTCACAAGTTAAACTCTTCAAGTTATATTGAACTAAAAGTAGAGCTCGAATTGAAGACACGTTTAGTCGGTTTCTTTCTTTCGACCATTGAGCTCCCATGATAGAAAAAAACTCTTTCTACGTTTGCATTTTGAGCTGTTATTGCAAATATATATTGACAAATACGCAGTATCTCTGGCAATCGTGAAATACCTATTGTCTTGAAAATGTTTGCCCACAACGCATGAAGCATTACGTCAAAAAATGCTTCTTCCTGTTTTGTCAAAAAACTATTCAGAGATGCAATTTCATCGAATAACTTCACATCATCTATGTGTATTCCTTTTCCATTTAGATAATGAATTGATAAAGCAATCTGATCAAAGTCGATCATTTGGCCCTTTTTCAGCATCAACCAATTAAAGACTTTGAAATCATCTAAAGGCGTCATCCACTTGATCAGATATTCTACGCAAGTCTTATACATATTTTTAAGGTCATGCTTGAAACTTCTTGGTTTTCCGCAGTGCACTTAGCCAGCAACTCTCGCACTTTAAGTGGCATGAAGTTTGCGTTCGCTCGTGCAACTAAAATTTCATGTGTGGATTCGAGGATTCTTTTAATATCTAAAACAGAATTGTTTTCTTTTTCGATGTCTTCAATTTTCGTCTGAAATATTGACATCAATGAGTGAGCAAGAAATAAATAAACTTCGCTGAGTTCATTTTCAAAAAAGTTCTTCAAAGTAATTGGTACACCAGGAGTAGATAAAAAGTACTGCTTCAACGGTTCATACATCTTCAATATTCTTTCGATCGCTGGAAACAGACTAAGCCATCGGGTCTTGCTATGAAACAATAGTTTCTGATAATTGACGTCTATATATTCGCTGATATCCTTCAACGCCTCCGTGCGTACGGTGTATACGGAAAAAATAATTAAACAGCTTCATTACTACAGATTCTATATCAATATGCAGATTATCAGTGCCATGTTGAATACAATTGTGTAGTATGTGCGCTGGGCACCCAACTCCTACGATATCTTTGTCCAGAAAGTTTTTTAAATTAGTCCAAACATTTTGTCCCGGTTGCCGATTTACTCCGCCAAAATTAACATTAGCGTTGTCTGCTGTAAATGATACACATTTCATCAACAAGTCGTACTTTTGCAAGCTTGTTTTAATTATCTCTGTTATAGTGTTAGCATTTTCATTGGGTGTGCTCAGCACATCCAGCAGTTTGGTTTTAATTCCTTCTTGCCAGTCGAAGAATTGTATCATAATAGGAAATATTTTTTCAGCACCGTGATTACTTGCATCTGTGGAAACGCCCAAGAAGTTGACATTTTGTAATGAGACTTGTACCTGTTCAATTACCCACGGAGATATCACGCCCGTTACAATGGCCTCAGTCTTCGTTCGTGCACAAGAAATACTCTTCGCAGTGTTGGAATCGGCAAATATAGCCTTAACCAGTTGGCTGGTGCAATCCATAGATTTAAATGACTGGTGATGTTTCACTGTGTGGAAAGCTAAAGTGGCTTCAGCGGCGGATATTTGGTCTGTCAGTCCAGAACTTTGTGGTTGAAATAAAGAGTCGATTTTGGTGTTACTTGAAACAGTCAGACTATTTTTTTTATGTTTTTCCGTTAGGATATGTTTTTCAATATCAGCACCTCCCTTGAACTTAATTGAAAAATGATTGTTACATATTGAACAAAACACTTCGGTAGGTTCTCTTCCATCTTTCATAATCGGAAATCTTTGTTTTAAAGTATCTGTGAATGTACACACGTATCGTGGTCGTTTGGTACTTGAAGACATTTTAACTCGTATCGTGGTGACACTCAATGAAGCGTAATCCAACCTTCGCAATGGCGCAAGACGAACTGACTGAGTGACCGACCGAGCGAGCGGCAACCGCGCTGCGGGGCGACGGGCGCCCCCCTCCTCCCTCCACCCCGCTGTTTTGAGTGCGATGTACATACAAGCTTGCAACGCGTCGCGTAAAACGCGTATACAACGATAATAATACGTTTTTGAGAGAAAATTCTCATCTGTAGAAAATCTCAGGACTTTTCCATGGAAATCAGGCCTTTTCTCCGGACTTTTGATTTTTTCATCTGGTAACCCTAGTCCCGCCGCCCCTGATAACGCTCTTTCATAGTTCGCAGATCTTGATGAAATCTTTCACCCTGCTCCTCACTAAAATCACCCAGATTTTGTGGAAATCGATCTAAATGAGAATGTAGGCAATGGATTTTTATGCTAATGTTACAATGTAGCTCTTGCAAGTTCAATAGCATGCTTTCAGCAAGCTCTACATGGTGGTCAGATTTCTTTATACCTAAGAAATTACTCGCAACCAATACAAATGAATTCCAAGCTTTGGATTCGACCTCAGTCATTGATTAGACAAAATTATAATGTTTTACAAGTTGCCTAATCTTTAGCCCATCAAAAATGCCAGCTTTAATTTTTTCTTAACCCAGGAAACTTGCATAAAAGAAAAATAAAACATTCGCTACTTTTATCAAGCGCCTTCACAAACTGCTTCAAATGCCGAGTTTAATATGGAGTGGTGGAACTATGATGCGATCTAAAATAACTAAAGGCACGTTAATAACATTTTTTGTTCATCTATTAGGTCTTCCTGCGCTGGCCAAACTTTTTGCAGCCAATAATACTCTTTGTCACGACTGTCCCAGAGACAAATGAAACAAGGAAACTTTGTGGACCCCCCTTGACGACCTAACAGAAAGTTGACCATTTTCAAATCAACACAAATGATCCCTTGATGGTTTTGATACTTAATTTTTTTCATAACCTTAGAAATATTTGTGTATTTTAAAGTTTTGATGGATGCAGTTTTCATAAAGTCTGATATAGGTTTTTGATATTTTTTAAATATTTATTCACCACAAAATATAGCAAATACAATCGGGACTAAGCACACAACATCTTCTTGATGAAATCATATCGAAAATAACAACAAAATTGGTTTTAATTTCCAATAAAACATGAAAAACAGAACAAAAATAGCAAGTGAGGGTAATTAGCTATAACTCATAAACAAGAGCTGTTAGAGAAAAAGTGTTGCCATATTTATAAAATACGCGTTGATTTGAGATAGAAACATAAAAAAAACCACAGGAAACAAATAAGTTTATTTTTTTTGTTGACCAGTGATTATAGAAGCAATAACCCAAGTTGCCACAGCTTCAATTGCACTTTTAAATCATTATTAATAACAAGAATAATAAGATTTCACAATCAAACATTTAATTGTGAGGATGATCCAGCTGACCAAGTAATAAATTTGAAATCTTTATTTAATGAAGAATTCAGGGAAACTCAGCTAAATCATCCCAAACTAAATATCGAAACGATTGTGGAGCAGGCTCGACGAGAACGGATGAACACGCACTCGAGGGCATACACTGCCGGTTGGGTAGTTAAAAAAGTATTGATCAATAATTGTAAATCGTGCATTGAAAGTTTCACAACCAAAGAAACAAGCAATGTGCACGATTGGATCAGCCATCGGGAATATAATTTAGCAAAAAAAAGTTTGAACTATCCATCCGAAAGTGCAGTCCGTTTATTCGGTAGAATAGTTGAAAAACGAATGAGTATTTGGAACATAATGCACAAGAGAATAATATATCTAAAAAGATAAGAAATGATGCTATCCGAATACTCATTCGATTTCATAAATTGCATTGAACACAAGCCTGCAATTTGCAATCGTTTCATAGATGTTACTATAAGGTTTACTATAATATATTGGTGCAATGTGATAATAAAATTTTAAAGGGCACGGATATACACCGCCTCAAAATCCGAAATTTGCCACCGATGCAAAAAAGCACTGGTTAAATTTACTAAAAAGTAAAAAAATAAATGGATATTGATAATTAAAATTATTTTGTTTTATTTTATATCCTATCTTTAAATCTTGACAATAAAAAAAATATTGCTATGAATCCCGCGCGGGACACCGAACCGGCTGTCTGGAGAAAATGCCTTGATCATAGAAAGCTTTCAGGTACCTAATAAAAAAAAAACAAATGTCATACATCTTCAAAACTGTCAAACATAAGGCAAATTTTTTTCTTTGGCAGTGAGCAGTCTGAACTTGTTCTCTTATTGATCTGTGGTAGGCAGTGGCGGATTAAGAGTATCTGAGGCCCTAAGCACTGAGCCTGGGGTCTAATTTGAAGTTGGCAAATACTTTCGTTCGGTTGAGCTGAGAGTCAACCAAACGTAATTTGTTTTGCGATAACGAAATGTCTTTGAGACGGACACTCATTTACGATCGGAGACCATAGAGTTTTGAAATCAATTGAAAGTGCCGCCTGAAGGCCACGAGTTTCAAACGCCAATAAACTAACTTTCAGGGGTAAATACGCGTTTAATATTCCAAAAGTTACAATATTTTCATTGTTTACATTAGTGCAGCGCTACGAGATCAATTTTTCGAGAGGAGGGAATTTTTACAATTAATTTTACAAAATGCGCGCGCTTGCGGAAAAACTACGTGCGCCACAGACTATAAATAGTTCCGCGCACAGATAATAAATGGCTTAGTTATGCAAACCTATACGGCCTTAACATTGATATCAAATACATACAGCCAACTATTAATTATTTATAAAAATATAACAAATAAAATTACGAAAATAAAATAATAATAATATACATATGAGCCGTCGCTAACAATCCCCACCCCAGTGCTGGTTCAGCACTCCAAACTCATAGGTAAGGGAGCGACGCGCGCCGCGGATCGGCGAAGTACCCCGGTCGACGTCCGTACCTCCACAACACGAACTCGTCCGTCTTTGCCTGGGTGTACCTTTTCAATGATCCCTCGCGGCCATACATCACCTATCTTCAAGGGTGTCTGTTCCTGCTGCCACTTAGTCCTAGGAATCAACTTCGTCTTTCGGCGCTCGTTCTTTTAATATAACACGCAACGCTGTTTTAACACTGCGTATTAGGCGTTCCCACGCCCCACCCCAATTCGGGCTGACGGGCGAAATAAACGTCCAATGGGCGCTATTGTTCACAGCTTCCATTTTCAGAGCATAATCATCAGGACAGCAGCAGTAGACCGCAACAGCTGGATCCAGGAGGAAAACTTCGTCAGGAACAGGTAAGTCGGTAACACTTTGAACCATTCCTAATAACTTGCATCACTAACCTTTTCGTTTTTGATTTCAGGTCCAGGAGCAGCCAGCAGGACGTCACGCGGCCAACAAGATGTATCCGACTCATTTAAGAAGTTCGGCCCACGTAACCATTCATTTAAAAACGAATCGTAATTAAAAGCATCCCTTGTCGCTATATCAGCTACGTTTAATTTAGTAGGGATGTACCTCCACTCCGACACACTTGTGAGATCATCAATCTCCCCAAGGCGGTTGGCTTCGAATGTCTTATAGGTGCGCGTATTGTTGCGCAGCCAATGCAATACGGTAGTGGAGTCAGACCAGAAAAAATCGCTGTTCTAGTACTAATTTATGTTCCTTAGCTATAGTGTGAGCAAGCCTCGCTGCTAACACTGCCGCTTGTAGCTCCAGACGTGGTATAGTTACCGGTTTCACCGGTGCAACGCGGGATTTACTTGCAATCAGTGCAACGCAGATTTTATTATCAACAGAAAGCCAACGCCAATAAGCGACCGCGCATATGGCTTGCTGTGATGCGTCGCAAAATATATGCAGTTGCAGGTTTCTATAATTGCTAGGGGGTTCGATGCTCGGGGAAGACGATAAATCAGTCGTAGCACTGGCTTCTTGACTGTCGTAGCATTTTGCGACGTAGTCGCTCATAGCTGCGCCAGGCTTCTTCGTAGCACAAGGAGTGCCCGTTACAACAGTGACTGGTTTACCTTCCATCTCACTCTCACTCAGCGTATTGACTCGGTGATAACACCTAGGGATACGAACCTTATCAATCGTCTTTAGAAGTGTTATCCAATCGCGCCATTTTTCGTATATACCATTTGGAATGGCCGCGTCCCAGCTAATACTCAATCGCCAAGTATCTTGCAGTAGTATCTTGCCTTGAATAGTGAAAGGAGAAAGAAACCCGTAGATGTCAAATATTGACATAATTACGCGAAGCATAATTCTTTTGGTAGGCCTCTCCTTACCTTGCATAATCGCCTCGGGAATGCGTTTAAAAGAGACGTCGAACGCTAACTCGTCAGTACTTGGATACCAGATTAATCCAAGTGTGCGCTCGCCGTCACATTGTTGTTCAACTTTGAACCTTACAGCTGCACTTCCTAAGGTGTCTTTTGGTACGGAATCCAGTACTTCAATGCTATTACTGGTCCAATTTCGCATATGAAAACCTCCGCTTTCATGTATCTTAGATACATTATTCACCATGTCGATTGCTGTCTTCTCATCGGGTAGACTCTGTATGTAATCGTCCATGTAATGTGAGTTAACAATGGCATCGACTGCCGCTGGCATTGTAGACTCGTATTGTTGCGCGTTTTTATTTTTCACGTACTGGGCAACAAAGGGCGAACACTTCGCGCCAAATACCAGCGACGTCATAGCGTAAGTACGTACCTCGTCTGTATCGTTGTCCCTCCATAGGAACCTGAAGGCGTCCTGATCCTCCGGAATGATTTTTATTCTAAGGAACATATCCTGTATGTCACCTGTGACTGCTACTCTGTTTTCTCGAAACCTCAGCATTATTCCGTACAGAGAGGCAAGCAAATCTGGCCCCTTTAACAAATAATCATTAAGGCACCAACCTTCACACTCGTATGCAGCATCAAACACAAGACGTAATTTTTGTTTGTTCGGGTTGTCGACGCCGAAATGTGGTAAGTACCACGCCTTTTGGGGGCGTCCAATTTCCTTAAGTTCCCGAGCAAAATCATTATCCAACAAATGATTAATCCTTTCTTTGTATCTTTCAGCATAACCTAAATCCTTTTCAATCTTCCGTTCCACTCCCCTTAACCTTTTCAGAGCTCCAGGGTACGAGTCTGGCATCGAGCACTTGGAGTCCTTCCAAGGCAAGCCGACGTACCACCTGCCGTCTTTCAGCTGAGCGGTACGTTCGAGTTGCTCGACCGCTCGGGCATCCTCCACGTTTACCCTAGGCTTACCTGCCACTCCCATCGACTCGAGCGCGAAGGCGCGACGCACCTCATCATGCAGCGCTCGCAGCTCCTGCTCCTCCGCTTGCTCGGACACGTGCAGGACGGCGCGGACGCCGCGCGAGGCGCGGGCTACACCGGGTAAGTAAACACTGCCGTGGATGCTCCAGCCTAGAGGGGTGAGGGTCGCGGACGGCTCATTCGATTTACCTAACATAACATTAAGAGGTAACAACAGATTAAAATTATCTTGACCTATCAAGATTTCAGGTTTGCTATCAGCATTACACAATTTACTTTTAATATCTTTCAGATGCGGATACATATCTAATTTCACACTAGACAATTTTTGAACAGGCAAGTTTAGTTCTTTAATACTACGAGCTTTTAGATTGTAAACCTTATTGTCCATACCAGAGAGTTGCAAATTCACTACATTAGTGTCGTACACCAGTTCGTTACCACGCCACGGGCCGCACACTCGCATGGTTTCTTGTTTCCCGTGCAGTCCAGCTCGAGCGGCGAGCTCACTACTCATCAGAGTGACGGTCGACCCGTCATCTAACAACGCACTAGTATCTATGTAACCGCCGTCACAAGTATGCACACGTACCGGTACTACCTTTAGTAGCACTTTACACACACTCGCGTTAACATGCGTCACTGTAGCTGGTTCCGTGGTAGCCGTAGTCGCAGCTGAGTCGGCTGGCGACGCCTGCGACTCCTGTCGCGGCTGCGGGCGGGCCTCGATGTTATTGAAAGAATAGTGCAGCAATCGGTGGTGCGCGCGACCGCAGTTTTCTTTGTCGCAGGCGGGCGCGGCGCAGGTTTCCTTCATATGCTTAGTACGTAGACATTTGAAACATATACCGTAGCGTTTAACATGTTGCCATCTCACTTTACATAGCGACTTCTTGAATTGCTTACAATCGACGAGACTATGCTTAGCTATACGACAGAATCGACACTTATCGTCTTCGCTGTGATTCTCAGATTGTACTAAGACTGCATGTGTTCTGTTGTGGTAATCGCTATGTTTATGTCTAGTATCTACGCGCTCACTAGCGGCATAAATGTTGGCCGTAGTAGATATTTTGACTGCCTCTGCGTTCAAAAAATCCGACAGTATGTCTAATCGTGACTTTACTTTAGCTAGTATCAATTCGTAGCTGTAATCGGACCACTTAGAGAGCAGAACCGTCGGCAACTTAGATAATATAATATTGACTATGCTCATACCTTGTATGTATTCTTCTCTGCCGACGGCCCGCACGGCCTCCACATAGTTCTGCACTTTAACAGCGAACGGTACAATATCTCGCGTATAATCTTGCGGTACAGGAGGAAGTTTCTTAAGGTCCTGTGTTAAACGAGATAATATATAATCAGGGTTACCGAATCGCATCTCTAGTGTAGCCATTATACGATCAGATGAAGTGGCACTGATTAGTAGCGCCGACACGGCTTCCTTGGCCGGTCCGCGTAAACATTTTCTTAACCTCCATAAGTTTTCCTTCGTACTGAAGTGACACACTTCGGTCGACTCCTCAAACGCTTGCTTAAACTGAAGCCAGTCCATCGGGTCACCTGAGAACTCTGGTAAGTCTTTTGGCGTACTCAAGCGACTAAGCAACTTGGAGTCTGACTGGTGGACGGGTGGTGCAGCGCTCAAGTTTTGCAATGCTGCCGCCAGCATCTTAATAGTAGAATCGTCTGGAACCGCTGAACTAACCGGTTTGTTTTGCTTAGGTTTATTATGAGACGACTCTAGCTGACTTTTCTCCAACCATTCCTCGACATCGCAGCGTGTGGACACCTCATCATCCTTGTGTGAACTGTATACTTCTTCTTCCAGGTTCGCTAGATCAGTTTCTAACTGTTTATCAATTAATTTGATACTTATCTCTGCCTTTTTTCTTTCAGCCTCCAGCATTAGGGCCTTCCGCCGTGCTTCGAGTGCAACACTCGATCTTATGGAGCGACGGCCGGATGACGTAGCAGTTGACAAAATTTTAGGTGGCGGACAACATTCCGCCTTAGGTGGTGGACTATATTCCACACTGTGTTGCGGATGGGGTTCCGCCTTGTGCGACGGACATGTTTCCGCCTTGCCGCTGCTGACTGGATGGACAACAACTGCCTCCTCATTTCTATTTTGTAGTTGTTGTTGTTCAAGGCATTCCTTTTCGCGACGAGTAACGCTGCGCGTATTTACCATTTTCTTCGGCGTTGAATAAAACATTATCCGGCTCGAAGGACCAAAAAATGAAGGCCACGAGCTTCAAAACACCAAAGAACTAACTTTCAGGGGTAAATACGCGTTTAATATTCCAAAAGTTACAATATTTTCATTGTTTACATTAGTGCAGCGCTACAAGATCAATTTTCGAGAGGAGGGAATTTTTACAATTAATTTTACAAAATGCGCGCGCTTGCGGAAAAACTACGTGCGCCACAGACTATAAATAGTTCCGCGCACAGATAATAAATGGCTTAGTTATGCAAACCTATACGGCCTTAACATTGATATCAAATACATACAGCCAACTATTAATTATTTATAAAAATATAACAAATAAAATTACGAAAATAAAATAATAATAATATACATATGAGCCGTCGCTAACACCGCCGAAAGATTATGTTATGGCGTCTCCACACACTTGATCAATTGAAGCAATTGAATTTTATAAACAATGAAATTTTTCATAAATAAAAATGTTTTGACTGTTTATATAAACAGATTGTTGCTTAATATGTTTAAAAGAAGGATTTTACATTATGAAAACATGTAAATTAGTCATATTTTTATAAAAATAGATGCTTTGGCAGTTTAGCGTTTGTTTTCTTTGCTTATACTCAACAAAGCTGTAAAGAGAAACTAAAAAAAAGTGACAGCTGATCAAATAACAAAACCAGTGTGCGTTCACTCAGTATTATTCATTTTTGTATGGAGAATCATGATCAGAATAAGTACTGAACTTTCTTGCTAGATGACGTTAATTACTTATTTTACGTTCAGTACTATGCAGTATCTTATTAAGTTGTCATGCAGATTAAAATAGTGACATAAACAATAACCTGTAAATTACGTTGAATGGAGCGCGCCGCCTGACATTGACACGTCACTCGAGTTGTCACAAATTTAGTGCAAATTTTTTCTCTTTTCGTTTGCTTTCAAATTCGAATTGTGTGCGTTTGCTTGGATGTTTTTCGTGGCTTTTTTCTTCTTGAAGACTGTTTTTGTTACCTGGACACCGATTGCCGCTTTATATATCGACCACAGCATCATCACCTGGACATTGGACCTCTGCCTAACCCACCCGCTCTCGTCTCCCGGAATTGAAGAAGAAGCTATTTGCCCTGGTGACGCTGCTGCCCGTCACCGGGCTGTTAATTTGCTACGTTGAGATTTTGGATGGTTATACCGCCATCAGTCGGTCGCCAGAGCCTAGTTCGCTATTTGGCAGGATGCACTGCTTGCATGTGAGATTGGCTTTTGGGGCGGAATGGTATTCGTTCACCCCCTTACACCCGCTGTTGCATAACAATGTTTAATTACATAACCAAATGTCTATCCACCCACCTGCTAAGTTCGAAAACTCGTCAAACTCATTGCGACGAAAGTATAACTAGGAGCATATAACTATCTACACAATAAGGGTAATAAAGGGTTGGAATGCTAATGATTCTACTGAAAAGCGCCCTTGTCAATGACTGCATGAAAATAAAAGGCAATGGAATATTATAAAAGAAAAAATAAAAAACATTAATTTAAACCTGTGTTATCTTTGTACCTATATATTATTTTCAACAAGAGATTTTTTGGTGTCATTTTGGTGGGATTCGTAAAATCTAACATAGTTTTAGACTATGAACTAATTTTAGATTATCAAAAACAATGTTTGATTTCAAAAAAAACCCCAAAGGACACCAAAAAGTCTCTTGTTGAAATTCAGCATAATAAGATATAATATATGAATACCTAAATGACCTATATATACCTACCCAACCTACACTACGTACGTATGTAGATAGATAATAGTGGTATGTAATATTTTAACTAGATGGCGCTGAACAATTTCGCGACTGATCTCTCTATTACCGATATATTATAAGTTACTCTGTGAACAAAACTATAAAAAATACTATTGTTTAGTTTATTTATTTTTTAGGTAAATTTGTACATTGTGTAGTTGTTTGTAAATTTAGTAGGTAATGGTGAAGGATTGCAAAAATGTCTCGATTGAGAGAGATCGGATCGGAGATCTACGTAACCTCAAACTACATGAAGGAATTAATTTGGACTTTGAATAACTAAATTTGGTGCTTGTTGGCTTGTTATATCAAAAGGTTTGTAATGTTTAAGTATTTTCCATTGATCCGAGCATGTAAAGTTTTGCCTTATTTGGTTTCTACCCTTACCTTTTAATTTCTTTAAAATTAAAAGGTACATGGATCTATTAAAGAGTATGTACCTAGGTATAGGGATCTCTTTCCATACTTAGCATATGCACATGAATCCCAGATTTATACAAAACTATTAGTCTGGAACCCATAGTATGCTTAGAGAATGATTCCGGAATGTTTGATAAACTACCATCAAGCGACCTTTGCTGCCCATTAACAGAGTTACCAGACAAACTGATTTATTGTTACACATTTCAAATACTGTCCAATATGTACTGGTATTCTCATTTATCTCAGATTCAAACCACGACTTCCCATTCTTATACACTGAGCTATCACTGCCATATTATTACAGAGTAGATATTATCATTATAATTTTATCAATAATACCATAATTTTCTTACTTACAGATCTCTCTCTACAACCTGCGACGAATTGAACACAGGAAGATGTCGCTACAAGCTATTGTATATTAGCAAAATTTATTACCTAGTTTAAGACTTGTAAACATTGTGCAATAAAGAATATCTATTTATGTTCTGATTTTCATTTGAGCAGTAAGTTAGCTTCTTGTCTTGTGATGTTAGTGTTCATGCATTATGATTTATGCTTAAGACACAGTTAATGCTTTGAGATTTTTTTAATTACCTAATTATAAATATTTTACTATATTTATAATTAAGTAATTGAAAACTTTTTACCAGTGATACTTTAGTAGGTATCAGCCTATATAATGTCCCACTGCAGGGCAAAGGCCTCTATCATAGAAATCAAGTCTATGCTACTATGATGGGATTAGGCTTAATCACCACACTTGCCTTATGCAGATTGGTGATCACAAACCCGTGCTATGCTTGACCTGGGAATCGAACCCGGGACCCGAAGATTATGGCTCGGTACTTAAACCACTAGACTAGAATTCTAATAATTATGAGGTATTTTTACTAGGTACAAAAAAGAGCTGAGGTATCAGCCTCATTGGGCTTGGCAAAATAAAACAATTTAATTGTTTAAAGATATTTTATTAAAAAGTTTAACAGTAACAACTTAACGCAAGCTATAAGATCAATAATTCAAATTAATCTCAAATTAGGTACATACCTAATTTGAGATTATGCAGGTACCTACATAGGTACCTGCATAATCTTTGTGTTCAGCATAGAATAGAAAAAAAATATTGACAAATTGCAATATGTTCATACAACAATTATTATTTTATTTAAGTATTTTCTATAGTGACTCCACTGTGACTGGTGTTGGGCTGGAGAGACTGGTGTCCATTAGGGATGGCGATCTGAAATCGATTAATCGAAGAATCGTTTTTTGGAGCCAACAAGATCGATTTTTTAAATCGATATGTAGTACTGAATCGATTCGGTGAATCGATATTTAACCCTTGAAAATCGACATTCGATTTTTTTTTGGTATAAACCATAAAACTATTTACAATTAATTGAATGTATCCATCCGTATTATAAGAGTGCTGCTGAGAATTAATTATTCAAAAACTCGCGAGATGGCTGTATGTTTAGATTCCTTCGCATCTCTTGAATAAAAAAAAGTTACGTTCGTAGTCTATGACTTTTTGTTAACGTCGCCCTAGTTGTAATAAGTCATAACTCATTTTTAAACCTAAACCTAACTGACATTTTTTGATATTTGGGTAGAGCGAAGTAAAATACATATTTCTCTTTCATTGCTTAGATGGCTTTGTATGAAAAAAAGCGAGATAAATGATCTTACGCAACACGTCGCAACTTGTGTTGCGTGATGAAGAAAATTAGTTTTTACCGCGTCCTGAAAACTTCTCAAAAATGAGTTATAACTTATTACAACTAGGGCGACGTTATGTTTGTATCTGTGACTGAACTGAGTTGCGTCATTCCAGCCATATTTTATTTTTAGTATTTATTTCATTTGTTTATTGTTGATTCATTGAGTGATTCTCGTAAAGCGATATAAATACTAATTTTTATGTAGTGTTTGTTGCGGAATAATAACTAATTGAGACTAAGTAGGTAAGTAAAGCGCTTTATTTTGTTTTTTACTTTCGTGCTATTATTTTCAGTTGAATCTATTAGTCGTGATCATTAAATCTAACCATATACGTAATTCATTTACGTTTAGATACGAATAATCAATATTGGGCATTGAAGTAACTAATAAGTCATATGTGGAATTCCTTAAGGAGGTGTGCATACTTCTACTATTATGTCCATTTATCTATATAACCTCAAATTGTTTATTTTGTTTACATAGAAAGTATCTGCCTGATTATCTTTTTAAAAATAAACTACCGAAATTACTTGAATCTTATTTTTATCAAGTAAAATCTGTCTGCGGTCACATATAATACATACATATTTGGTAGGTAAGAACGCCAGGCTAGGGATGGGCAATTCTTTCCGAAAAAGATCGATTTTTAAATCAAATCGAATTATAACCTGATAAACCTATAAAGGTTTTTTTTACACAGAAACTATTATTTCTATTTAACTGTTTTACTATGTAAATGTTTTACTAATCTTTCATATAAAGTCTTCTTTTAATTTTTTTAGGAATTGATGCTAATAGGATTTTGAATATTAACTAGTAAGTAACTACAGTAGAATCCCGATTAACCGGATCAATTGAAACCAGGGGTATTCCGTATAATCGAAAATCCGGATAATCGATTTCAAAGCAAATCAAACAATATTAAAACTTTAATATATTTTTTATTATGTAACGGATTTTACATGTGTCATTTAGAAAATACGATATATAAAAAACGAGCTTAACGTTAGATAATGAATTACATAATATCTTTATGTAATTTAGAATTTTGATTGGAAATAACTTGTTATTAATCCTTGACGTAATGAATCACATCTTTTCATTGCGGCCAAGTCCCTGATGCGCTTCAGTTGTAGCAACTGTGTAAGATCCGATTCGTCATGTATTTCAAGCCACTTAAAAGCCACATCTAGAGCTTCAAAACCTTCTGCGTGAGATGGTACTTGACATTCTTCTCCAGTTTCAGTTTCTTCTTCATCTTCTCTCTCGTTACTGTTCAAATCCTCAATGATTTCTTCATCAGTTAAGATTTGGAATCCAGGGTCTTCACCATCGTAGTTCAGCCACTCCTTAATGCTCTCTTCATCGCACCCTTCACCAATGCTAAGAATTTTCATTGCTTCTGTTATTTCTTTAAAATCGTCGTGCAGATCAATTGAAGAATTAGATAGAGTTAATTTTAATAATTTATTCTACGCTCTTTTAAATGTTTGCGATTCCACAGAGTTCCACGCTTCTACTAGCATATAACAACAATCTTTTAAATTAATTTCCTTAAACATTTTTAACGTCGTTTCTATTTCACTGTCGTTTGCTGGTAATAGGCGACGCAGTAGCTGCTTTCGCCTTTCTGTATAAACGCTTTAAAGTTTCAATGACACTTTGGTCCGTAGTTTGCAATATCGATGTTACGTTAGGTGGCAAAAACTTAACTGTGAACTTCCCATTATCTCGATTTAGTGTTTCAGCGGAAGGGTGCGTTTAATAATTGTTTGTCATCTTAGTATTAAAAAGACACAAAATAGAAATTCGGGAGATTAGGGTGCGAAACCAGCCACTAAAAACTAATTTTCGCCACTAAAAGGGGGGCCTAAACCACCAGTTTTAGTGGAAAATCCACCAAGAAAATATTTTTAATTCATAAATAGAGCCGAGACGACTGAGTCCGGATAATCGATGTTCGGATAATCGGGATTCTACTGTAATTACTAAAAATTTCGTTGTTTATCTAATTTAATAAGGAAAAAATGTATTTTTCAGCATGTCGGGTAAAAGTGATATTTGGAATCATTTCATAAAAAAAGACTCAGGAGGCAAATGCAAATATTGTCACCAGGAAGTAAAAACTAAAGGAAACACAACAAACCTGCGTAATCATTTGTTAAGACGTCATCCCACAATTCAGACCGTAAGTCTCAAAAAGAGAAGTGCAAGTGGTGGTGGTAATTGTAGTAATGCACGAGATGGTGATGGACAAGTGAGTGGAGTGGAGCCTGTATTTCTTATATCACATTCTTTGTTTTCCAATATACTGAGTTT
The DNA here is from genome assembly GCA_014851415.1 of Cnaphalocrocis medinalis. Classification (NCBI taxonomy): domain Eukaryota; kingdom Metazoa; phylum Arthropoda; class Insecta; order Lepidoptera; family Crambidae; genus Cnaphalocrocis; species Cnaphalocrocis medinalis. Next base: position 3,129,672 of record CM026294.1, read on the forward strand.
GAACAAAATAAGAATTAATGTTCAATAAATCAAAGTAATATATTTCTTATTTTAGGTTTTTGATGACATACATGGCTTTGGGCATCATGACAGTTCCAGATTCTCAAAATGTTGATAATTCAGATACTGAAAGCGTGGCTTCTTCTTCTGCCTCTGCATCAGCCTTAAAACAGCCAACATTGACATCTTGCTTCACAAATATAAAATCATTTCGAGGTAAGACAAGAAACTGAAATATTTTTTTTAATAAATTTTCATAAAAGTGAGATGTATAGATACAGAATCGAAAATCGTAACTTTTTTTTTCAATTTTCAGATAATGGTGTTAAAAGTGGTCAACTAGGCAATGCAATAGTCTTCATGATAGCAAAGGATGGCTTGCCTCTAAATACTGTGGAAAAAACAGGATTTCAATATTTGATGAAAGTAGTGGCACCGCTATATAAAGTTCCAGCCAGAAAAACAATTACCCACATGATTGATGATAAATATGACGTTCTTTCAGCACAACTGAAATTAAAATTACAAGAAGTAGAAGCACTATCTTTGACTGCAGATGTTTGGACCGACACGCATAATAGTCAAAGCTACATGGGCTTAACTGGTCACTGTATATATGAAAATAAATTAATGAGCATAATTTTCGGTGTAACTGCTCTAACAGAACCACATAATGCTGACTACTTAGCACAAGTAATTATTAATATGACAGGATTTAACCGCACAAACCGTCATAATTATTTTTATTTCGGGAGACACGTTCGAGTCGCTGTGACATTTGACACTAAGGGGCGAGTGGGTACCGATCGCCAATAAGGGTACCACCTACTAAGCTGCAAGCGAGCGGACGCATTAGGTTTCTATAGAGTTATTATTCTAAGATAAAAACAAAGCATTCCCAAAATCATACAGTACCTATTTCGACTTATTACTGTACCAAATATGGGAGAACTTAATAAAAGATCAACAGACCAATGTTCTTCGAAAGTTATATGCGAACTTCTTGTCATTAACATCGTAATACATAAAAATAAATACATCTCTTGCACTGTAGTATCAGTCCAACGGTGTAGTCTTGAATAATCTTTCAGAGGAGTGGTTCTTATTACATGCTGATGATATTTGTTTGTGCACTTCACAATGTGTTCTGGAAGCTGTTGGTTTACAAAATGTTCAAAAAAGTCCAATTCCGATGCGCCTTCTAATTTGACGCTTGGAGATATTCCCGATATAGAATCATCAAATTGTTCGATAGATGGAGCTGGTGGTGATTCTTCCAACCAATTTAATAATTCTTCTTCTCCCTGAAATCAATATTTAATTTTAAAAATATTACACTATGACATAAAGTAGAAAATGTCAAAAGCACCATAGTATAGGTAGGTATATTCTTTGTTACAAATGGCGTTATATCCGCCCTTACGTCGGACGCACAATTGCTATCTTTACTACATATAATGCGCTGTTTTCCTCGTACTTTAACCCTTTCAGGACCATAAGGTTATTCGACCTTATACAAGTATTTCATTAGCTCATTGTGTTAACTCATTAGGTCTATAAAAAACATATTTTCAAATCAAAACACATTAAAATATTACAGGTTTTTTGGAATTCTTTGGGACAGCGATGTCCCTATGGTCAATAGAGATACGTTTGACTCAAAAAAATCTCAAATAAATTTTATTAGATTTGCTTATTGGGAATGGGGTAATATGTTAATAAATACGTGATAGGTGAACTTGACACAGTACACACATTTGTTGGTTCGGTTTTCTTTTTTATATTTTGCACAATTTACGCACCTCTTTTTCCATGGGGGGAAGATTTTTCCATGGGGTGCATAGGAACTTGCCGCTTTAAAGATCTGCTCACTGCACTTTTTTTTGATGTAGGGACTCCACGTTGTCTAGTACTGTAGCCGTTTATCAAACTCCTGGCGACAACCTGTCTGAACTGCAAAGTGGATAACAAGTGGCTTCCCTCTAAGTGCTTTTGACTGTGCAGCATGGTATAGATGGTATGTGCGTTATTTACTGATATATCGAACAAATAAAAAAAAAGGCGAAGGTAGTACTTTATTTTCGATCTTCGATCTATTTCATAGCTGACCTTACGTTGATCCATAAGATCTACTCCTCCCATATTTTTGTTGTAATGTAACACAATCTTAGGACATCTTACGTCAATTTTGTCCGCTGAACCACACGGTAAAAACAGATTTCTTATAAAAAGATAAATTACTTTGGATTAAGACATATTTATTAAATTTAAGAAAATGATTCTCTCCCTATAGACGCTAGACCAACGGTCAGCAATAGGCGGACCGCGGTCCGTTTGCGGACCGCGAAAGGTTGAACCTCGGACCGCCAAATATTGTAATGTAGGTATGTCAAGTATAAACAAATACGTAATATTTTCGAACCAACCTAACTGAGTAGTACATACCTACACTAATGAATCTGTTTTACAATATCGACATCGATCAAAAACATCGCGCCGCCTAGTCGCCGCGCGCGCTCTGTTCATACGTACTTATAGCTCCGACGACCACTTGTAACTGAGCGTGAGCGGAGCGCGGCCTAGCGAGCGGGTTTTGTTAAAGCCGGCGCCAGACACAAACAAATATTTGAACAAAGACTTTGAAGACTTTGCTCACACATTTGAACACTTGTGTGTTTTACCTGCCTGACATGATTCACAATGATTCACACTACACAGTTATTTCAAAGACAACAAACAAGATGGACGACGGATTTGTGGACGCGATATACCTATATTATTTAAGTGCATTTAATTATTTATTGCATGTGCAAAGAAATCAAGTTAAGAGAAGAAGAAGAAGGCGCGAGTGGATGTGTGAAATGTATCGTAATAGAACAAGGTAGGTATTTTAAGAGTTCATTGAATTATAATATACAATACAGATAATTATTATACCTACATGACGTAGTTAACAATAAACCATTATTCTGTGTTTCAGAGCTACCATGGAGAAAATGTTTCAGGAGATGATGCCTAGACCAGTGGGTTATTTTAGTAATTTTTGCCGAATGTCCTACGAAGACTTTGAAATACTATTACAAAAAGTTTCTCCGCTGATTTCAAAATCAGATACAAATTGGAGAATTGCTGTACCTCCGAAAGTAAGATTGGCATTGACTTTAAGATTTTTGGCAACCGGTGATAGTTATATGAGTCTACAATATCTATTCAAAGTATCTCATCAATTAATATCTACTATTGTGTACGAAGTTTGTAAAGCTCTAATAGACGTTCTGAAGGAGGAGGTAAAGGTTAGTAAGTAAAACAGTTTTTTTTATATAATGATTTATTATTAAAGAACTCAATCACATAATCAGGACAAAGCTTATTGTAGTTCCTATCAATTATCATTGCCATTGAAATCATCACCATCATCATGACATAATGCATATGCTTCTTCAATTATGTTGTATGTTCCAGGATGTATGACAGATTCAGAAAGGATGATAGGCCCTTTTGATTCTTTGTATTTCTTTGTATCTTTTATAGTACTTGCAACTTCAAAGTCATAGTTACTGTTATTCTTTGCAGTATACAATGAATAATTAGCAACTGATGATTGCGGTGACATATGAGATTCAGGTATTTGAACTTGAATGGCATAATTGTTGTGAGGTATTTTTTGAAGTGATGCTTGAGTCTCTGTTTCAAATGGTGTTGATGTTCTGAATGGCATCTCATTATTACCTAAAATTAATTGCGAATTTTGCTCATTTCTTTGCAAAGCAACTGGAGATTGTAGCAAAAAAGATGGTCCAGGTGAATCCGTAGGTTGGCGGTTAAAAAGCTGAGTTTGTTTGATAGATGGCTTCACTAAACTGCTTTTTTCTGGCATTTAAAACATATTTGAATACAATATTATCAATTTCGTTCATTAAAATTAGTCTGTCGTCACAATCCAACGTTTTTAATTTTTGAGCAAGTAGCTGGCCATACAAATCACACTCGTTGGTTTCTTTTTCATTTTCTTTTTGGTTACATCTTTTTTTAATAAGAGAAAAAGCTTCATCCATTTGTTTTTTTGCAATCAACAAATCTTGTGCACCACGTTGCCTCTTTGGAGCGGAATAATGTTCAGATTCACTTCGACTATTAGATTCTCGTGACACAGACCTTGTCATATTTGTATCACGAGAAAGAGGACGCTCTAAATTGAAATCTTCCGTGTTTTCTTCATGAGAAAATCGATCTTCATTTGGGCTTTCCTGTAAATGAAAAATAGTAGGTATTAAATTGTTGCATATTAAATTTAATTATTTGTTTCAGTTACCGACATCTCCAAATGACTGGTTAACAAAGGCAACAGGTTACAATAGATTATTTCCGCACTGTGTAGGTGCATTAGATGGCAAACATGTTGTACTTGAGTCACCTATACACAGTGGATCTGATTTTTACAACTACAAGAAAAGTTTTAGTGTTGTCCTTTTAGCTTTAGTAGACGCTGATTATCTTTTTATGTTTGCTGATGTGGGTTGCCAAGGCAGAATGAGTGACGGTGGAGTTTAAGAAATAGTATACTTTGGACAAAAATGAATGAAAGTACTCTAAATCTACCGCAGGCCCATCCACTCCCAGGCAGAAATATTTCAGTACCGTATGTGATTGTTGCTGATAAGGCTTTTGCTTTAAGTAATAATATTATGAAGCCGTACCCAGGGATGCTTCCAGAAAGGAGCAAGAAAAGACATTTTAACCGAATGTTGTCAAAAGCAAGAGTTAAAGTGGAAAATGTTTTTGGAATAATGACATCTGTATTCAGAATTTTAAGGAAACCTATGCTTCTACAACCCGATAAAGCAGCTACAGTAACAATGGCATGTGTGTATTTACACAATTTTTTGAGAAAAAGTAGAACCTCCCAACGTTATTATTCCCCTCCAGAATCTTTCGATCGAGTTGTAAATAATGTCTTCATACCCGGAACTTGGAGAAACGAAGAACAATCTAATGGCCTCATACCACTTGTTTCACAACCTCGAAGAGCAACAATGTTAGCACAAAATATTAGAGAAGAGTTTGCAGAGTACCTGTATTCTATACGAGCGGGAAACGCGTGAATATCATCCGAATAATAAATAATATAAGTATAGGTTTTATAAAGAATAAACAAATAACTGACAAAATATAGTTTTTTTAATACCTACTGACCCGAGTCTCAGTAGCTATCGTCGGTTGGTAATCATACATAGGGCCCATATAACTGTGGATAGCATCGAATGCAAACCATGACGGTTGATAGATTTCTTCAGCACCAGATCCTGTTATTGTGGAATCCTTAATTTTTTTCAAACATTCTCTGTATTGCGTCAATAAAGTGTTTCTTTTCTTTTTCAAGTCTTCAATGGTGCAAGGCACTGTCATTTTACTTCTTAATCGGGACCAGGCGTCATTGACTAAGTTTTTATTTTTGTGTTGTTTACTTTTCGAGTTCCATATACACGGTTCTCCTTGTAGTAATTCAATAAATTGAAGAACAACGTCATTGCTCCAGTCCATTTTGCGTATAACGAAGCGACAGTATATAAAAAAAGTAATCTGTGGAAGCGACGCGACCATTCAGGGCAGAACTTAACGAGCAACTAAACTTTGCGCGTGTGTAGCAGGCTAGCACACATTTGAACTTTGAGTGCTTTGATGTGCGCTCGAAAAACCGACATCGAATGGCAAAGTACAAATGTTTTAACAAAGCTTTTAACAAATACTCAAATAACCGTGCTACACACGTGTCCAAACAGGTGTCCAAATAAGTGATCAAATATTTTTACTGTGTCTGGCGCCGGCTTAACACGCGAGCGAGAGCGAGACGGCATGCACTAGCAAGCAACAGCGTGCGCGAATTAGTTATTGTATGTATATGTGATTTAGCCATTCGCTACGAAACATCAGCAGATTGAGCGTATCATTTTTATGGTAAACGTGTGAAAGCATTTCATATTTCGCGTAGGTACTTAGCGAACTGTGGCGCACTTGCGACTTTGTGTTTTGTAACAAACGCGAGCAAGTGTCCGGGCGCGAGGGCGGGGGAAAGCAGACTGCCAGTCGGTCTCGCTCGGTCAGTCGCAGCGCAAATCGTGGTGCAACAGTTCATTTGTTTTGTGATTTCTTGCGTTTTAGTACGTTTAATAAAAAATATTTTTTAATACAGTTGCTCAAAAAGTGGCGTATTGCAGGAACGTGTAGCGTTCGGGATCTGGGCTATTTAAAACTCGTGCTTTTTTTTGCCTTTCCCGAACTCGTGCGTTTTCTTTCACAACTGTCAAAATAATTTCTATTAAAAAATTTCCCCAGTTAGTATAAAAAACTGTACCAATTTCAATGTATATGTGAATTATAACTTTTATAAGAAATAAATGATTAGTTAATTGAGTTTATTGTGTTTTTATAATTTGATTAAATTGCTTCATTTTTTCGCAACTGTATTAAAAATAGTCGTTCAGTACACGTACGGAACCGTCATTGCAACTCGTTCCGACTGTCAACCCTCGCTTTCAGCTCGGGTAGACATATGTCGGAACTCTTTGTAATGACAGCCATTCCATACTAGTAATGAAATATACTATTTTTACCTAGGCGTAATATGGATCCTAAAAAGCGAAAAGTGGACAGTGAAAATAGGAGGTTTTTAGAAGAATGGACTGAACAATATTGTTTTACGCTGCCTGATAGACCTCAAGCAGTTCCAGTGTGCCTTATATGCAATAAAACTGTTGCTATTGTTAAAAGTGGAAATTTGAAGCGACACTATGAAACAACACATCAGCAATTCCACAAAAACTTCCCTCCTGGCAGTGAGGCTCGTAAAGAAAAACTTCAGGCACATCTCAGTTCTTACAATAAAAGCACAAAATTACTAGTTCGTTGCATGAGCGACCAAGAAAAATCCACAGAAGCAGCGTTACGTGTGTGCTGGACGCTTAATAAACATCAAAAACCATTTTCGGATTCGGAGATAGTGAAGGAATGTATGTTGGCAGTAGTCACAACACTTTTGAAGAAAAAAAAGATGTTATCACTGGAATCCAAAGCATTCCATTATCAGCAAGAAGCAATACACGAAGGACTGAAATTTTAGCTGCTGATATTAAGATGACTCTTCTCAAACTTCTGCAAAAGGCACCTTGCTACGCCATAGCACTTGATGAGTCATGTGACATTACTGATGATGAGCAAATGTCAATTTTTGTCAGATTTCTTGACATTGAGTCTAAAACTTTTAGGGAAGAGTTGCTAACAATATTGCCGTTAAAAGGTAACACTCGAGGGGAAGATTTATTCAAGGTAATTGATGAATTTATTACTAAATCTAACATCAGTTACGATAAAATGGTGTCTCTTTCTACTGACGGGGCTCCAGCAATGATTGGCAAAGAAAAAGGTGTCGTCAAGAGAATCAGGGATAAAAATTCAGGCCTAATATCATATCAGTGCATAATCCACCAGACAGCCCTTTGTGGAAAACTTAGCGATACACTGAAAGAAGTGATGGACAGCTTGGTGAAGTTAATAAATTTTATAAGATCTCATTCCGCTCTACAGCACCGACATTTCAAGGAGTTTCTTTTTGAATGTGATTCAGCGTATTCTGACTTACTGCAACACAACAATGTTCGTTGGCTAAGTAAGGGTCAAGTTATTGAACGTTTTTGGTCAATAAAAGAACAAGTAACCTCCTTCTTGCAAAACTTAGATACGCAGGCAGCTAAAAAGCACCTTAAGTTCGTAACAAATAAGCACAATATGTTGGTTGTGGCTTTTCTGAAAGATATTTTGAAATATCTAAATGCGCTCAACACAGAGTTACAAGGAAATGGAAAATTAATATGTGATCTGATACAAAGCGTGTCTGCTTTTCGTCGTAAGCTGGATATCTTTGAAAAAGATATTGCAAGACAAGAATTTGTTCATTTTCCGACAATTCTGGAGTATAATAAGGAGAACTCTGAAGAAGACGTTGCAGTGTTTATAAAATTTTTGGCCGATCTTAGCAACGAATTTGCCACAAGATTCCAAGACTTTGCAGAGATGGGCAAGCTATCTCTGTTTCTTAAGTCCCCCTTTGAAGTTGATGCAGCAGGCGAATGGACAGATGTGGCTGCCAAGTTATTTAATTTGCCAAAGCCATTACTTCAAATGGAAATAATCGATCTGCAAGAAGATATATCTTTGCAAATATATAAAAAGGTGTCAACTGAAGAATTTTGGGTAAAACATGTCCCAGAAAAATATCAAAATTGCAAAAAACTTGCTATCAATTTGGCCACTATGTTTGGCTCGACATACATATGCGAAACATCTTTTTCAAAAATGAATTTTTTGAAAAATAAATATCGTTCGAGATTAACAGACGCTCACTTAGAAGACACTCTTCGAATTAGCTGTTCTTCACGAGAACCAAACTTTAAAAACTTGGCTCAAGACCGCCGATGCCATTTTTCACACTAATTTAGGTATAATAAATAGCTGTACTTAATTATTATCAGTTGTTTTTTTTTTTCTGGACCTTTTAAAATTTTTCAAGCAATATCCGGACCCTACTTAAAACTACTTGCCGACCCCTGCCTTAGTAAATACTTTCCTAAAATGATGAAAGATCTTTATTACAATTACTACCTACAGAAATAGGATTATTATTTTGTCATTAACATGAACTTATAATTCTTAAAACCTATTCACACGGGATACGTCATAGACAATTTGTGATTAGTTTTTAAGGGATAAACTGGTTTTAAATCATCTGCGTGCGATGCGAACGGAGTCTTTGTTAATGTTTGGGAAATCAAAAGGCTATTCACTTCCTCTACCTACTCTTCTTGCGGGTGTTGTATAAAGCAATAAAATACAGATAATTAAGTTGAATCAACAGTTTTATTGACTCTCAGTCTTGAGTAATCATCATACAAACGCAGTATAATCAACAATCAACATCAACAAATTGTAGTGAACTATATCTATATGAACCAACAGAAAAATATGCTAACGTAGCTATAGCTTTGGACAACAGTCTGAGTATCATTGTTATTACTATCCTACTATTAAAGGAAAAAATAAACCAAGTACCATTTTGAAAATTACGCTGTTTAGATCACAAAACAAGCTATGTATAACCTGTACATTAAGGTACTAACATTTTAACAGTAATAACTTTTGGCCTACTCAGTACGAGCGTACTCCTAACTAGCAATTACCTATACCTATCTTGATTACAATAATTATGATATAATCAGTCTCAAAATTTCTAGAGATAAATCGAGAACTTCAATCTTTATTTCACTAATTTCAATATTTTCTCCGTAGTCTTCCTGTTCATCAGATGAATTCAATATTTTTTGCGAATTTGACGTATTTTCCTTTTTTGTTCTAGTTGCGTCTTCTATGGTTTCATTTAATTTATCAGGCCTAGGATTTGGTGATACAGGTTTCGCTAGAATAGCTTCAGTCGTATTTATCTCATACAGATCATGATGCCCCCTATTAATTTGTTCACAAGCTTCCTCAATTTCATGCAGTCTCTCAATTTCTAGTTCTTTCTGTAAAACACTACTACAGTCTCCAAGTTCTTCTTCTTGATATAGCCCTTCACTTGCCTTAGTCAAATCGTACATTTCAATGTCTGGTAAAACGGGTTCTTTGTTATCTTTTTCGTCAAATAAATCAACAGTTTCCGGTGTTACTGTCTGAACATTACATTTTTCTTTCACCTTTTGTTTTTTGGGTGTCTTAAATACAAGTCTTCTTACTACATGTAACGTTGGGTCAGTATTTTTTGAGGTTCCAGGTATAGGCTCCTGAGCATTTTTTAATCCGTACGTGTAGTTTTTAAAAAACGATGTCCTCTTACTATTCATGATGACCTGAAAATAACAAAAAATTAAAAAAAAACAAGTTTCAAAAACTAAAAACAGACTCCAAAAACCTGTTTCTAAATAGTTGAAAATAAAACCATTAAGGAGTTGACCTTTCATCATCAGCTCAGCCACATAAACATGCGTAAATACTAATGTAGCTTTGAAAATTAGCTTTATAATTAGCTAATAAATTAGCTAATAAAATTCGAGATCGGTTTTTACAAATCTCTAACTATTTTAGAGATTTGTAAAACCGATCTCGAATTAAGTTTTTGGAGTCGGTTTTTAGTTTTTGAAACTTGTTTTTTTAATTTTTTGTTATTTTCAGGATAGTTTAGTTTCCCTTGTAGACTACAGAGGTTAACTTCGTGTACAAATCTCTATAATATGCAATATTACAAGTAGGTATTGGTCTAAGCTCCGTTTAAGGTCGAACTGCACCAAAGTGTTAACCAGATGAAAATACTATTTAATCAAATAAAATAATTTTCTGAACTTAATTTGGCAACCCCATAAGAAATGGACAAAATTGAAATTAACTATAGTCTTGACCATTTCTGATGAAATTACCATGGGTTACATACTTAATATCGAACGTCGATGTAACTATTGTCTAGATATCGACAACAATGCATCAACGGGTCGCTACATCAACGGTACTCCATATTAAAAGCCTTGGAATCAATTGGTCGTTTTGTCACTGTGTCATGACATCGAAAGTCATGGTGGGTAATAGCGAACTTCTTAGCACAAAATATTATGTAGTTACACACAGAAGGTAGGTTCTAGCTGATTTAAAATTTTGAAGAGTTCGTTGACCTATGCAGCAGGATTGTTTGTCGCCCGGTACGAATATTTTTTTCTGTTAAGTTGAGAACATAAATAAAAAACATCTATGATATTTTATTAAAAAGTATTGTATTGATCGTCATTTTTACGTCTGTAAAAATCTTGCAAAAAATAATTGAAAATCAGAAACATCCACTTACATTAATTTTTTGAATATGCTTATCTCTTCTATTTTATAAAAAAAGATTGAAGCAGGTAATTATACACAATTTTAAGAAATTTTGATTACTTTAACAGCAAGTTGTGAAACAGACCCTAAGTATAATAATATGCTAATCTCACCTATTCAAAAAAAATATTTGTCCTGTTACGGTATATATCTTATCTTGTCAGTCATTTTTACAGACGTAAAAATGACGATCAATACAATACTTTTTAATATAAATGAATGATTGCTTTGTAAAAGTGTTTATTTTATTTTAAAAACCCAGTACCTATACAAGAACATAATATTTTTATATTTGGGACTAACCTTTGTGTTACACAGCTCATTTAATCATATCTTAGATAAAGTGAACATTTTGCGAAGTGCACATTTTGCGAAGTGCACATTTTGCGAAATGCTCATTTTGAGAAATGCACATTATGAGAAGTGCCCGTTGTGAGAAATGCTCATTCTGCGAAATTGACATTTTGAGGAGAGTGCTCATTTTGCGAAGTGCACATTATAGGGGTCGCAAACCGGGATACCGAATTTCGAAAATACCGGAATACCGGGCCAAATTTAGGTCTAATTAATACCGGTAGTCATTTCACAAAAACCGGGATATTCGGTATTTTCGGTTTTAGTAAAATAAATAAAAAACAAATACACATAAGACAAAGTTACGTGCCATTTAATTCAAATTACGCGCGCGCGAGTTCGTTCACCTCGCCTTACCTACTACAAGACTGATGAATCCGGCGACAGCCGAGTAGCCGAACTTCCCGCTCTCTGTCCCGCGCAACGATTAGCGAACGAGCCAATAGCGTGGCTCGAACGGTGCAAGTAAGTGAGTTGAAGTTAGTTGCGACCGATAAGTGTCAAATTTCCTATTTCAACTGTTTAGTTTACCTAACCTAGGTACATTTCGTCATTGCGTGTTTTGGTTTGGTGGTGTTGGTTGTGATTTTTTAATTGCTTTTGTTGTCCACACTCGGAATTTAGAAATAAAATAGACAAATTGGTAAGTAAATGATTTTAAATTATTATATGGCATGCATGTCGTAAAAATATGGGATGGAGTTTTTAATTATTTTTGAAAGAGCTGCATGTGGTGATGTGGAGAGTGAGAGATGTGCAAATATTTTTCTACATTTGTATTGTATTGTATTGTATTGTACTTTGTACTGCAAATGGCTAAGATAGAACGTTTAATTAATGGTTTCTACCGCAATTGTTTTCAACTTATTTTTATAGCTTTGCTCTTTGATTGGCCATAATACTTAGTTTTGCTAAACTGTCATAGTAGGTATAAATGAACTTTCAAACTAGCTGTATCCGCGACTTTGTCCGCGTGGATTAAACATACCTACTTACCGAAAGAAAAGTACCTATCGAAGATAAAAAGTTCCTATATAGTAATTAGTAAAAAGTGTCCTACCTTTATGAGGTTAAAAAGTATTCCACATCGCACAATAAAGTGTATCATACATCGCAATAAAAAGTGACCTAAGTAGGTATATCTGGATAAAGAGTATCCTATAATAATATTATGCAGGGTTCAAGTTCAGAGATTTATTTCTTGTAAGTGCAATTTGATATTTTCTTTACAGGTTGTTGTTATTACTAGTCGAAAGCAATGGCAGAATTGGCAGATCAAGACAAAGTTCTATATGAAAAGCACAAAAAATTGTCACAAACAGAAACATCAGTATGGAGTCGTTTTCTTAAAGCTTCAGATAATCTTACTGCTAAATGTATAAGCTGTAATAAAATAATCAAGACATCGGGCGGCTCAACTTCAGGGCTTCATACTCATTTAAAAACAGCACATTCTATAGTTTTAAAACATAATATTGATGCTAGCACTCAACGTCAGCTGGCAACGACTTCTACGGCAAATACATCATTATTTGCCACTGCTGCGGAAGATGAAATACCAAAAAAAAGGAACAAATTAACTGATTATTTTACAAGTTCCAATAGCTTACCAGAAACGCTTTCTCGTATGACTTCTGTAGATGGCTTACCTTTTAGTTTTTTTATTACTTCAACTGACCAAAGACGAGTCATGGCGCAATCTGGCTACAAACTGCCTACATCTTCAAATTCGATTAAAAATATGGTGATGAAGCACAGTGAAACTGTAAAATTGTCTATAATAAACAAACTTCATAAACTAAAAAATGATGGAGTAAAGGTCTCTGTGACTCTAGATGAATGGACTAGTACAAGTAATAGACGTTTTATGAATGTCAATGTGCATAGTCCTATGATGAAAAACGATTTTGTTAATCTCGGCCTTGTAAGAATAATTGGGAGTATGCCAGCCAGAATTTGCTTGCAGCTGCTGGAGAAAAGATTGTTAGCGTTCGAATTATCTCTGAAGGACGACGTAATTTGTACCACAACCGACGGTGCTTCTGTAATGGTGGCATTTGGCCGTGATGCTTCGATTTTCCATCAACAGTGCCTTGCTCACGGTATACAGCTTGCAATACTAGATGTCTTGTATAAAAATAAAGAAAATTGCCAAACACGGGTAATCGAAACAGAAGTCGATAAGAATAATGACAACTTTGCTTCAGACGATGATGATGAAGATGAAAATGATGGTTTTCATGTAGTCGTAAGGACTAATCCTAACAACGAATTTATTTTCAAAGAATTAATAGAAAAAGTCCGTAAAATTGTGAAAGTTTTTAGAAAGTCGCCAACAAAAAATGATTTACTGCAAAAATATGTCAAACAGGAAATGATTGGTGAAACTAATTTGATTTTAGATTGCAGGACGCGTTGGAACAGTTTAGCAGATATGTTGGAGAGATTTGTGAAGCTTAAAGTTCCGATCCAGAAGGCAATGATAGATTTAAGAATAAATCAAGAGCTATCAGAAAGTGAATACCAACGTCTGGCTGATCTCAGCAAAGTATTTGAAATACTTAAAGTCACTGTCGAAGAACTGTGCAAAAGAACTGCTAGTCTAATTACTGCCGATACTGCTCTGAAGTTTATGTTTACAAGATTAGACGCCATGCAACATGAGTTAGTTGCTTGCGAACTTGTAACTTCTCTGAAACGTAGGGTTAAGGAACGAAGGTTGCTGGTTGCTTCAACCTTAAATTATCTACATAACCCAAAAACTTATTTCGATTCAGCAAATGAATACTGTGATGTATTTTTAAGGCCAGATTGCACAGAGATGAGAAAACACATTGTGGATGTTGTTAAACCCAAAGAAAATTTTAATGTGGAATCTACACCTAATGTTGCTGTTTCTGCATATGATGATCTTCCTTCAGCTTCAGTGCCGCTAAAGAAACAGTTAGAAATGGCAGTGAAAAAGCAAATGCTAAATCAGAACAGCACATCAATAGAAACTGCACCTGACTTTGACACTTTAATAAAAATAGAAATGGCTCTTTACGAAAACGGGGGGTCTAGAGGAAAATATTTGAGTATGGCCTTCAACAATTTAATAAGTATTCCACCAACTAGTGTAGAGTCGGAGAGAGCTTTCTCTTCATCGGGTTACTTGTGTAATCATTTGCGATCAAGATTGAGTGATAAAAGTTTAGATACTTTACTATTTCTACGATCTCATTACAAGGCTCAACCAAAAATTTAATGGAGATTTTAATAATATTTTGATTAGGTACCTCTTTATAACTCAATTTGATTTGGACTAAATTTAATTTAAGAATTTTTGTTATTTTGGTAATCAGAATATTATTTCATGACTAGTAAACCATACTAAGAGTTAAGTTTAGTTTGTTATGTTTTCTGAGAATATTTTATTAGTTTTATGTTTTATGAGAGTTAATTAAAAGTGTATTTTTGGGTTCGTTTTGTTTATGTTGAGACTGTTGTGTGATGTTTAAGTTTGATAAACATTTTATTTTTAGAACTGATTTCTAGTATGAATCCTACTTCCTAGTCAACTACATTTAATTAAAGTATTTGAACTAGTTACCTCAAGTTATTGTAAACGAAACATTAGTAAATTATTGCTAAGTACTAACTAAATGAGTGATTGCCAACAATAATAATAAACCTTGTGTCAATGAAAATTTTGTTTTATTTAGAAGATGAATTCATTTAGGTTAGGAACCTACTTACTATTCCTCCGTAAACTAACTTTATTATACTAAATTTGCTAACTTAGGTTAATCCCGGAAATATCGAAAATACCGGGATATCGGTATTGGTCTGGGGCCAATACCGAAAATACCGGTTTTGGTCAAATGATTCGGTATTGCGAACCCTAGCACATTATGCGTCAGACCCTTTTCATCTATTAGACTTTTAATGATAAGGGCCATTCCATACCTATGCACTCCTTCCGTTAGATCGTGCATCAAATCGCACGTTATATTTTTGTAAATATGAAAATATTCGAAACTATTCCAAATACATTTTTCTTTGATTCCTATGCGATCTTCAACATGTTGATCATATTCTGCAGGCATTCGCAGATTGTTCAATTCACACGTTTGCGTTTCAGATTCAGTTTTAGTACTTAAACAAAACCTACAAAAATTTGTGGCCATAAAGCTTTCGAAAAGACCCAATATGCCGTGGAGGCCTAAGTTATCTCCAGATAATGTAACTAATATAAATTTTACTGTAACGTTTTTTGTTGTCAGTGCAATATCTAAGCCAACTTCTTCTAAATACTTAAGTTCTTCAACAATTTTTTTAAAAATGGCTTCATTGCCAAAATACAGTCTGTCGTTAGAATGAAATACTTGTGCAACAAAAATATTTTCTAATCTACTAGATTTTTCTGATGGAATTGATACAATAGAAATATAAACTGCACCTAACTTGTAATCACCGGCATGGCTTCCTAGAGCATTGCCACTTTCGAAATCATCGAAATACAATATTAAAGGAATAACAATATTATCTTAATCGACATAAGCTGTAATTTCTTTCCACAGTAATCCTTGAACCACATTACAAATCACGTCATAGTTGCTTGCATTGCTTTCATCAAAAAGCATTTTCTGATAATTTAGAATCTCAGAAAGTACTCCAGGTAAATGTAAGAAATTCTTCAATGATAGTTTAAGCGGTGTCATATAAAGTTTCTTTCTTTTAGTATCATAGTTACATCATTATTTCTAATATGTCGATCTTTGCTTGATCCAATGGTTACTCCTACAGGAGCTACATAATATTTTTTGTCAACCAAATGTTTTAGACGCTTATATTCTGTATCATATTCTTTAAATATGTCCGGTAATGCTGATATCATTTCCTGCACAACAGTAATTCTCTTTGTGGCATCTACATGTTCATTTTTTATTGTTTCATTTATTTTGAAATAATATCGTTGATTAAGTTGTGAACCATTTCAATCAGATTTTGTATTAAAGATCTTGGTAATCCAATAAACCCATATAAATATATTTAAGAATGATTTTATAGATCTTATAAAAGATTCATAATCAAAGTCTGTATTACTTAACGGCGATGTATCATCAGATTGGTGTGTATCATTGGTACTTGGGGATAAACTACATCCCGGTAAAATTAAGTTACTCGGATTATTACTTAACTTACTCAGATTATTACTATTGTCATGAGAAATGTCCCTACCGCGATTTGAATTGTAACACATAGCTAAATGATTCTTAAACCGATTTTTTTTATCGTACGTCCTTTTGCAACTTTGAAAAGGACATACAAAATAATTGTTTATAGCATGAACTGTTTCTAAGTGAAAAATGTATTGATTAAAATCAGAAACTTTTACGTGACAATAATTACAATTCAAATCCATTTTGACAACGCACCACGGTACTTCCAGTTTGTTCTACCCTTGTTTGTAGGTAATTTACATACAACTACTTTTATTTGGGGATCAAGTCAATCTTTAAGTGAACACTTTATGTAAAAACTAAACTTCTCATACATAATATAGAAAATCAAGAGTGTTAAAAATACAAGAAACATTGATAATAATTTGTCAGCTAAATTAAATGTTCAAAACATCAATGATGTAAGATACTACATTGTCATACTTAGTTTCAATTTTAAATATGCATCTCTGTATGATCAAATATAAATGGTCGCCTGGTTTTGGATATCTAATTTGCTAAATTGCTTTACTTCTGGAAGAACAAATTCACTTTCTACGTACATCCTGTATAATTTAGAAATGTTTAATTCAGATGGCAAATACTTTCGTTCAGCTGTCTTGGACTTGCGACAATAATGGGACTCTACACATTTTAGTTTTTCAATAAAGTTATGCACAGACTGTTTCTTCTCGACGTACTTCACTGATTTGCGATCACCTCCACGGTGTTCCGTGCCGGCTTCTCCACTGTGATAAAACTTTTGCATGACAAATGCCACTCTGTGCTTTGTGATACCGAAGATATGTAAGAAAATTTTTTGACAAACAGGTATTCTTCTCTTATGAGCAATTACTGCATATTTAATTATTGTTTGTTTTTTTCCTTTATATTTATGTTGATTTTTCGAATTTTTATTTGATGCTGTAATTGTGCAAAATTTTAAGATAATATCATCTTGTTCTTTCTTGCTTGAATGAGAGTAAAAATTGTTATGTATTCTTAGCAAATCAGACATTGTCAGATTACAGCATTGAAACGATGGTGTGTCATGGTTACAAATGCGTTGTGGTAAGTATTTTGCTGCATACCTGAAGTAAAAAGCAAACAATAATCATTAGCTTCAAGGGTTTAGGTGTTAATAAATAAAAAACAACCAGACTTTTAATACTAGACTTTTCTCATTCGGCATTTCTCTACGTTCTCTTAAGAAACATTTAGTATGTTTCAAATCGGCAAAACATTTTAGGCATGACAGAGTTGCTTTGTTAAATAGTTATGGATTTATTTAAATTTCATATAAAATTAGCACGCCTATAAACTAATAAAGTGAAATAAAAGATATTTATGTCGTGGGCTGATCGTCCAATTGGGCAGATCGTGACGTGTCACGTGATTCATTCATAAAATAAAGAAAAGCCTTTTTATGCCTGAGGCCCGCATTTGTCCACAATTTCACCTGATGGAAAGTGAAGATGGAAATAAAGAAATTTCGAAATCGCAACAACGTTCAGCGGCGAGTAAGTATGACTGATATCTATTGCTTATATTTATTTATTTACACCTTAATGCAATAAAAATATGTTACAAATTACCGGACTTAATGCGTATAGGCATTTATACCAGCCAATCAGAGGCTAAACTGAGAAAAATTAACTATTCACTATTAGTAGGTAATATTCATATAAGTGCATAATGTTGCGGGTACGGGGTACGTAAGATTCAAGAAAAACGCCAAAGTCACAAAAAGACAATTAATTTATTCGACGAGTAACAAAAACACTAATAAACACTAAATCACACTTAAACGCACTAAAACACTAAAATCTTCTTGAAATACTTCGCAGGTAATACACAAGATCACTCTTAGTTCGCAGGAGAATAATCGCTTTCCAAATTGGAACTCACTTCTTCGCTGTCCAAATCAGAACTGACTCGTCGGCTCGCCAGTCCCGCTTTTATACTAGCACAGGCGCGGGCGAGACCTTACTAGAAGGGAATAGAACATTCTCGATCTTTTCTCTCGTAACTTCGAGGGAGACTTTGTAGACATCGGACATGTTGCTACGTATTAGGGCTTCGAGAGATTTCTACATAGTTCCCGATATTTTTCGTAGCTTCTCGAACGTTCGATAGAGAGTTCGATAATTTTCTATTCCGAATGCGTAGGTTCGGGGGCGACTATGCGTGTGTAACGTAGTGCACAACGGAATAATAGACCTTACTCATTTGAGACAAGCTCTATTTCCGTGTGCAGGGGCACATAGTCGTAACAATAATTTTAGTATCATGTTACTTATAGGTATAAGTTGATTTTTACACAATGTAATTAATAACATTAAGTTAGTAGATAGATACATTTAAACCTATTTCAACTATATGAAAAAAAAATAACACGCAACACGCAGCCCTAGCATAAAAATAATGTAAGTTTACTGTTGTACTTACCTCTGTTTTTTCAACACGTTTTTTTTCCATTTCTCAGGGTTTCTGCTCCTTTTTCTTGCTCTATTGTTTTTATCCGGTGTTGGGTTAACCTCCATTGAGATCGTTATTTTAATTTAGTTATGAAAACAAGAATAATTCAACAAAACACGTGCGACAATCTTCTATGTAATTAACAGAATCCGCCATTTTGAAACGCCATTTCTACAAGACCTCTGATTGGTTGACAGCGAAAGATTTCCGATTATGGTTTTAAAGACCAGTCGATGTCCGTCTTTGATCCCAAAATCAGTTTTCTAACGCGATTTTGAAAGATTTATGGCCGTATATGATATTCAAGCGACTAAAGAATTGGTAAACATTTGAATTTTCAGTGTTGCCATATATTTATCTCATTTTCACCCAGCAACCTACATTGCCGACTTTGATTTTATACGACTCATAATGACAGATTGGGGTTACCTGATGTGTGGCTGACTGTACATTGTGCAAATAGATTTTTTGACCCCCATAAAGATGATAAATACATAAATGTATTCACAGAATAAAAATAAAAATATTTAACTTACCAATTGACAATGTAGGTATAGTTATATATAATTTAGGGTTTAAACCAATTGATGACATCGTTGCTCTTCAAATTATTGATGACTCTTTAAAACAGAAAGACTGCCTGAACAGCGTCAAAGAAAAGCTATCCTTAGTTTGTGGGTCAGGAAAAGGGAGAGGACTTAATAATTGTTATGCACTAATAGATGTCATGTTTACACGGCAATTTCTTACAAAGTGTTCATGGGCAGGTGGTTCTAAAAATACGGCATCTAAAAAAATCTGTTTTAAAGCGCACAGTCGAGTTATTAACTTATTTTTTGAGCTAATTCAATACTCTGATAAAACATTTACGTTTTTAGAGTGCGAGACTTTTTTTAAGAATATTTTGAGAAACTCCCAAAGGCGTAATAAAGCTAAAATGTTAAGAGCATCAGCTACCAAAAGTAGCTGAAGGGAAAGGGCATAAAGTCAAATCCGAGTTTTGCCACTCCCCAACCTGTGTTAAATCTGTCTGACCCATTATCGGAAACGGTAGGTCATGGTACTTGTCTTTCCTTACAAACGACTGCCTGAAAAAATTGCGACATCAGTACCACCTAAATGGGGTATCGGACGCAGTGATTCGGGGTGGATGACGGCAGATGTTTTCAACCAGTTTATCACTGAAATATTTGATCCATACCTTACCGATAGTAACATCAAAAGACCAGTCATTCTATTTATAGATGGCCACAAGAGCCATATCGACGGGTCCCAAGAACAAAACCGTATGGAAATATAAGACGAAATTGACTTTATTGTATATTATTAACCTATATACTATTAGCTACACTAGAGTGTAATTGTTTTTTTAATTAAGTATTTAGTTTTCGAGATAACCAATAAAACAAAGCCGTATCTGAAGAACGTTCCGACAAACAAACACGGATGAACATGTACGAACTTGTTTTACTCACCGTGAGCCGCGCGCGCCTGTGCCGGACGGTTAGTTGCGAGTTTGTTCTCGGCAAAGATAGACGTTGCGAGCCACTACACTGATGGTGTTTTTTGGTGCATGAATTGATACAGTTTGTTTGAAAATAGATGTTTTTGTGAATATTAACAATGTCTGCGGGATCCAGAAATAAAAGAATTTTGAATTTATCCCTTAATAAAGAGAACATTTATGATGCCGGCCCCAATTCTAACATTAATAAGGACAAGGAATGTCCTAATCTGGGTAAGTAACATTTAGTTTTATATAACATTCTGTGTTTTACTTAAACTTAAAAGTGTTTTCTTTTTCATTCAATATTTCTTTAAGTATCATTAAAATTTCATTTTCCCTGTCGCTTGTGACGATCGTTTTTTGTTCAATGGAATCGAAAAAAACTTTAATTTCCCTGGATTCTAGATTTTTTAACATGTTATAATGATGTTTGAGTGAAAAAATATGTAGTGAATTTTTGAATCTCAAAAACAATTATTAACGGATTATTATAACATACGATTTTGTTCGGCCAAAATGTCACCAAAAATATCAATCGCATACGCAAATAAGATTTTGTTCTACGAAAAATTTATGAATTTTGCCTGTCCTATGTGACAATGTGTTTTTGTTCTTTGTATTAGTTTTCAGATGCGATTTTATTCCAAACATAAAAATGTCCATTCTTATGTATTTCGCAATAAAAGTGATATATATTGTTATTAGTAAATTACGTAAGATTATTACTTAAGCTTTTCTATTACAATCATGATTTTTATCTTTGTGACAGAATCATCTCATCAACGTAACAGTAGAGCCAGTTCTCCGTTGCCGCCGGGAGCCGAAAATATTTTGAATGATTTAGCAGACGTATATCACGACGTGTTTAATGATGATAAAGAAAATATGGTTTGTGAAAAACTTCATGATACACCAGTGAATATTAATGCTCCGCTACTACCTGCCGCATGCAAACTAACCAGTTCATCCAAATATGAAAATGAGATTGCGCAAAAATCTACTGATGCTGCCTGCTTTTCAGCTGCTTTGTCACCTGTTGTCGACCCTGAAATAGTCATAGACCGTCAACATGAACATTTTGCCTGTGCCAATGAACATGCATCTCCCTCATTACTAGATACTAACCAAACTGCTGAAGAGGTTCCCAGTCCCTTTATTCTTGAGGTAAACCCTAGTTTTAATAACTCTCCTAATATTTATATTGAAGAATTTGAAGAACCACCTGTTTCTACACCCTGCATGCCACAAAGTATGGATTTAGCTACACCAATGCCCTCGCCATTGAATAATCATCAGAAATGTGCTGATGCCTTTTGTCCCGACCATTGCACTCGGATAGATTCAGTTCAATCACACACTAATGAAATAACTATACCAAATACACCGCAACCAAAACAAAAAAAGGTTAATAAGCGCTTGGTATTAAAGAGTGGTTGGTGTGACGTGAAAAGGAAATGTTTAAAAAATCACGGAAAGAGCTACGTATCTAAAAGAGGCAAGTTTGTTGATCCAAAAGTTATGGGTAAGCCATGTAGTTGTCGTTATAAGTGTGCAGATAAAATGACTAGAGAACAAAGACTAGAATGCTTTACGAGGTTTTGGAATCTTGGTAGTCGCGAAAAGCAGTGGAGATTTATTTCAAAATATGTGCAGAAGACTAAGAAAAATCGAGGTTTAAATCGTAGCACCCCAAATAAACGTCAGTATACATATAAATATTCTTTAACATTGTTTGGCATATTTTGGATCAACAAACTTACCTCTTATAGATACGTAGCTCTTTCCGTGATTTTTTAAACATTTCCTTTTCACGTCACACCAATCACTCTTTAATACCAAGCGCTTTTTACCCTTTTTTTGTTTTGGTTGCGGTGTATTTGGTATAGTTATTTCATTAGTGTGTGATTGAACTGAATCTATCCGAGTGCAATGGTCGGGACAAAAGGCATCAGCACATTTTTGATGATTATTCAATGGCGAGGGCATTGGTGTAGCTAAATCCATACTTTGTGGCATGCATGGTGTGGAAACAGCTGGTTCTTCAAATTCTTCTTCTGACCGCCCATAGCGCATTTTTCATACAAACGTGCCTATTTTACGATTTTATAAAATAAAAAATAAAGTTTTATTGCAATGTTTTTTATTTTATAAAATCGTAAAGTCGGCACGTTTGTATGAAAATGGCTAGAATATGACTGTGTCCCTGGGTGTATTAAAGATAATATACATATTGATAACTTGATTTTGAATGTATGGTTAAAATTTGAAATAAGAAAAGTTTTTGATTTTTTAAGTTTTTGTCAATTAAGGCTCAGAGCATTTTGAACAAAGAGAATTTTTACTTACGTTGTTAATTTTTGAGAAATTTATGAGTAACTAACCATTGATTTAGTTGATTATCTACGTAACTATTTTGTATGCGATTTTATTTTATCGAGATTGAACAAAAGTAATTAGAGAGAGAGTAATTAGTTTAAAGTAACTCAAGAGTAAAATCCTACGACTGAATACTATGTTTTGATTCATATGAAACTAGTAACTTTTAGTTAACTTGATTTTTAATGTAAGGTATAAGAAATAATAAAAGTTTTTGATTTTTTTAAGTTTATGTCAATTCAAAATCAGAGCATTTTAAACAAGGTGTTTTTGTTTTTTATTTTTGAGAAATTTATGAGTAAGAAATTTGATTGATTACCTACTTAACTGTTTTGTATTTGATTTTATCGGGGTTGAACTAAAGTTATTAGTTAAAAACGAAATACATTTTTCACAATTTTTTATTTATGACCTTCTGAGTATTTAATACAATTTAATTCGATAGTCAAACTCCGAAGAAAAACATGGTATGTGTACATACTATGCTACTTTCTAGTGGACTTTCCATAGAACAAAGTCGTAAAATCATATAAGTGTAAGTATATTTCAGAGAACATACTCCGATGTTCAAATAAGAAGCCATTTTTATAAAAAATATTCTAAAATACTTAATTTTAACATCTAAATATTAGTAAACCTAACAAACTAATGACCTTTGATGAAAAAATCTTCAAAATTGGTACATCAGACGAAGTTATTCATGAATATTGATTAACAAAACTTTGAACCTCCATATTGTAAAGTAGGAATTTTGCAGATACGTTTTTGTTCTTGGGACCCGTCGATATCACTTTGCAGCTTAGTTTCACTTGTAAAGAGTTAAGAATTGAACTAGTTGCTCTGTACCCCAACACAACCCGCATCACTCAGCCAGCAGATGTTTCAGTTTTTGGGCCCATTAAAAAAAGATACCGAAACGCTGTTCGAAAATTTCAATCAGAAAACATTGGAGAGGTGGTAACAAAATTAAACATCGCTACTATCCTAAAAAAACGATTATTGATGAGTTGAAACCTGAAACTATTATAAACGGTTTCCGAGCATGTGGTTTGTGTCCCTTTGATGAGAATGCTTTAGATTACTCCAAATGTTTAAGTACTAAAAAAAATATGGAAGATCACAGTTATGACTACAATCTTATGTCCCTGAAAGAATTTGAAAACATCGTAGGAGCGGAAATGGTAGACAAGCTAAAAAACTAAAATCTCAAGGTGTTGGCACGAATGAAACGTCTCCTACATTATTTAAACTTTGGTCCTTCTTTCAAAGTGATTGCCCGCAGAAGGAATCAACCGACATTGAAATACACTATGCTAATAATGCAGCAACAAATGTAAATTTAACTAATGAAAATAACAATGACACCTACAAAAAATCCTTCAGATTTGTGCCAGCCGTCGACTTCTGCAACTGTAACCACTTTTCCAGAAACTACTCACCTTAATAAGTCAATAAATGATTACCTGCATAATGCCCCAGAAAATAAGAGAAAGTTTATTCGGAAGACGGAAAAAATCCCCCTTTGTCGTTACTTCTGAGAATTTAGATCAGTCATTGAAAGGAAAGAATTGGAAAAACAAGAAAAAGAGAATCAAAAAATGGAGAGAAAAAGAAAAAGAGAGGAGAAGGCAGCAGCAGCACGGGAAAAAAATGCTGTGAAGACAATTAAAGCTAAGGGTATAGGAAAGAAATCAAAAAAAGCTAGCAAAAATGATGAAAATATTAATATTGAGAATGAAAATGGAAACTCTGAAAAGGAAAACAATTTTAAAACTGAAACTAAGAAAGACAACGGTAAACCAAAGATAATATCAAATATAGAAGTAGTTAATTGTAATATGTGCAAGCGGCTAGCTGCTAAAAATAAGTCCCTATTATGTGATTCTTGTAAAACCTACTATCATCGTCATTGCATTCCTAATAAACACGAAGAGCATTTGCCAGATGATGATGAGCTTACTGATTTTGTATGCCATAAATGTTTTTTGTTAAATGATAATGACTCTGAATCTTTTGAGGATGAAGATAATGAAGAAGACACGTTTTAAATTGCTAAAGCCATTGTTTTATGTAATTAAAACATGTCTAAAGTTTTTATTTATATTTAATTTACGATGTGGCTAATTACTATAAGATCTCATGGCCAATAACTGCAATGTTATGGCCAATAACTATAATTTTAAGTTTTATGTTTTTATGTTGATTTATTCCTAAAATGTTTAATAACAGAGTATGTATAATGACATATTTTATAAATACATGAATACACAACCATATGGCATAACTTTTATTTATTTTTAACTGAGAATTTTAATTTTACTTAAGATTTTAAATTTTGAAGTCTCTTATCTGGCCAATAACTATATCGTTTCCCCTATATACACAGTAACTAGTTAAGTAACGCTTAGTTTTAGCCCCGCGTGAACCTTGATATCGACGTCGTACTTTGACAAGTGATATCTTAGTTTCTGTTTAAAATCTAATCTTCATATTTTGAATATTGACGAGGTAGTTATGGAACCCCCTCGCCCTTCACCACTGGACTAAGGGGGCTCACTCAGAGTTCCCAGAACTATTTTTGTTTATATAAGAATAGTATTAAGTAGGAGCAGAGCGCGTCCAGTGGCACTCCGTTTCCGGTCTCCAAATCGACCGAATCTAGATTTAGGGTCTAAAACTCGACCACATTAAAATAAGTTGTAATATTTAAATATAGTTTTTTTTAAAAAAGAGAAATAACGCTTCCAAAATTTGACTGGCGCAGCCGGAGCGGATCTTGCTCAAAGCTGTTCGTGCCAAAAAAGTACAAGTGCGCGTTAACAGTAGCAGATCCGTCGAACCAAATAAATTCGTCAAAAGAAGCAGCGCCGAGCATGGGATCCATCGGTTGGTGAGTAAAACTTTTCGCCTTCCTTTACCTAATCCTGTGTTTTTCATGCGCAATTTGTTATAGTATTATATGTGTTATTATCGGGATAAGCCTTCTCTCGTTTTAACGCAATTTGTTACGTGTATAAAACTCTACAGTAACATAGTATTAAGTATTGATGAAATAAAGTAAAAGTAATCAAAGAAAATAATAACTAAAATACGTAAATAAGTTGTAAAAGAAAAAGTGTTAAGAATTATATGTATTAGTTATATTAAAGTAATAAATAAGTAATTTACATAAAATAAATACAAAAATAAATTATGTCTAATGAAAAATACAAAATTATAAGAAAAGTGAATTACATATAATTAAAGTGTTAAAATAAAATTAATTTTTAATTAAATATAATATAATTAAAAAAAAAAAACGTTTATATATAGAAGTTATTACGTCTAATAGCTTTCTTTAACACGTAATTATTTAAATCAAATAAATACATAATTAATTAGATTAAATACATAATTATATAAATAGTTATAAATTACTTAATTAAGATATGCTAATCATCCAGATCGAGTCCAGTATACCCATCCACTACGGTAGATCACAAATATTTAAATAAGAATTTAGAAACGTAACATTTAAATTAGGTAGCCGATCTAAAAATAGATCGCCCCAAACCAATCAGATAACATAAACACATACATTGTAACAAAATGGAACAGCAATCAGCACCTACGGTAGAAACAATAACACCAATTCCTGGTGAGATGTTAAAGCTGATACCATTATTTGATGGTGACAAACGCCACTTGAACTTGTTATTAGAAAGAGCGAATATGTTATCGTTCGCTATAGGGGCTTCCGCATTCCAAGACCTCTATGTTTATCATGCCGTCACTAGTCGCCTCACGGGTGACGCAGCCGCCCTCTTATCCGAACGTGAAGATGTTGCATCATGGTCGGAACTTAAACAACTATTAGAGCAACATTTCGGAGACCCGCGTTCAGAAGAATGCATTGCTATTGAATTGGAAAACTTAAGATTAAACATGGCGAAAGCTTTTTAGATTTTTGTAATAGAATTCAATCTGTTCGTTTCAAATCTTATGTCTAAAATCAATATGATACAGGATGAACCTTTAAGAAGAGTAAAATCATTATTAGTAATAGTAAGGCCTTAGAAGTTTTTCTATACAATCTGCCGGAGGACATGGTAAGGATTGTCCGCCTAAATGCGCCCAAGACGTTAGAGGACGCATTACGCATAGTTCTCGAGGAAGTAAACTTCCACGAAAGATATAACTTAAGAAACAAAAATACAAACCCAAAACCGTTTACTTTCCCCAAAAGTGGAGATTTCCAAATAAAAGTCGGGCAACATTTTGCGAATAATTCGCCTTTCCTTCAAAAACCCACATGGCACCAGAGGTTCGGTGCACTTCAGCCCAATAAACCAGGCAAAATTTCGGGTACAAACCCCTGTTCAAATCAATAAACCTCAATTTGGTTATCGCCCACCTTTTAATATTGCACCGCAACAGTTTGGGTACCGTCCCCAAATAAATAATCAGTTTCCGCCCAAACCCTTCGGATACCGCCCACAGTTTGGCAACAGCCCACAGTTTGGTAACCGCCCACAGTTTGGATACCGCCCACAATTCGGCAATAACAATCAGCCACAGTTTGGCTACAAACCTCCGCAAGCACAGCCCCATATTACGGATGTGTCTATGCGCACCGCCCCAAATAAACAAGATGGTTTTAAAGTAAATGATTTAGAACTGCAGGAAAATCCGTCGCACCCATTTGCTGCATACCTAGAAGAAGAATACGATCATTACAATAATCAATTTGATAATTATTACGAGCATGATAACCAACACCCATCAGTACTTCACCCAGATGAGCAACTTCAGTATGAAAATAAAAATGAGGAAAATTTTCACGAAACGGCCTCTATACAGAACGAGAAATAATTAGTGTAAATTGTGATCCTACATTAAAATTACCTTACATTTATGTTCCTGAAATAAATTCCAAATTTATGATAGACACTGGAAGTACTAGATCTTTCATAAGTCCTAAAAAGGCATATGAATATTTTTATTATTATATACAACCTGAACCGTTTAAAGTTGTTAGCACACATGCTTCGAGAGAACACAACGAAGTAATAAATATTCACTTTTACCCACCTTTCAGAGTAGCGATGTACATAAGTTTTACTTATATGACGTAGATTCGCGTTACGATGGTTTAATAGGAAATGACCTTTTACAACAGTTAGATGCAGTAATCGACTTAAAAAATTCAGTGCTTAGGACAAAAACCACGTCTATACCTATAATAAATAAAAATCTGGATTACCAAATAGTACTTCAGCCGCGTTGCGAACACCGTGTTAAATTACCAACAGACCAATATTCAGGAGAAGCTATTTTAGATTTTAAACAATTTAGTGAAGGCGTACGAATGCCAAGTGCCATAGTGAATTGCGTTAATGGTTACGCATCCACTATTATACAAAATGCGACAAGTAGGAAATTACTTCTTACGATTACTACTCCCTTAAGTGTAGTTAAATTCCTACCTGAGAATAGTAACATAAACTATACAAATACTACCGAATTAGAACTGACCGACTGTTAGAAGAAAACTTAAATAGGCTTCGACTCGATCATACAAATGCAGAGGAAAAACATAAAATCTATAACCTTTGCCGTCAATACAAGGATATATTTTACTGTGAAGGACTACCTCTCACATTCACCAATCAAGTAAAGCATAGAATACGAACTAAGAACGAGGACCCTATATATGTAAAACCATATAGAGAGGCTCCAGCACAAGCTGATGAGATAAATAGACAGGTAGATAAATTACTGAAAGACAATGTAATAAAAGAATCTCATTCCCCTTGGAATGCACCTGTGCATCTGGTTCCCAAGAGATGGATGCAAGCGGTGAACAGAAATGGCGTATGCTGATCGACTATAGACGACTTAACGACATAACAATAGATGACAAATACCCACTTCCAAACATAAATGACTTGTTTGACAAACTAGGGAAGAGTGTATATTTCACGACCATAGATCTGGCAAGTGGATACCATCAGATTGAGGTAGAAAATCAGGATAAACCCAAAACAGCGTTCAGCACACAGAACGGCCATTTTGAGTTCATCAGAATGCCTTTCGGCTTAAAAAACAGCACCCGCCACGTTCCAACGAACGATGGATAATGTGTTACGAGGCTTGCAGGGACTACATTGTATGGTTTACCTAGATGACGTCATCGTATTCTCCTCCAGTCTAGACGAACACATACAGAAATTACAATTAGTATTTGACCGACTTAGGGAAACTAACTTAAAATACAACTAGACAGACAGAATTTTTACGACGTGAAGTTTTGTACTTAGGGACACACAATAACCAAAGACGGACTAAGACCCAACGACGATAAAATCAAATCCGTATTAGACTTCCCCATTCCAAAGACAACGACAGAAATTAAGAGTTTCCTCGGATTAGTAGGATACTACCGACGTTTTATACCTGACTTTGCAAGGCTAACTAAACCCCTCACGAATTGCCTAAAAAAAAGAAATAAAATTGTGATAGATCAAGATTATATTGATTCCTTCAACAAGTGTAAGGAATTATTAACGCATGCACCCCTGTTACAATATCCAGACTATGATAAACCTTTCATACTAACGACCGACGCGTCAAATGTAGCCATAGGAGCAGTCTTATCTCAAGGACAAGTAGGTAGCGACAAGCCAATAGCATATGCTAGTCGAACCCTGAGTGAGACTGAAGCAAGATACAGTACAATAGAGCGAGAACTACTTGCAATAATTTGGGCCACCAAACACTTCCGACCATACTTGTATGGACGAAAATTCTATATTTATACCGATCCATCGCCCCTTAGCATGGCTGAATTCCTTGAAAGACCCAAACAGTAAACTTACCAGATGGCGTTTACGTCTCCAAGACTTTGACTTCGAGATATCTATAAAAAGGGCAAACAAAACTCGAATGCAGACGCCTTATCGCGAATAAAAGTTAACGCTCTAGATTCCGATGACGAAAAACCAATCTATGAAGGTTAATGTCGAAGATAGCGATTCAAAATTACAAGAACATATTGATGAAGTAATAAGGGACATTGAACGGTTAGCAGCTCGCGAGACCAGACATGAATCCTCCACTATAACTATATCCGACAATAATAGTAGCCCAATGACCATATCTTCCGATACACCTAGTATAGCTGAAGTTCCGGACTATCCAGTTAGGTCGCCGTCCGATAACTCGCAAACAATACATTCTGCGGAAGATCTAGAATCACATGGTATTCCAATTTTACAGGAAGCCATAGACAGTAAGCCTAATCAAATATTAGTATTTTTCTGGCATAAAAATGATAGTCAAGTAAAAAACCTATCCACTAATAGTCAGAAAATCTTAGAAGTATTTTTACCTTTAAATAATGCAGAATTAGTAAAGAATTTCTTAAAAGAATATTATAAGACCCAAATTAAAGTATTTTATTTACTTTGAACATAAGGACCACCGTAGAATATTTAGTAATGTTATCACACAGCTGTTTAAAAAGGATATGATACAACTTTACGAATGCACTCAAAGAGTAATAACTATAGATGATGAAAATGAACAAAAGGCCATTATACTTAAGACCCATGATGGAAAAACCTGTCATAGGGGGATAAAGGAAACGTTAGTTAGGCTTAGACGAACCTATTATTGGAAAAATATGCCTGAAACTGTAGCTGCAGTAATTAATTCATGTGAAGCCTGCCGTAAAATGAAATATGACAGAAAACCAATAAAGCCATTTTTACAACTAACACAGACACAAGACGCACCATTCCAAGAACTTTTATAGATACGTTTTCAATAGAAGGAAAAATATATTTAACAATCATAGATGCATTTAGTAAATTAGGTCAATGTATAGAGACGACGAGTAATCCACACCAGAGATAGTTAGAGCTTTATTAAAATATTTTTCATATTACGGTACACCCAAAAGAATTAGCGCAGACCCTGGAACTGAATTCAATAACGCCCTTCTTAAAGAATTTTTATCGTTACATAAAATAGAACGGCACTGATTTAAAGAGGCAGTTGTAAATAGCAGTTTTGGTAAGTTAAAAATTATAAATGGCACGTTTAATAACTAGTTCAGCAGTTAAAACTAAGCAGTAAAGTAAACAAAAATGAATAATAAAAAATAATGAAATGGATCAGTGAATATATAATTTAGCAAGAAAATAATTAAATGGGCGGTAAAAAATATTGAACGAGCGGTTACGTGTGGGCAGTAATAAATCGGAATTTGTCGGTAAGAAATCTCATTCTAAGCAATTCTATAAACAATGAGGTGGTAAAATAAAATAAAATAAAAATGTATGGGTAGTTCGATGATATATATATATTTTTTTAATTTTATACTTTAAAAATAGACTTGCCCATGAAACTTTGAATGCTCATAAAACCAGCTAGACGTTATATTTTTAACTGAAAATGTTGGCCATTGGTTCTCATTTACCAGTATTTTGGAAAAGTATAAATATTTTTTACTATATCGAGATTAGTCAAATACCCTATTATGGCATTAATCAACAATAACAACAAAATATTGATAACAACAATGCACTCGCACGCTTATTACGAAAACAAATGCAAGAATGCAAAACGCGAGCTCACGCGAGACGATTCCAACCCTGTGATTGGTCGCTTCCGCCACCCGCGCTAATAAGCTCCGCCCAACTAACGAACATTTACCTCTCTTTTCAATGAATTTGAGTTCGGGTGTCACCGCTCGCTATGATATGCCAAACTATTTATCGAACCGCTCATTCCATAATTTTTACCGCTCATTCAGTTATTGGACTGCTCAATTATTTTTAGAATTGACATAGTATAATAAAATAACCGACTAATTGTTTTTTTATTACTGTCCATGTTTTACTGTCGCAATAATTAATCAACCGCCATTAAATTAAATAACTGCTCAATATGTTTTCCAACTGATCATAATAACATCTCGAATATTGAAATAACAGCTCAAAAAATTAGTTCCCAAATAGAACTACATATTGGGACTCCTAATAATCCTAACTCAATGGGTCTTATAGAGAGATTCCACTCTACTATAATCGAAATATATAGGTTAGCCAAATATGAACAGAAATGCACGGATGCCGCATCTGTTATGACATATTCGGTACTAGCATACAACCACACCATTCATTCAGTAACGGGCCTAACCCCTTTCGAAGTAGTTTTTGGCCATACAGACGCAGACAACCCATTTAATATAGATTTTGATAAAACATACATGCAACAATTAATAAAAGATCATGCAAAACGAACCAAATTTTTATATCAGTATCTAGCAGAAAAAGCGACAGAAAATAAGGAAAAGATCAGAAAAAGGAAGGGAGGTGAAAGGGACATAAGTTTTACAGAAGGGGAAACTGTCTTCGTAAAGCAGGTAAATAAAAGGCAGAGTAAGGATAAACCACGATATACAAAACAGGAAATATGTGGAGAAAACGTTAGGAACATAATTCCAGTTAGGACAGGTGAAAGAGTCACGAAGGCACCAATTAAAAATATAAAACGCCCTCCGCAGGTGGTGGTGCATCGCGACCCTGAGCGCGATGCAGGCGCTGGCCCTTCATCTGCAAAGCCTTAAGGATAACCCTGGGCTTCTTCCTGTAAAAGAAGGACAAGCACTTATAGAAGTAGATAAGTGGACTATTATTAAGACAATACGTTTAGATCAGATTTTTGACGATTTAAGTTTAATTATAAATAAGTATAGTGAATTTAAGAAATTGATAGACTTAAACAAACCATTTCCTCACGATTTTATAGGCATGTTGATGCATACTGATTATATCCGCGATATAACTATAGATAAGTACCGTCAATTAGTTCCGCAGCAAAAGTTTAAAAGAGGACTTTTAAATCCACTAGGCTCTATTATTAAGGTAATAACAGGAAATTTAGACTACGAAGATGCCGTTAAATACGACAGATTGACTTCTAAACTTAACCATAATCAAATTATAATTTCAAAGAAAATCACTCTGGTTTCCCAAATGATGGATAGTTTTATAAACACAACCGAAATTATGCAACAAAATGTAGAGTTTTTGAATGCACGTCTGAAAAAGGTAGAAGCAACTCTTAGAGAACTAATGACTAAGGAAAGTAATACTTTATTTGCATCATATGTTCTAGGATTATATCGACGGTCCCTACGTATAAGGCCGCAAGTGGCACCTTAGGTATTTGCATGTTTTTATTGCAAAACCCCGAAATGAACGATAACTTTCGATTAGTTCAAACAGTAGGTCGAAAATGTGCCTAAAAGTACTCTAAATCGATGCACGACAAAGTACGTAAGTGCACTACGACCAACGTACAAATACTGTAATGGTAGTAACGGTCTACTACTTCGGAATGTTGCCATCATAATTTCCCGTTAGTGCCAGTTGAGCGCTTTTACGCCCGAGACGGAGCAACGCGAAGGTGGCAGTTCAGTTATTATACGCGGGAAATTTAATATTCAATGTGGCTTATATGGTTTTTGGGCAGTTTTACGCCGGGAAGTTAAAATCAATGTTCTTACTATATACCAGATGTGATGTTTTACGATGGAAGCTATTATTTTAGTATTGCTAGTAATTACCATTTACGTAATTTTACGTCGTAAATGAATATAATGACTGAGCGTGATTAATATTTTAAGGGTGTATTTTGATTAATTTATTGCTTTTTTTTCAAAAAAACTGTTCATTGTTTAGTAACAAATACACAAGTCCCTGGTTCGATGGAATTTCGTTGGCTACACCTTTTTTGGTGCTTATTCGACAGCTTGTCAAAAGATGAGCGCCAGTTGCTACCTCTTCTTCAGCGCCACAGAGTTCAGGGTCTGTTACACGGCGGCACTCGACTACGGCACAAAATTGTGCTACTTTGAGCCTGGCGCACTTGAAGTTGAGCTTCTGCCCCTTAGATGATTTCAGTTTGTCATAAGGGGTTGTCCATTAATCACGTGAGGCTTGAAAGGGGGGGAGGGGTTCGATAAAAATCACGAAAATAACACAAGGGGGAGGGGGGTGTAGTAAGATATCTCGTGTATTTATTTTTTCGTAATTTTTCGTAATAAAATTAAGATAATATTCAGAAAAATTTAAGATTCGTTGTAGGTACTAAAAATACACGTGATGTTGAGAAGGGGGAGGGGGGGTGGTCTTAAACCTCACTACGTATCACCAATGGGGGAGGGGGGTTAAAAAATGCTAAAAAAAGATCACGTGATTAATGGACACTCCCTAACTGGTTGCAGCTGGTATCACCTTGCTCTGGCAACAGAGAGCTGTTGCTAGAGCTAGACGAAAAGAAGCTTATCAACGCATTTAGCAAACCTGTAAACATCGTGGCTTGTGCATCTGCTCGTTGACATTTCTTCACATATGCCTCAGTGCTAGCGCACTTGTGACCTTGTTAGCTGCGGCAATCTTCTGGGATATGACTTCATCTAGTCACCACCACCAGTTAGTGTAGGCGGCATAGATATGAATGATAGACGATGTTGTACCGTGAGACTCAGGCTGGATATGACTGCACACATCGTCGCAGCCACATTTACAAACTACCAGCACATCTTAGCCACAAGTTGTTACAGATATCCCAGTAATCCCTCAGCAATTACCACGGTAATCACATTTTATCCGCTTGGATGACTCTTGCCAATGATGTAAGAGCCATCAAAATATTAGTATCAAATCCCAGTTGCGTCCCAAGCTGGCGCTTTGAAGTTCAGGGTTCTCTTTCCTATTGTATCTTCTCCACTTTGCGCAGACTAGTCTTTTGCACCCATTGTCCCTTACTACGACGTCAAGTCCAACTTTTTTGATCCTTCCTTTCAACCAAGACCCGGCGATAGAGGCATGGCCAGAAATTATTTGCCTACATCTATCCAGTTTGCGTAAAACGTGGACGACATGCTCCAATTTATCTGTTATATCACAAAAATGCAGGATGCCGTGTATCCGATATCACACGATCTTGCCGCATAACTCCACATATCCATCGCAGCATGTTTGGATGAACGATACTGGTGGTGGGAACTCCTACTTATATCGCTCAAATACAGCCAAGACTTACTGCCATATGAGAGAGAACCGGCCAGGTAATGGATTTGTATACCTGTCCTTTCAGTTCAACCGGCATATTAGGTTCATAAATGAAGCCTGCCAACTCTCGCCATTTTGCCCACGCGGAGTCAATGTGCGCCTTGACGTCGCAAATAATGTCACTGGACGAGTAGAGTACTAATACCAGGTTCTTATATCGGTCTCTGCACTCAAATTTATGCAAACATGCATGGGATCCGTAAAACTGCTAGCCATACGCTCCGTCTTTGCCACATTGAACCTTAGACTACCGTTTTTTAAGGAACTCCTTTCACTCTTTCGCTTAGTCTACCAGCGCGATATCAGCCAGCATGTATGAGCATCCTATATTACTCTGAACCATAACAGCTACTACCTTTCTTCTGTAGAAATGCCACATATCACTCACTTTTGTCGGCTATGTCGATCAATATGCAAAATATAACGTTGGACTGCAAAGCGTAGTTCCCTAGTGGAGGCTCGTTTCCATGGCCGTGTTCGCCAATAGCATAGTATGCCTAAAAGCACTGAGCAAGCCACTCCCCAGTAGTGGGTATGCTCACGTACTTCAAAACCCCGATTAGTCGCCTTTTACGACAGACCAGGAATACCTTGGCAGTATTCTAAACGCCCCTAGCCACAGGCAGAACGGCAGAACCTCCCCTATGATGCCTCCTCTTAAACTGGGATTTAAACGCTCACGTTCGCGCTGGGCTTCCTCATTCTGGAGCATGACACTCTCGCAAGAAGAAGAAATCGACTCTCAGGCTACCCTGCACCCGACCATAGTGCGCACTACAGTCGGCAGGGATAAGTCGACTCCAATAATGACGCAGAGATCTCTACGTTCCACCAACCAAGCAGCATATACCGCGAGTGTATAGTCTGCCTAGTCATGATGACAGGCAGGTAGCTTTTGGTTCCTTTCCTATCCGGCACAGATATCTCCCGAAGCATCCATGCCCCGAGAGTGGCATGTGGAGGATCTGTGTGAGCCGGAAAGATAACCCTGGCACAGAGGGTTCTAGCATCAAGCTCCTAGGGTAGAGTACAGACCAGCATGCATGCCGCCTCAAACAAGAACGAGCGATAGGCCACGTATATCCCTGATAGCCATCACCAGCTGTAATGAATGCAGTATGGCGATACTTCGGCTAATCAGGGAACCGGAAAACACGGGGGCTCTATCGATTGTACCATACCAGCATAATTAGCCTCTGGCATGAGGCCTCTGGACCAGCAAGATTGGGTAGCAGTCGACTAAGTGTTGCCGCAGCGTCCTATTCGAAGTAGTTCTTGTACTGAGCATTTGTTTTATGCTAATTTGCTTCGCATCGTAGATTACAGATATTATGTGGGCGAATAATCCACCAAATTGAAGTGGAACTGGGCAAGTCAGGTGTATTAGGATGCACCCGGAGAGTAGGACTAAAATAGTTACACTAAACAAGCCAACATATGGGCATTGGTTGAGAGGCAGACCCAGAAAAAGATGGCGTGATGATTTAGACCACCACAAACTGGATTGCCAAGCGCTGGCTACTGACAGAGACCAAGGGGTTTGGGAGAGGCCTTTGCCCAGCTAGGACAGATTAGACTAATAACAAAAATAGCTTAGTTACCATCCATTGCGTTTTATTACTAGTTACTATTAAGTTTTGTATATTTTTAGTGATACGAGTAGATACGAAGTTCACCAAAATTCATTATCAGTC
Organism: Cnaphalocrocis medinalis; assembly: GCA_014851415.1. Classification (NCBI taxonomy): domain Eukaryota; kingdom Metazoa; phylum Arthropoda; class Insecta; order Lepidoptera; family Crambidae; genus Cnaphalocrocis; species Cnaphalocrocis medinalis. The sequence goes on from CM026294.1 coordinate 3,166,318, forward strand.
CCTGTTCTGTTAAATTTAGTTAAAAAATATTTAAGATCCAGCTGTTCCCTAGTTTCAAATGCCTTTTTGATATATAGATTGCATCGAAACAAAAAATAGAAAACCCCAAAACCCCGTATGTGATTATTATATTCGGCGTAAAATGACCTTTCGGGCAATTAATGTTAGGATTTATGACTTAATTCCCCCGTAAGCAATAGGTTGTACCACTTACGTTGTTTGTAGTCTGACTAATTCCGGCGTAAAAGTTAGTAAGTAACAAATAGTATATAAATAATAATCGTAGAAACTTATTATTAGCTTTTTTACGCATTATAGCACCTATTTACCTAGTGTGCCAAATTTCATAACTGTAGGTATAATAGAACATGAGCAACACATGTTTAAAACTTTAAAACGCTCTCCTGTAAAATTTAGGTTTTGAAGATACGGCGTTATACGTAGGGACCGTCGATATAGTTTATTCATAAGTAATTTCCGTACAATTTTCATCAAATTAAGTGAAATAGAGACAGCCCTAGCCTTGAGTAAAAGTTCAGTCTTACACCAATCTATTGTCAATTCCACAGAGCTTTTAAATTATTTGCAATTAATTCAGAAAAACGGAAACTTGGTTTATCCGCCAATCGAGTCTAATTTAGTACAGTTAGAGGAAACAATGAAAGTGAAATCATTTACTAAGGGTCATCAGATCACGTTTATTATGGAAATACCGCTTGTCGAAAATAGCACATATAACTATTTCAAATTGTATACCTTACCGATTTTCCAAGAACCTGAAAACCAAACCCTAGCCATTTTTCCTGAATATCCTTACCTTCTGGCGAAAGGTTTGAAATACTTCCCGATGTTGAGACCGTGCCCAAGCACTCGCTGCGGGAGACCTCTTCCTCTGCGACGAAGATGATAAAGCTGTATACCCTGGACTTACCTGCGTGGAACAGTTGATGAACTTCGGACGCAACCTGACTCGTTGTCACCAACACCGCATCCAAGTCGAAAGCGTCAAGGTGCAGAAAATTAACACTGAAAGCTGGATACTCTACACTGAAAAAAGAAAATGCATTAAAGAAGCAATGTAACAATGAAATAAGCAACTATCCAATTAAAGGAACTTACCTGGTCACCTTGGACGAGCCTTGCAGCCTGGAGATCCAAGGAATCCATATGAGCAGCCATAGCGTGTACATGGAGATGGAAGAAATATCGCCTGTACCAGTAATTAACCTGCCGACGCTACGAACTACGGAGGCTACGGCGACTACGAGCCCGCTACGAACCTTATCCGGTGCACCCGCACTGAACATGATCGGCGTCAACCTGGACGAAGTGAAATACATGTCACGAGTGTTAAAAGAAAATGAACTAAACAACAGTGTTAGTGATAGAGATAATGATTTTAGAATTAACATATTATTTTGTATGATTTTCCTTAATTATAATCATTTGTATTGTTATTGTATTAATATTTTAAAGAAAAAATAATTCATGTAATACAAAATTATCGGAAAGTACATAAAAATGAAAATTCCGATAATTTTGATCTTAGGGAGGGAGGAGTATGGAACCCCCTCGCCCTTCACCACTGGACTAAGGGGCTCACTCAGAGTTCCCAGAACCATTTTTGTTTATATAAGAATAGTATTAAGTAAGAGCAGAGCGCGTCCAGTGGCACTCCGTTTCCGGTCTCCAAATCGACCGAATCTAGATTAAGGTCTAAAACTCGACCACAATAAAATAAGTTGTAATATTTAAATATTGTTTTTTTTTAAAAAAAAAGAGAAATAACGCTTCCAAAATTTGACTAGATAGATACATTTAAACCTATTTCAACTATATGAAAAAAAAATAACACGCAACACGCAGCCCTAGCATAAAAATAATGTAAGTTTACTGTTGTACTTACCTCTGTTTTTCAACACGTTTTTTTTTCCATTTCTCAGGGTTTCTGCTCCTTTTCTTGCTCTATTGTTTTTATCCGGTGTTGGGTTAACCTCCATTGAGATCGTTATTTTAATTTAGTTATGAAAACAAGAATAATTCAACAAAACACGTGCGACAATCTTCTATGTAATTAACAGAATCCGCCATTTTGAAACGCCATTTCTACAAGACCTCTGATTGGTTGACAGCGAAAGATTTCCGATTATGGTTTTAAAGACCAGTCGATGTCCGTCTTTGATCCCAAAATCAGTTTTCTAACGCGATTTTGAAAGATTTATGGCCGTATATGATATTCAAGCGACTAAAGAATTGGTAAACATTTGAATTTTCAGTGTTGCCATATATTTATCTCATTTTCACCCAGCAACCTACATTGCCGACTTTGATTTTATACGACTCATAATGACAGATTGGGGTTACCTGATGTGTGGCTGACTGTACATTGTGCAAATAGATTTTTGACCCCCCATAAAGATGATAAATACATAAATGTATTCACAGAATAAAAATAAAAATATTTAACTTACCAATTGACAATGTAGGTATAGTTATATATAATTTAGGGTTTAAACCAATTGATGACATCGTTGCTCTTCAAATTATTGATGACTCTTTAAAACAGAAAGACTGCCTGAACAGCGTCAAAGAAAAGCTATCCTTAGTTTGTGGGTCAGGAAAAGGGAGAGGACTTAATAATTGTTATGCACTAATAGATGTCATGTTTACACGGCAATTTCTTACAAAGTGTTCATGGGCAGGTGGTTCTAAAAATACGGCATCTAAAAAAATCTGTTTTAAAGCGCACAGTCGAGTTATTAACTTATTTTTTGAGCTAATTCAATACTCTGATAAAACATTTACGTTTTTAGAGTGCGAGACTTTTTTTAAGAATATTTTGAGAAACTCCCAAAGGCGTAATAAAGCTAAAATGTTAAGAGCATCAGCTACCAAAAGTAGCTGAAGGGAAAGGGCATAAAGTCAAAGGGGTTAAATATAATGACCACCACAAAATGCTTTGATACCCTTAGTTCTTTTACCAAAAATATATACTGAACACCAGAAAAATTAAGTCTAAAATTACAATAGTACTACCTATTTTAGTCACGACTGCTCTTCAAATTGTATTCGAACACCAAATATAGTAAATGACCACCAAATGCTAGCGAGCAAATTAATGCGATATTTCTGTCTAAATAAACTACTATGGTTGCCATAAAATGTAGGCTTATTACCAAATAAAGTATTATGATGCCATATTAAGTTATGTCTCCGGCTTGCAATCCCCCCTCTCACCGCATCGCAAGCGCCGCGCTCGCTCGGACACGATCTCCAATTTAGTCACGTGCAAGCACTTGCGTTCATTGGGTGTGTTTTGTTTTCTGTCTGTTGCGCAACCGACCCAATCGGTTGGTATCTTTGCAATGGCTAATGAAAACTTAGCGGGACCGAGTTCTTGTGCTCCGCTGTTGAGTTCGTCATCGGAATCAGATAAAGACGAAGATAAAATCACAGAGCATACGAAAAAAACGTCGAAGGCAAAATAAAGTTTGGGTTTTTGAAAGAAAATTTATAACTGTGCGGAGCGCAGAGGAATTTATCAAAAATGAGAAGACCTGGTCAATTCATAAAATTCATAAGACTGAAGAAGGAGTAAAACGTTATTATCGTTGTAACAAAGTGAAGCTTCGGGCTGAAATTTAGTGTTCTGCTGCGATTTATCTTTTATTTGACGCATCGTGTGATGATATATTATTATTTCGTACTGAAACATGTCACGACCATGAAAATAGTGACTATCAGTCGACTAGTGGAATAAATCAGGCAACGAAAAAGGAAATAGAAAAACTATTCGAACTGCGTTTGAAACCTAAATCTATTATGAAGAACTTAAGTAAAATTGATGGACTAGTTCTGCCGACTAAGTTAAGTTACAGTTAAACAATTATCTTAAAATTATACGTAAGAAAAAATACGGGCCGTCGGTAATAAGCTTGGGACAGCTTGAATTATGGTTAAAAGAAAACTCTAAAGTACCTGATGACAATCACGAAGTTTTTGTTGTGGCCTATGAAATTTCTGAAGATGATTTAGATCAGAATTTCCGGTTCATGTTAACGACAAAATATTTAATCGGTCTATCACGCCAATGTTCTGTTCTTCACGCGGATGCCACATATAAACTCATTTGGCAAGGGTTTCCAGTACTTGTAATTGGAACTACAGACAGAGATAAACATTTTCACCCATTTGGATTAGCTGTGACAACAGCAGGAACGAACGGAAGATTTCATATTTTATTTTCCGCTTTAAAAAAAGCAGTTTCCTCAATCTTTTCAGACACTTTAACTTGTAAAGTTTTGGTCTGTGATGCAGCGAAGGCTATAAAAACTGCCTTTGCGTGCACGTTTGGAACGGATACAGTCATAAGAATGTGCTGGGCGCATGCGAAAAAGAAGATACAAACAAGAGTAGAGCAAAGTGTGCAAAAGAAATCCCAAAAGAGATTTTACAAGATATTGATGCTTTACAGTGTGCCTCAACTCAGGAAATATTTGATCGAGCCAGCGAAAAATTTTTGAACAAGTGGAAAGCCGAAAATGATTTTGTTACATACTTTGAAAACGAATGGCTCATACTAAATCGTTGCTGGTATTTGGGCGCATCACCGGGGACTCCTGCTACAAACAATGCTCTAGAATCTTTCAATAAAACAATAAAAGATGGTGGCACGCTTCGTGAGCGTCATCCCTTGGCGCGGTTCTTAGTAATTGCTTCTGATATAGTCAAGGACTGGTCTAATGAATACATGACTAATTCTGAGAGACGGTTCGCTGAATTGCCAACAGTATCTTTAAAGACGTGGACAGAAAGTTACCAATGGGCAAAACTGTCGAAGCAGGTGCCATTAAAGAATAGCACTGAGCTAGTTTGCTCATACAGAATTCCAGCTGGGTCGGATTTAGATTGCAAAAATTATGAAAAGCCGTGGGAGACCTTTGACGAATACAAAAAGCAACATTTTAGCGAGTGGGAAGTTATAATGCCCCGAGTAAAGGAAAATTGGTTACACGGCACATGCAATTGCCCAAAGTTTCTCAAAGATTACATTTGTAAGCATCTCGTCGGAATTGGCGATTCGGCTTAAGCACGTCCAGCCACCTTCAGAGGCCAGAGCTATTCCTATTGGCATGAAGCGCAAAAGAGGACGACCAGCCAAAGCTAAAAAAAGCATTAATTGTGCAGTAAATTATTACAGAAGACTGATTCTTCTTAAGATTTTTCAAATGCTTTTAGTTTTAAGATCTTTATACTTAGTAGAAGATCCGTAGAACATCGACCTTCACCGGGCTGATAATCGAATGAAATATCCTTTATGACAAATTTTATATACTAGAAAATATATTAAAAATAGGTTTGCTAAAAAAATCCTGGACAGACTATTTTTAATTAATTTTTTTAATAATAAAATATTTAACTAAATTTTGCAACATTAAGATAATAAGAAAATTTTCATTCTTACTTAAAGTATAAAACGTATAGAATGTGCCGCCATTGGGTTGTCTATTATTTACCTGGACAGAGGAACTCGGTTGTCAGGTATAAACAGGTATGTCGATGGCAGTTTTACCTTCACTTGAAATGATAATAAAAAAATTGGCGGCACATTCTATACGTTTTATACTTTAAGTAAGAATGAAAATTTTATTAAATATTAAAATTTAGTTAAATATTATTTTTAAAAAAATTAATTAAAAATAGTCTGTCCAGGATTTTTTTAGCAAACCTATTTTTAATATATTTTCTAGTATATAAAATTTGTCATAAAGGATATTTCATTCGATTATCAGCCCGGTGAAGGTCGATGTTCTACGGATCTTAGACTAACTGTTTATTATTAGTTTTAAAAGGACAAATTTTTATGATTGTTTCAACAAGTCAAAAAAAGGATTATTGAAATTGGAGTTTTGTTTTTTATCTTAGGTATAGCATCCTAGGTATACTATTTTTTTCGTAGTGGATTTTGAGACAAAAAGGAATTTATTTACTGTGTTTGTCAAATATTTTTTCCTGAGGGTAATTTACTTTAATCGGATAACGAGATGTTATTTTTTGCATGTCATTTTAAATTTAAATGTGGCCTAATAATTTGGTGTTTGTTAACTATTTCTGGGGGAACAATGATTTTTTTTGGACTCAGTTTGCTTAAAAAGGATAGCAAGATGTAAAAACGTTGGTTATAATTTTACATTAAAATGCTGTTTTGATTTTGGTGATCATTTACTACTTTCGGGTTAACAATGATTTATTTGGGGTCATTTTGCTAAAATAGGATAGCAAGATGTTAAAACTCTGGTTATAATTTTACATTAATATGCGGGTTTCATTTTGGTGATCATTTACTATTTTTGTCTGCTATATGTCACTATATCTGGTAGTAAGTTAAACATAAGCCAAAGTCAAATCCGAGTTTTGCCACTCCCCAACCTGTGTTAAATCTGTCTGACCCATTATCGGAAACGGTAGGTCATGGTACTTGTCTTTCCTTACAAACGACTGCCTGAAAAAATTGCGACATCAGTACCACCTAAATGGGGTATCGGACGCAGTGATTCGGGGTGGATGACGGCAGATGTTTTCAACCAGTTTATCACTGAAATATTTGATCCATACCTTACCGATAGTAACATCAAAAGACCAGTCATTCTATTTATAGATGGCCACAAGAGCCATATCACTTTGCAGCTTAGTTTCACTTGTAAAGAGTTAGGAATTGAACTAGTTGCTCTGTACCCCAACACAACCCGCATCACTCAGCCAGCAGATGTTTCAGTTTTTGGGCCCATTAAAAAAAGATACCGAAACGCTGTTCGAAAATTTCAATCAGAAAACATTGGAGAGGTGGTAACAAAATTAAACATCGCTACTATCCTAAAAACGGTTATTGATGAGTTGAAACCTGAAACTATTATAAACGGTTTCCGAGCATGTGGTTTGTGTCCCTTTGATGAGAATGCTTTAGATTACTCCAAATGTTTAAGTACTAAAAAAAATATGGAAGATCACAGTTATGACTACAATCTTATGTCCCTGAAAGAATTTGAAAACATCGTAGGAGCGGAAATGGTAGACAAGCTAAAAAAACTAAAATCTCAAGGTGTTGGCACGAATGAAACGTCTCCTACATTATTTAAACTTTGGTCCTTCTTTCAAAGTGATTGCCCGCAGAAGGAATCAACCGACATTGAAATACACTATGCTAATAATGCAGCAACAAATGTATATTTAACTAATGAAAATAATGTGACCACACTAAAAATAACAATGACACCTACAAAAAATCCTTCAGATTTGTGCCAGCCGTCGACTTCTGCAACTGTAACCACTTTTCCAGAAACTACTCACCTTAATAAGTCAATAAATGATTACCTGCATAATGCCCCAGAAAATAAGAGAAAGTTTATTCGGAAGACGGAAAAATCCCCCTTTGTCATTACTTCTGAGAAATTTAGATCAGTCATTGAAAGGAAAGAATTGGAAAAAACAAGAGAAAAGAGAATCAAAAAATGGAGAGAAAAAGAAAAAGAGAGGAGAAGGCAGCAGCAGCACGGGAAAAAAATGCTGTGAAGACAATTAAAGCTAAGGGTTTAGGAAAGAATCAAAAAAGCTAGCAAAAAATGATGAAAATATTAATATTGAGAATGAAAATGGAAACTCTGAAAAGGAAAACAATTTTAAACTGAAACTAAGAAAGACAACGGTAAACCAAAGATAATATCAAATATAGAAGTAGTTAATTGTAATATGTGCAAGCGGCTAGCTGCTAAAAATAAGTCCCTATTATGTGATTCTTGTAAAACCTACTATCATCGTCATTGCATTCCTAATAAACACGAAGAGCATTTGCCAGATGATGATGAGCTTACTGATTTTGTATGCCATAAATGTTTTTTGTTAAATGATAATGACTCTGAATCTTTTGAGGATGAAGATAATGAAGAAGACACGTTTTAATTGCTAAAGCCATTGTTTTATGTAATTAAAACATGTCTAAAGTTTTTATTTATATTTAATTTACGATGTGGCTAATTACTATAAGATCTCATGGCCAATAACTGCAATGTTATGGCCAATAACTATAATTTTAAGTTTTATGTTTTTATGTTGATTTTATTCCTAAAATGTTTAATAACAGAGTATGTATAATGACATATTTTATAAATACATGAATACACAACCATATGGCATAACTTTTATTTATTTTTAACTGAGAATTTTAATTTTACTTAAGATTTTAAATTTTGAAGTCTCTTATCTGGCCAATAACTATATCGTTTCCCCTATATACACAGTAACTAGTTAAGTAACGCTTAGTTTTAGCCCCGCGTGAACCTTGATATCGACGTCGTACTTTGACAAGTGATATCTTAGTTTCTGTTTAAAATCTAATCTTCATATTTTGAATATTGACGAGGTATATATTGTATATTAACGCGCGTTGATTATTTTTCAAATTCCCTTAAGTTGAGAAATTTGGTTTTTGTCCGCCAACCGCAACATTGTGCGGTCGACCGGTCGCGTGGTCGCGATGTCGCTACGCGACCGGTTTCTTTTTGTTTTGAGTGTGCCTAGCTTTGCCTTATTTCATGAAAATATGTAGTAACTATTGTAGTATTAAGTTTGATGATTGTTAAGTATTAAGTTGTAAATAATAAATTCATCGGCGTCGCGGTGTCGCGGTGTCGGTGTGGCCGGTCGTGCAGCAAAAAATTTTAGAGCATAATTAATATGCTGTATTTATACCATGCGCTGCACGGAGACGGCGGGATCGGCGTGCGCGGCCACGTGCGTCATGGTGAGCGCGAGCTGCTCGAACGTGGCGCCGTCCACCGTGAGCGCGGCCGCGCGCGCCGCCGCCACGTACTGTCCTCACACTGACCTCGATGTGCTCGCCGCTGTCGCAGAGCGGCTGCACATACTCTTAAAAGGTGAAACCAGGTTAGAATCACAAAATATTTCAAACAAAATGCAAGATTTTGAGTTTGTAATAATGCTCACTTTGTGGAATGATATTCTACAAGTTTTTCATCGCACCAGTAAAGGACTCCAAGAAGAAGGATTAGATCTTAAAACGTGTTCCAATCTGTATCATTCTTTATCGGGTCATCTCGTTGAAATGAGAAATCAAATTGAAAATTTGAAGGTGAGGCAAGAAAAATTTTTCCTAATGGGGAATATAAGGTAACTCGAAGACGAATTAGGAAGAAACAAGTAAATGATGAAAATGCAGAGGAACTTGATTTGAATCCTAGAGACAAATTCCGCATTGAGACATTCAATGTAATAATTGACACACTTAATGCTCAAATGCAAAGAAGAGGTGATGTATACCACGAAGTTTCACAAAAGTTTTCATTTCTTGCGGATCTAAATAAGTCATGTTCAGAATATAAAAAAGATATCCAATTGCTCGTAGAATCTTACCCAAAGGACTTCAATGAAAACTTCCTCAGCGAATTCAATTATTTTCACAAATATGTTCGAATAAAATATGAATTTTCAGAAACAAAGGTCACCCATTCCGATCTATATGAAATGATCATTAAAGATAAAGTAAAGTGCGTTTTCTCAAATATAGAAGTGGCGTTTAGAATCTTTCACAGCTTAATTATTACTAACTGCTCTGCTGAACGATCCTTCTCACAACTAAAAAGATTAAAAAACCCTCAAAGAACAAAAATCCGTCCAGACAAGCTTAATTCTTTAGCATTAATGTGTATTGAGGCAGACATACTTCGTCAGATAAATTTCGACGATGTAATCTCGGAGTTTGCTCTGATTAAGGAAAAAAATGTTTTAAGTTATTCTATTTCTAATAATAATGTCTAATAATAATATAATAGGTAATGTCTATTTTGATGAACTTTCATTTTATACCTACTTTCTACCTTCCATTCCATTCCTTTCATTTCATTTCTTTTTCGATTTAAGCAATAGAGGGCCTACACAGGGGGTCTAATTTGAAGTCACTTTGAGACTCAACCAAACGATTGAGAATGCCATTTCCTAATTTGAAGTGACCATTCTTTCGTTTGAGACCGATGGAAGTTGTTTTTGACAGGACTTGTCTCAAACCCTAATTTGAAAGCTTAAAATGACATTCGTAAAATTGAATTTGACAGCTCAAGTCTCGGGGTTTTATGTCAAATTTTACGATAACTCGAAAGGTGTTGTACTTCGTTTGAACATTTCATACATACATCGGAAGATTAGAAATTATATTAATTAATCTATTAATTTGTCATATAAAAGTTACGATAAGAGTTTACTAGCAAATTAGGTACTTAACAAATACCTGTAGTTTAAAGGAAATAATGGTAAATAAATAATAGTTATTATGTCTAGAAAAAAATGGTCATGTATCTATTATATACTTAATAATTTGTGATTTTTTGCAGTGAAACGGCTGGTAGAGTTTAGTGAGATTCCTTTTGAAGAGCCATTGTGAGGATATGGTGCCCTTTTATGTAATAATTAGTTGTGGTTGTGGAATGCATCTGGTCGAGGTATGTACCTTACCTACTTATATTTAACCTAACATAAACTAGACCTATACCTACCTATCGTTTTATCTCATTCAAAATCTCATACCGAAAGGTTAAATAAAGTTATGGATAGGTAAGTAACTCAAGTACTTAGGTACACTAAGAAATTTAAGAACTTACCTAACTATTCCTAAATAAAGACAATATTTACAGATCCATAAATCACTCAACTAGGTTCTATGCATCTAAGTAGGTAGTTATGGAACCCCCTCGCCCTTCACCACTGGACTAAGGGGGCTCACTCAGAGTTCCCAGAACCATTTTTGTTTATATAAGAATAGTATTAAGTAAGAGCAGAGCGCGTCCAGTGGCACTCCGTTTCCGGTCTCCAAATCGACCGAATCTAGATTAAGGTCTAAAACTCGACCACAATAAAATAAGTTGTAATATTTAAATAGTTTTTTTTAAAAAAGAGAAATAACGCTTCCAAAATTTGACTGGCGCAGCCGGAGCGGATCTTGCTCAAAGCTGTTCGTGCCAAAAAAGTACAAGTGCGCGTTAACAGTAGCAGATCCGTCGAACCAAATAAATTCGTCAAAAGAAGCAGCGCCGAGCATGGGATCCATCGGTTGGTGAGTAAAACTTTTCGCCTTCCTTTACCTAATCCTGTGTTTTTCATGCGCAATTTGTTATAGTATTATATGTGTTATTATCGGGATAAGCCTTCTCTCGTTTTAACGCAATTTGTTACGTGTATAAAACTCTACAGTAACATAGTATTAAGTATTGATGAAATAAAGTAAAAGTAATCAAAGAAAATAATTAACTAAAATACGTAAATAAGTTGTAACTAATAACATCTCGATATAAAAAAAAGGAGTATAACGTTAAAATAGTTTCACTCTATTTTCATTTAATTTATGCATGTGTGTGTATATAGCTCAGTGCGTCATCTGCCGAAGCGCAGATCTGCGCTCCTCTCGGTATCCGCTGACTGCCTAAGCGCAGATCTGCGCGAATAAAAAGGGTGTTCATTTTTGTCGTAATGAAATAAAGAAAGTAAAAGAAATTCTGTTTTTATATGCTTTAATTACGATTATAATAAAAATACTTGCTGAGGAAGGAAAAACTTTTATTAGGTAAGGTAAACATCCCAATCATGGACAGTTTAAGAGGACAAATTGCAGGATTTGTGAAAGTTCTCCATTATCTCTATCTCTAACAATTTCCTTAAAAAAAGCCGCTAAAATCAATTTACAATAACATAAATATTTGAACTCCCGACAAACTAACTAAGAAACTAACAAATAACAATGTAATAAAATCTTAGCAATGAAACTTTTCACAAACTTACTGTTACAAAATTACAAGTTTTATTATAAAAAATGTAAATATTATAAAAAACTTGCACTATCCAGTGCCAGTCAGGGTAGGGTAGAGAATATTGGGCCTTTGCTTAGTAGTGGAATCAGATAGCCTAATAATAAAGATACAACAATACGATAATCACACACACAAATGAAATAGCGCAATTTAGGCGGACTTATCGCTATAACTCACTCTGCCTGATGGTAAGCGAGAGTGAGGTCCAGATATGAGATTGACAGGCACTAACGAACTGCAAAGTACCGATTGAGTCTGTCACCCTCACCCTGAAGGCCTGCTAAGATGCCGTTTCACGCCCCGCCTAAAGAATACGGGATTGTATGAAACGGGAAACACATGAGCTGGAAGAGCATTCCATGATTTAATGGCACAGAAACGGTTATAAAGATATACTTAAAAAAAACAATAACAACAAAATTATAAATAAAAATAACTTATAATGTTTCCAACGTATGGTATTCTCTCCAACATTGGCCCAGGCAAAGACTGACTTTGCACTGGCAGCAGAATGTGCTGGAATCCGTCCGTTTTTTGAGGGCCAAACAACGCACGCAACGAGCTCTTTTAAATTTAATGTTTCGCTTTTGCCTCTCTCCCTCCACTTCCACTTTTTCAGGAAGTGGTCTAGGGATCTATCAAGGCGAGCGCATGTAGGGCCTTGATATTGCGTACGTGGGTTGGACGAAACACCATATTTTTCCAATAATTCCGCTGCCAGCGCATACCGAAATTCTCGGTGCGTCATCTTTTTTCCCTGGCCAATGTTGGAGCAATACGTTATATATGAATTTAAAATGCTAATGTTGAGCAACCGTTTGAAAACCTTAATGTACCATTTGGTACCCCTTTTACGTTCAAGGAGGTAGGATGATAATTTTTGGTCCTTGAGATCAACGCCCCCCATAAACTTATTGTACTCCACCACAGTTGGTTTCATACACCTTTGGCCAGCTCGATGTCCTTCTACCATCTCAGGTTTGTGATAGGTAGACACCGTGGTGACCAGTTTCACATCTTTCCACGCGGTGACACAAATGTCACCACAGTGTCTAGCTACCACCGTTCCGCGGGGCAGTCTTCTGTCTTCAATATTTTTAATAGCCAGAGGTGTATGTTGCCTCCTGCGGTTAAGTGTCCCTACAACATCAGTGCGTGCACGCGATTTTAGATACCTTGTAAGCTCGACCGAATTGTAAAAATTGTCCATAAATAGACTATGTCCCTTTCCAAAATAATTTTCCATTAATTGAAACACTATTTTAGCTGTGCTGCTAACAAAGCCATGTACTGGTCCAGCTGTTGTTGAATTTTTTCCCGTGTAAATTAAAAAAATTCAGTACATAGCCTGTCCGAGCCTCGCACAATTCATAGCTTTTAATTCCGAATCGTGCTGCTTTGGTTCGGATGCACTGAACCCAGCTCAGCCGGCCTTTCCAAAGCAGCAACGATTCGTCAATAGAGAGCTCTTGGCGAGGGCTGTATAAATTTTGGAATTTACAATTTAAATAACTAACGAGGTGGTTTATTTTAGCAATTTTTTTTATTGCTATCATTGTCTAATAGTGTGTCGTTATCGGTAAAATGGATGAATTGCATCAATAATAGATATCTATTTTTAGATATGACAGATCTAAATTTGGGTAACTCTAATATTCCGGATCTCCAATATTCGTCTACCCTACCCAACACACATATACCCATCAAAATTATGGCGGCTATCAGCCGGTACATTTCCGAAAACGGACGTCTCCACCCAATCATTAAGCCTTGACTGGGAAGGGATGCCCGTTTCGGATTGCTGGGCAATCTTTTGCCAAGCGTATCTATTTGTTTCTTCTACAATCATTTGCAGAAGATGTTGGTCCAAAATTGGCAAAATATTTCCGAGGGTGAAGTTCCTTCAATGTTGGGACCAACATCTTCTGCAAATGATTCCCTTCTTCCGAAAAAGACTCGAAGTCTTCAGGACCAGTCCAAAAGTGCCATGGTCGGGATCCTCATCCTCATTTTCAGTGTTCTCTTCGAGGATCTCTCGCAATTGCTCCACTGTGAGGTTCTCTTCCTCGTCAACCTCACTCCCCGAGTCGACGGCTAGAGCCTCAGCTAGAGGAGCATCTAGTAAATCCCGCTGTTGGATAATGCAATTCCTTAACCCAAAGCATAAGCACACGAAACTCGAATGTATATTAGTTAATGCAGGGTTAATTTAAACTAATACGATGAATATTAGTTGATGCAGGGTTAATTTAAACTAATATTAAATTCAGCTTTATATCATCATGCCCCACCAAAATGCGTACACACAGACAGATTAAGTATTTTTTCGATATCTACACAGGGACCGAACCAGGCTTGCATAACCAAAGTTTATTGTGAAATAACAAAATAAACATAAATCTCGTTCACACGTAATGTAAAAACAGTGAAAACACTGCACATGCAAATGCAGTAGAGTATACCCAAAACAAGCTTTTAAATATTGGTTTTGACAAAGAAGATTAAACAAATGGTACTTACGTTTTTCATCCACCTCGTTCTCTTCAGCTGTATTGGGCTCACCTACGGGATGAGAATCATCGAAGAGACTTCGAGGTCTAATGCCTGGAATATGTTCTGGCCGCCACGGCCTAAGTCTGCCTGACCCAGTCTTCTCGACAAGTAATGCCGAATTCCCCAAGGTGAGGCTTCCCTGGGGAGTTCTACATACTTCCAGAGCTGGGATCAAGACATTTGCTTCCATGTCTACTTCCCATTTTCCACCAACAACCTAATAGAATGAGGATTGAAAATACTAAATATGTATCTCGAAACACACAGACACCACAAGCGTAAATAATAATATTTGTAAGCTTAACAGGATATATGGAACTATTTCAACCAAGTAGCGTAGCCGATACTTAGAAGTTTTTCCGAAAATTTTTTCACAATATTTGTTATTCGAAACTATCAATTTAATAACACATAAAAACAAAACCTGTTAAAATTCCTAAAAACAGAATTGTAAATCAGACAGAACTCCAATTCGTGTCTCGGGACGTCCGGATTAGTAACCTACTGTACGAGAGGACTAACCAACATTCGACCCTTGTACCAAAACAAAAACTACACGTGTAGGTACTTGTATGTGTGTGTAAAATGGCGGCATCCTTTGAAGTAGGGCCGGCGAAAGTCAATGCAAAAATGCCGCACAAGAAGGCGTGTATTGTAGGTATTGAAAGGAGCGGTATAACCGATTTAGATCGTCGCGGTGTTTTTCGCATTTTAACATTTTTTTTTATAAGTAGTGTTTGCGCGGGAATTGTCTATATAAATAAATATTAGTAAACTAGCTGTGCCCGCGCTACTTCGTCCGCGTGAATAGTAGAAACCTCATACAAACTTCCAACCCCCGTTTTTACATACAAATATTTTTTCCGCTAACTCCCGTTCCCGTTCCCGTGTTGCAACTAAGCTTTAAGTTCACTAAGTCATGCCAAATTTCAAGCGTCTAACTTAAGCGGTTTAGATTTTTCATATAAAAGGATTTTCCCGCTAATTCCCGTTCCCGTGGGAATTTCGGGAATACCTTTCTTAGTGCACCTCTACGGTACCTAAGCTATGTCCTTTCAAAATTTCAAGTACCTACGTTTAGCCGTTTAGGCTGTGCGTTGATATGTCAGTCAGTCAGTCCTGTCAGTCAATTTCTTCTTTTATATATATAGATTCGTGAAAAATAAAATTAATATAGGAAGTATGACTTATTTACCAAATATAAGGTGGTCGATAATTATTAGGGAGGTCTAGACTTTTTATAATCCTAATAGAAGTTGTTTGATTACATCACATAATGGCACCTTTTTTGTAAAACTCTTTTTTTTTCGTATAGAACCCTGTTATTTTTGCACAATTAGAAATAAATAATTACAAAAATGACTATTTCACGAAGAAAATACAGTCGACTCTCGTTAATCAATACTTGCGATAATTCGAACCTCTCTATAATTCAAAGTTATCACGACGGAGTCCCTACTAAATCTCTTATAATACGAACTAAATCAATACATTTTCATACACTGGTAATTCGAACGAAAAAAAACATTGCTATTTAACAAAACGACGCGTTAATTCGAAACTCATCAGCGTCCAACACTCGACAATTCAAAGTTGCAGAGAGAAGAGGAGGAAAGATTGTAAGTACATTCTGCGACAAGTTCAAACTTGTATCAAGATACACGAGCCTTTATTTTTTTTATGATTAGTTTGGACCATTGAGCCACACACTTCTTACGAATTGGTTTGTTTAGTTATTCAGTTACTGTTACTCTTTCGTTGGTATGCTGATAAAAATTAGTGTTAGTCATGAGCCCTAGAAGTATAAAATGTTTGACGATTGTCTGAAAAGAAAAGTAGGAAGAAGGTGAGAAGAAGAGTGATGTTGCAAAAGAATGAATTAAGATTCCTCTGAGTACTCTCTCCACAATACTAAAGCACAAGGAGAAAATTAATGCTGCTCAAAACTGCTGGGTACGGAAAAGAACTACTAATGGTGAATTTCCTCGATGGAAGAAAGCCTGGTCATTTGGCTAAGACAGTGTAGAGGACAAAAAGTGTCTATTAGCGGGAACTTGTTGAAGGAAAAAGCAAAAGAGTTCGCGTCTACTCTAAGCATCAAAAACTTTGCGGCAAGTGAAGGGTGGCTTACAAATTTCAAAAAGAGAAATGGAGTTGTTTTTAAAAAAGTTTGTGGGGAAAGTGGAAGTGTTGATGATGCAGTTTGTTAGATTGGCACGGTAAATTGAAGACCTTGATTGAAAACTATGATGCCCGAGACATTTTAATACTGATGAAACTGGCCTTTTTTTTAAATGTTTACCGGACAAGACGCTTACTTTTAAAGATGAAAAAATGTCACGGAGGAAAAACATAGTAAAGAGAGGTTGACAGTTTTACTTGCAGTAATATGGATGGATCGGAAAAAACTTAAACCCTTAGTGATAGGAAAAGCAATGAACCGCGATGTTTCAAAGGACGTGAAAATCGTTTCCAACTGATTATCGTGCTAACAAAAAAGCTTGGATGACGACAGAACTTTTTAAACAATTGGCTTTTAACAGTTAATGGGGACATGAAACGACAAAAGCGAAAAATTTTACTATTTTTAGACACTGCACTGTCCACAACAGTCCTCCTACATTGTCTAACGTGGAACTCTACTTCTTTCCGCCAAATACAACTTCCAAATTGCAGCCATTGGACCAAGGATTATCCATAATTTAAGACGTTCTATCGCAAAGAAATTGTTAAGATCGTTTTAGAATCTCTCGAACAACAGCTACTAACTGCAAAATATCACGGTTCTGACAGCTATTTTACTAATTGACAAAGCATGGAGAGCTGTAACACCCCTAACGATTCTCACTGCTTCAAAAAATACCGGTTTCTTAAAAAAAAATCAAGAAATCTTCCAATACTTATAGATGATGAAGAACCAGCAATAGAACCATTCGTTGACATCAGCGGCGTGAGTTTTTCTGATTTTGTTCAAGTGGATGAAAATGTTGCTGTCTCAGGTTCACTAACCGATGGCGAAATTTTATCTGCGACAGATACGCAAAGTAACGATGAAGATGAGGGCGATACATCGGAACCTTTGGCAGAGGTGTCAGTTAAGGAAGCAAGATCCTCATTGATACCTTACCAAAGCTTCTGTCTACAAAACGAAAGTGATGAAAAAGCATTTCAGGCACTTTTTCTCTTAAAAAAAGTTATTGAGCAGTGTGAGCAGCAGAATTGTGCTTTAAAGCAAACCAGTATAACAAAGTTCTTTCGAAAGAATAATTAATTCATATTACGAATACATGTATGTACACGAATGTACCTCTTAATTCTTGTCATTTTTATATTAATAAATAAAAATTAACCAACACTTAATAATTCGAAGTTTTATTTATTTTCTCTCACAAAAGAAGACCGGCGAGAGCAGTCTTCATGTTTTCCGACACCATACATATTTGGAAACATACTAATTAAACTAAGCAACAAAATGTTTATTTTATCTTGTTTATAAGTATATTTTTGAAAGCATGGAATAAAAAGTTAAATTATTTTCAATTTGCAAACAATTCAGTGAACAAAACTCACATCACAGAGGAAAAACGAAACGTTGAGTCAATCATAATGTCACTTTGATAGTTAAGATATTTGACATCTTTTTAAATTGTTTTAAATGTGTGATCTATTCATTTACGTTTTCGCGTATTTTCTGGACTTTTGAGTTTATTGATTCAACCTAGACAACAGCATTTCCCTGGATTTGATTTCCAAGTGATTTGGTTTATTTATTATAATGCCGTTTCGATGTGTCCATTGTTCTTTGCGTCTTGCTTGATCGAAAAAGACGACACCGTTTATCCGAGGAAAGTGCAGAGACGATGGAAAGAAGAAGCCAATAGTGAAATACTCTCTGCATTTAATAGTATTGACCCATATGTTTTAAGGGCCAGAATAAAATCTCGATATTCGGGCAGCAGGTCATACTATACATACATAGTAGTAGATAGAGCAATTCAAGGACGACAAGCTATTTTAGGGTAATAATGTTATTGTGTTGCAGGTAAGCGAACAGTTGGTTGCTGTTCGCATACCATGAGCATATTATGGTATATGGGGTTTGCAAGTCGACGGGGTAATATAGTACCTCCTGCAGCCTTTTTAGACAATTTGTTATGTACTTAATTGATTAAATGACGTCATACCTACACATCCGAAGTTTGTTTTACCATACCTTTATAACGCTGATGTAAACATGCAACATTATGTACTTATAAATAATCGTTGAGTGCACATGTAAGGTAGGCGCGCCTGACAGACTATGAATTTGTAAGCACGAGTTCATACTCGTGCTTACAAATTCATAGTCATCATTCATAGGATCATTCATCGATTTATCGAGTGCCATTTATAGTACGTTAAGCATCAGTAGCACTACCATGTTTTTTTTTTATTTTTATGCGATTGGTAGCAGACGAGCAGACAGATCACCTGATGGTAAGCTATTGCCGCCACCCATAGACACCTGCAACACCAGTTGAGTCACAAGTGCGCTAGTAGCCCAAAATCTAGTAGTGCGAGTGCAAGTTTGAAATACTCAGAAATACTATCCTCGCTACCGAAAACTATCGCTTTGTCTCTTTCATTATGATGCATTTGAAAGAGACAGAGCAATAGTTTACGTTATGTCAGTTTTCGATGTCAACTCATGGTAGCGCTACTGAAGGCCACTCAGTAACATTGACAGGGGGGGCGTTGTACGATATTTTTTCTTCTATGGGAAAATGTCAATCAACACTGAGTCACTGACACTTGTGAGAAAATACGATTTTCTGACATTTGCCGAAAATCTTATGTATGACCCTTGAACGACTATACTTTGTCGGCCCTATACCTTTATAATCCCATCTTTAGAAAAGTGGCAACAATTTCCTTTTTTCTTAGTTGAGTGTTCTTCTTTAAGTATCATTAATTTTTTTCTAGGCACGGGACCTCTAAACCGCAGACTGAAAATACATAGAACTTCGCCGGACTCCTTTCGAACCATTTGATATTTCAAACACTCGATAATTCGTAATATTTCAAGAGTCCCTCGAGTTTCGAATTAACGAGAGTCGACTGTATATATAACAGTAAAAAGCTTATTGCATGCGCATATCTGCGCTTCGGCATACCAGTACGGGATAAAAGTAATCAATCAGCCTGTATGTCAACACATTCACGTCGTGTTCATATAGGTGCCCGCTCTGTGTATGTGTGTGTGAAATTATTTACGTACGGTGAAAAAACTACGATTTTATGTAAATCATTAGCGTTTGTGACTGTTTTTATAACAAATTGCGTTGTCGACCAAAATTATCTTCATTATGATGTAGTTATATGAACTAAATATTACAAGAAAGTCTACAAAACTTGTGAATTTCTAAGGCTCGTTCCAACTGCTCCATGAGTAACACCATTTGACGAAAGATTATTCAAAACTGGATATGTTTTTATTACTATTTCGTTCAGATTATATTTCTATATTGAATAAAGAATAATAAAATGTAACATTAACTCACCTTTATGCTGTTTTTTCCACAAAAAGCACCTGTTTCTTAGCACTCAACACTACGAACACGTCGCACTTTGGCTTCAAATTTGAAACTGTCCAAATAACGGTTCTATGGGCCTCATTCAGTCATTCTTTTTTTCTTTAGGTTGTTCAATTATTAGGGAATAAAGAAATAACTTTGGATCTTATTACTTAGTATTTTAATACAAAATCGCATAAATATTGTGGTAGGTCACCGGAGCGCAGATCTCAGCTTAGGCACACGACGGAGTGAGCGTAGATCTACGCTTAGGCATATGAGAGGTTAATAGATCTCCGGTAGTGCATTTTTTGGTTGATACTTATATGTATTTATTTATGTTTACAGATTTAATGACCGATGATGGCATATGGCAGATGGACACTAGGGATGGCGATTCTTTTCGAAAAAGATCGATTATTAAATCGATTCGAATCGTGACCTAATGAATCGATTCACAAAAAAATCGAGGTCTATCATATCGATTTCCGAAAAATCTATCTTTTTTCAAGTTTTCGTTTATACCTTGTTTTTAATAAAATATTACATTATAATGTAATATTTTATTAAAAACAAGGTACATACTATAATTTAACGATCTCTTATCAGTAAAATCAGGTAATTCGATAATAAAAAAGATTTTCATTACCATGTCAAACTAACAGATAAAGTATAAAATAAGACATTTATTTTCAACATTAAGAAATTTTACAGAGTTAATAGATAATGTACAGTGCTACCAAGTTATCTGTAAACTGCGGGGCGGCGCTGCGTTCGCTTCAGTGATGCTACTTTTTAAATAAAATCTACATTAGAGGGAAGTTTTAAAATAATTTAATGATTCAAAAAGTAAGGTTACTTTTACCTTACTTTTTGAATCATTAAATTATTTTAAAACTTCCCTCTAATGTAGATTTTATTTAAAAAGTACTTACAACCTTACTTTTTAAACTGACAGTCGAATTAAATTTCCAACATGGCGGTTTTAGTTCCATTTCTTGCCATTTCACAGATAACTTGGTGGCACTGTAGCTTATAGTTCCCAATGCTTAATATCTAGACTTTTTAAAAACAACAGTCTATCAAGTCTACAGGGATCCAAGCGGTTTCGCTCATCTGTTGCGATGTTTCCGGCAATCGAGAAAAGGCGCTCACAAGGAACAGATGATCCTACGATACTCATATACGTCACGGCTATTGAGTGAACTTGGTGATAAATAGATTTTTTTTGTTCTTGCCAATAGAGTATAGGATCATAATTTAGGTGCACAACTGCCTGCGATAAATAGTGTTTAAATTCTTCATTTAAGCCTTCACTTTCCTGTGCATGTGCAGTATATAAAGAGAGTTGCTTTTTCACAAGCAACTTATGAAAATCCCAAATTCCTTTTTTCATATCAGTCTCTTCAGTGGCGTCGACTTCTTCGCTATTATTTTGTGGAAGTTGTTGCCGCGTAATATCTAAAATTGAAGTGTTTATTTTATTTATTGCTCGAGAACAGGCGACATGGTCAGTAAAATGATTTTTTTTAAATCTAGGATCCAATATGGTCGCAGCAGCTAACAAATGAACTTGTTCGACCATTCCAAATCTTTTTTTAAGGCCGTCCACTATTAAAGTTCGTGTTTTAGCACCAATATCGGTTGAATTTTCCATTGTATTATATGTTTCAGTCAGACAAGATACGATTGGTATAATTTTACTGGCTGTAACATAGTTTTCTCCAGATATTTCCTTTGTTACTACTTCTAATGGTCTCAATATATTTATAAGATCCTTTATGAATTCTAACTGCTGTGCAGTAAGCATTGTTGGAGCTTTAGGATACTTGAGTAATATTGGCGCAATTATTTCGGATA
This sequence comes from Cnaphalocrocis medinalis, assembly GCA_014851415.1. Lineage (NCBI taxonomy): Eukaryota > Metazoa > Arthropoda > Insecta > Lepidoptera > Crambidae > Cnaphalocrocis > Cnaphalocrocis medinalis. Next base: position 3,188,153 of record CM026294.1, read on the forward strand.
ACTCAACAAATCGTTCTAATTGATAAAATAAGCCCCAAAGGCTTTGTTTGGTGATCCTGAGCTTTCTTTAAACAGTCAGCAGCATTTGTATTATGCTTAAAATATCTTGTAATATCTTTAACAGCTGTTAATAAATTCTTGGCTTCGTCTAGTCCATCCTTATTGTCAAATGGTTTTGATGCTACTAGGTTTAATGTATGAGCAAAGCATGGCATGTGTTTATTTTTGCCATAAACATTTGTGACTGCTTTAACGATATTAGCGCCATTGTCCGTGATAAACGCTACCACTTTGTCACTTGTGATGTCCCATTTTTCTGTCACAATAGAAATTAAAGGGAGAATAAGAATAATATTATCACTTTTCACAGGAAAGCTTTCAATATTTCATTGTATCTTGTAATTTTTTAATCCAAAATAGAAACGTTTATTTTCAATGTTCAGTGTTGCCCAATTGAGAAAAATATTTTCCCATTTTGCCTGAATTTTATCCAGCTAATTATTTTTTTAAAACAATTATTGCTAACATATTTTCCTAATGTAAGTACCTACGACATACAGTCGACTGAGGGGCATTTCTCGTGCACTCGACATTGAAGTCGAATTAGATAAGTATTTGTATTGACAATAAATTTCATAATTCGACTTCAATGTCGAGTGCTCGCAAAATAAATTATACAAAAAATCTTTTTGTTATCTTTTATTCATATCAGTTTAATAATATTCTATTTATACCACATAAAAACATTACCTACCCCAAGCCACACTATTATTAATTGTGTTTGCCTAAAGGTTGTGACCACACAACATACACATACCAATGTAACACCGAAATTGTACGTTAAATTTCCATAATACCTAGTCATAATACCTTATGTCGTAGTTTTTGTGAACGTATCTATTAGATCTATCTCGCAATAAACTTTACATTACTTATTACTTGTTCATACCACACCGACCAACATTTTACGACACATTAGAAATCACTATTGAGGCGTCCGATTTATTTCCCCGTTTTCGGGGAAACTGCACCTTCACTAGCAACATTACAAAAGTGCGCGTACGGTGTGCAGTAGGCTGCGTGAATTTTATTGTGTCTCATTTTTGACAGAGCTCTAGTATGGAGACTCTCCTTCTATAGAGTTATTATTCTAAGGTTTTTATGATATTAATTAGAGTAACTTGTATTTATTTACATTGACAAATCTGAAGTCAACAGGCAGGTTGCCATGGGCACGTCGTTTATGGTATATGACAACATCAAATTCTAGACTGACTAAAATCGAATTTTTAATACAACATGCTCGTGATATGTTTAAATCTACTTTTACACCTTATAAAAATGTATGTATTGACGAAAGTATCGTCTCGTATTTTAAGCAATATTTGCCTAGAAAAAGGAACAGGTTTGGTATCAAACTATTTGTTTTATGTGATTGCCAAACAGGATTCATAGTAGATTTCATAATATATTCGCTATTAGCGATAAGGCCGCCGATATTGTATTTGGAAATTACTATTAGCATTAAGTTCTGTAATGTGTTGTACAATAAAGAGTATCTATCTATCTATATATTGTGGAGCGACCACCGATGCTGCAGATATTCCAGAGGTAGGTAAAAGTGGTTCTGTCGTCGTAAAACTCCTCGAAGATTATTTTTATTGTAATAGATGTTTATTTGTTGATATTTGGTATAGTAGCCCTTCGCTTTTTATGTACTTAAAGGAAAAACAAACTTATGTTTGCGTAGTATGCCTAAATTTAAAAAAATAAAGAAGGGTGAGATTCATGTGTACCACAGTGGGTCACTTATGGCACTGACCGCACTGAAATGGAAAGACAAAAAGGATGTCACAATGCTGAGCACCATCCATGATAGTACAAATTTTGCCTTCGGATAAAATCATTCACTCAACAGGACTACCAAAAATGAAGCCTGAATGTGTTATTGACTACACTAAAAATATGGGGTTAGTTGACAGAACTGACATGATGATAAGTTCATTAACGATTATGAGAAAAACTGTGAAATGGCATAAGAAGCTGAGTTCCCACATTTTTGATATGCACTTGCTAAATTCACTTTTTTTATATAATGCCAACAAATTTTAGAAGAATACAAAAATTCCACCAAAATTGGTTTAGCACAATTTCAGTTGAGTGTCATACGCCAAATGATGAACAAATATAAACCCATGGTAGATTTAATTACTTTACCGCATACTTCCCGAAGTCAAACTGAAACACTTCGTTTACTGCCTGGTGAATCACCAGTGGTGATGCAGCAAAGCACATGCCAATGATGCCAAAGTTCATACCGAATAACAAAAGTCAAAGGTGTAAAGTTTGCGCAAAGAATAATATTCGTTCTAATACGCGTTTTCATCGTTCAGAATGTAACGTATTTTTGTGTGTTGATCCATGTTCTAGAATTTATCACGAAAAGAAACATTTGTAATTGTCTCTATTTATATGTATTAAGAATGTAAGTATGACATTATACTGGGTGTTACGTTGAACGTTTTAATCGCTTTAGGAGGTGAATAATGAGTCGCTTCTGAGTCCAGAAAAAAAATTAAAAAATATATGTTTTTACGATCCCAAAAAATTTCACATTTTCCTAAATCATAATTCCCTACACAGCTGAGAGAAAGTCGTTGACCGTGTTCATTCACACAAGTCCGTGATACAGATGTTTCCGCAGGGAGTAGTATCGCACTGTTCGCATAGCCCTGCACCTCTCACTACATTCACTCACACGCAACAGTCTTATAGGATTCATCGATTTTAAAATAGGACCATGGATTTGAAGGACTTTTAGATAAGTTTAACTCATGATTTTACGGTATTTATGTCCATAACGGAAAAGTCGTAGATTTTTCCGGACAATGTACCGAATACGTAGTTAAAGGGATTAAAACGTCCAACGTAACACCCTGTAATTATGGGTGAAACTTTGGATAAAAGGTAGATAAATAAATTAATGCTTGTTCATTACTTACGAGAGTTTTATTTATTTCACAAAATCAATTTTTCGCGTTTCCTATGTTAGGTACCTACCTACTTGATAACGCTGTTTACTTTCTTTTACTCGAAAAATAATTTAATATCTATTTATTATAGTTTGGTTACTGTCAAGCTTTCCGTTTGTTTTTTTATTACACATTTTCCCTTTCAGATTTAATATAACTTTAAGTAATTAAATAAATCTTCAAAAAAACAAAAACATCAACGTTACTATCTATTTTTAGTACCTACTTAATGAAATAATCTTCAAAAACAACCTGAATAATAATCAATATTATGGTCTTTCACATTCGAAAAAGAGCATTATTAAGAAAAAAGGCCATAATTTAAAACTTAGTACCGCACGGTAAGGTTTTAGTTACTGAATGATTGGCACTACAGTGACAACAGAAATAAAACCAAAAAGTTATGGCGATTTATCTTAAAATACGGCTTATGATATTTGAAATTATAGCATTTTATTAGTGATGGGACTCGAATCACAATTGATTCGAATGATTCGAGTCATAACAGTTAGAGCTCGACTCGAATGAGATTTTATGTACATTCGAATCAGCGTCTGATTCGAATCGGGTGATTGATTCGAATCAAGTTCATCGATTCGAATCATTTTCATTGATTCGAATCTTGGTTGCGCAGAAAGCTTACCTTATTGATGAGGGACAAGTAGGATTTATTCAGTGTTATTCTTAAAATTAAATTTAAACTTCTTAACAAGTGTTATGAAAAGTATTAGGTAGTTATAAATAACTACATAAATACTTTTCTTTTGTTAAGTAAATATTATTTGAATTTTGTAATAAACTTAGCTATTTGTGTTTTAAAAGTAACAAAAATTGTACAGCTTTATTAGGAACATTAGTATTTTGGTATTTGTCAGCAAATCAGACTTCAATTTCACTTAAATTAATAATTAGCTTAATATCGTAAATCAGAATATGATAGTAAGCTTAAATTTAAACTCTTTATTCTCCCCACTCCATATAAAGAAAGTCATCTTCGATAACGAAATAACTGGACTTCTTACTAACTTTGTCATCAGACAAGAATTTGACGACATCTTTTGGCAAACAACTTAATATATCAGGCTTCGAGGGCCATATCCATCCCACCATACCTTTCTGCATCATTGCTTCTTCTTCAAACAGGGATTCTTCAAACTTGCAAATACAATAACCTGATTGTTTCTTTTCAATGTGTATTGGTATTTCCTTCAGACATCCATCATTTTGGACTTCAAACTCCTCGATAACGACCTCATTATCTGCTTCAGGAATTATTATACAGTCAACGTTATGTTGCACAATGAATTCCGCGTTATCTTCATATATTGAATCATTTGTGGTTGACTGAGGTGGTTTATGCACAGTGGCAGTGGTAGTTATGGTCAGGGCGTGGGGCTCTTGTATATCGGGCGTTACTGGTCTGCTCGTTGCTGCTATATTTGATTGAGTATCTGAGAAAGTGTGTGTAACTGAGGACGATGAAGCTTTCTGTGAGGTTTTCTTTATTTTTTTATTCTTATTCTTTGAACCTATTGGACGACCTTTCTTGTTTGCGGGAGTATTTTTAGCCTTTTCCTTATCTTTGTAAAACTGTTCAACTTCTTCTAGTTTTACCTGCAGATATAGGTATTTGAAATTTCCTCCGGTTCGTTTGAACCCCTAAATCTGAACTTCGTCTAAATAGTTTTAAAAAGTTTCTCCAATATAATATATATATAATATAATCATGAATTGGTTTCCCGTAGTTAGGTAATCTTTGAAGAACAGCGTCACGGTTTAACGGATGTATTCCACACGTTTGGAAGCCTGCTTTGATATTGTCTGGCGCTTTGGCTTCTCTCAATTCTAAAGTTTTTCGCAGCAGAGGGGCAAACACATTTTTGGGTAAAGCATGTGCAATTTTACCTCTTCTTGTCTGTCGCCAATCATTTAATACCTTACGCCAGTTTGTCTTTAATGTACTAAAATAGGCTACATCCAACGGTTGCAGGAGATGCGTTGAATTAGGCAATAAACATATAAATTTTATGTTGTTATTCTCGCATATTTTTAAGGTTTTTAAAGTTATGTGCGAGCTCAAGTTATCGCCAATAACTGCTTTTTTCCGTCCTTCTTTTTAAGTATAGGCAAAAGTTGTTTTTCGAACCATTCATCAAAGGTTTCCGTATCAATCCACCCTGACTTTACAAAGATTATTTTATCCTTTCAAAAAGTAAAATCCTTAAACTTGTTTTTTTACGTGTGACATTGAAATTGGTATTAATTTTGTTGTTATTGTGAGTATTTGTTGTTACAACAACAAAAACTAAACACGAATTTCAATAAGTATCACACGGAAAAAACATAAGGATAAGTATGTCATGATTGTTTAAGCATTTTAATTTTGATAGACTCAGTCTACTTTTTTGAATGGGTAAAATAATATTTGTAAAGTCACCGTTTATCACAAAATTCAAATAATATTTACTTAATAAAAGAAAAGTATTTAGGTAGTTATTTTTTATTATTCTAAAATAACTACCTAAATACTTTTCTTTGAAATTCGTGTTAAGTTTTTGTTGTTATTGTGCCTTTAAAGTGTAAAATAAAGTGAACTTTAGTATAGATAGTACAGTGGACTTAAATTATTTGGTTAACGTTTTTGCAGTAATACTTAGTGAATAAAACGTTAAAAATATGGCGCCAGCCAAGAAAAGCGTAGTTTGGGACTTTTTCACAAAATCTGGAGAAAAATCGACATGCAAAATGTGTAAAATCGAGTATAAAGACTCAAATACCAGTACCATAGAGTATAATAAACAGGAATAGAGAACTATGTCATAGAAATTTTCTGTCGCCCTAAAGTGAGGCGCGCCATATTGGAATCCGATAGTGCTTCCATCTGTTTTTTGAGGTAAACAACTAACCTAATATACCTACCTATAGCATGCCTATAGCTACCTACTACTTATAAATATGTATACTTTATTAATTATACTGTTTACTACAGTAGCAATAATTGGGTAGCAAAAAACACAAGTTTTATTTCTGGTTTTTATTACTTTTATGTTTTCTAAAATACATTTGTGCTTCTAATTTTATTTCGTCAACATGATCATCATCATCATTACAATATGTGATTTTACCAGCAAGAATTCGATTGATGGAGCGACACCAACTATAAATTAAAACTTTAATAGTGGTTTCTGTAAAACAAACATTTAAATCATTTTTATGTACATTGCAATTACTAAGACAATAATTTATGAAAGTATCACAAATAATTTTAATATTTGCTTTTAGTCCTGTTTTAGGGACATCTTTCTTTAATATATTACAAGTTATTTTTTGGATGTCTTGGAAGATCCTAATTACATTTTGATTGGGGTAACATAATAATTTCTTATTTCTATTATACTCTTTCGCTCTTATTAAAGCGTTTGCGCTGTTTTCCTCATTACATAATTGGTTTTTACATGGACCGCAATTCTTAACAATATTTTTTAAACATTTGGTCAAAACCCAGCCGCAAACATAATTTTTCTGACCCTTATCGTTTATATTTTCGTTTTCTGAGTAAATCTCATTATATATAATAACTTCTTTTTTCTGATTTTCGGGAACATTAGGTATAGCCTTTTCTGTGAGGAAGAAATCTAAGGTTTGTAAACAAGTGTTGTTGTCTTCCTCACAGTTGGCTTGTATGGAATGTGGCGTGCTGTAATTATTTATTAATAACGCTTTAAAGGCGCCTTCGAACGCCATGCAATTAGGCGCCACATTCCTAGCGCCATAGCTCCTAATATTCCCGAAAAAATTTTCGACTGGGTCTTGATTCAAATTACGCGTTAACAGAGTATCGAAAGAGTATTTACAATTTAGAATCTTCCAGATCTGCTGTACTCCCTCTAAAGTTTTGATAAAATTTGTAACAGATGGTACAGTCGCCTCAACCAATCGAATTTTACCATTTTTGTCTCTTTTTTTGGAAATAAATTTCACAGTTTTTAGTATTTTTACAGCTTTTACCCATAACAAATGATGTGGGGAATTTTTTTTCACTGATCCCTTATAAATTTTACCGTTGGGAATATGGAACGTACTGGCGTTCAGGGAATCAAATAAATTGTCAATTAAAATCACAAAGGGAATCAGGTCGCGGCACTCCTGAGGTAAATCACCTCGTGCACTCAGGTGTTCAGTAGCTACAGCAACACTATGACTGAACACCTGAGCAGCAGTCTTTACCTTCATTTTTTTTATCTTTTCTTTAATTATGTGCTCTTCTGTCAGTTTCTGCGCAACTCTCAATTCCCCATATGATTTGTCTGCAGCATACAGCTTTTCAAAATATTCCCATTTTATAGTACGTCTCATATTGTTTTCGTCCGTATATATTAAATCTTTTGTTAATAAGTTATTTCGAAGGCCTTTTAGTAAGTGGGGCACATCGTAGATAGGAATAATATTTTTGTTGCCTATTTTGAAATGACAAAAATTATAATCCTTTTTTTGTTTTAAATATTCACTTTTCGTGCTCTCTATTAAACTGTTTATTGCACTTACATTCACAGTACTTTGGTCGCAAACTGTTGCCAGAATTTGCAGACCAGTTGCCTGCACGTTTTTAATAACCTCTATAAGAGTTTCTTTTAAATCTTGCATTTTCAAACTATTTGTAAAATAGTACGCCACGGGTTGTTTAAAGTTGGCTTTAATGCCCTTCACCATAAACACCAACACATGGTCAGCGATTTTTTTATTTTCTTTACCGCTGGTAAAACCTTTTAATTGGTCTTTGTTGTTGTCATAATGCACTTGCGGTGATATAGACATTTCGTCAAAAATTAATGTGCATATTTTATCTTCGATGTTCATTGCAGCAACTGTTTTTTTTATTTTTTCAAAAATAATTTTGTTGATACCATCTTTTAGTATAACAGATGAAAGTAGGGTTTTCATAGATTTTTTTGATGGTAATACAAAATATTTTGATAATAACGAATAGCATTTTGGGCTACGCTTGAAAATGGACATCGATAATATTTTTTCCTCCAAGGAAAATCGACGTCCCTTAGGTCTCTTCAAACTTTGGGTGCATTGCATCTTCGTAAATATTTTAGCAGGTTTCTTCATATTTTTTACAAATTATTTGTTGCGCCTTAGCCCAAGACTGTTTATGCCTAGAGATAGATTCCAATTAATTTTGAGGGCATTGAATGTCCAGAGATCGACAAGAAACCAGAGTATATTTAAAATAAAATCATTAATAGATCTCTTTAATGATAATATGGATACTATTTACTCGCCATCAAAAAATTTATGCATTGATGAATCCCTTATGCTATGGAAAGGACGTCTTTCTTTCCGACAGTATATGAAGGGGAAGGCCCATAAATATGGGATTAAATTATACATACGAGGCTTGCCTTTTAAGTTTTGTCGTTTGAAGAAAAAAAAACAATTATAAACTTAAAGTATGTTTTATTGTTTTTCGAAATATTCCCCACGAAGTTTAATGCACTTTTCCATTCGCTCAAACCAATTATTATAACATTTATTCCACTCCAAAGTAGGGATGTTCAAAATGGCCGACTTGAAAGCGTCGACCGCTTCTTCACCGCACTGGAACCTTTGACCACGAAGAGTTTTCTTGATTTTAGGAAATGTAAAGAAATCGTTAGGGCTTAGGTCAGGGCTGTACGGAGGATGGTTAAGAATTTCTACGTTTTCCTTCTTCAAATATTCAATTGTTTGACGAGCGGTGTGTGAGCTGGCGTTGTCATGGTGCAGGATGATGCGTCGCTTTGGGCTAATTTTCCGAAATTCGGCGATAACTTGTGGTAAACAAACTGTGGTATACCACTCCGCATTAACCGTTCTACGATCTTCAAGTGCAATTGTCGAAACATGACCGGTTTTCGCCACGAACGTAGCCACCATCTTCTTTGAAGTGCTTCGAGAGCGAATAACTTTAGTCGGCTTTGGCTCGTCTTGGAATACCCAGACTGTGGATTGTTGTTTGGAATCAGGATCGTAGGCATAGATCCAAGATTCGTCACCACTGATGATATCGTAGACGTGATTTGACTCTCCTCGGTTGAATCTCTGAAGACTTTTCCTACACCATCTGACGCGGGTTGCCTTATGATCGTCGGAAAGCAAATGCGGGATCCAACGGCAAACTAGTTTTCTTACACTAAGCGCCTCATGTAATATCTTTTGAATGGTTGTCCCTGAGATGCCTAATAACGCCTCTATCTCTCGATATGTAACATGACGATCTTCGAGGATTAGTTGTCTCACAGCAACGATGTTATCTTCGGTGAAGGCGGATTTTGGACGTCCTTCACGAGACTTGTCACTAAGTGTGATATGTCCACGCTGGAATTCCAAATACCAGCGTTCGATGGTCCGCAGACATGGAACTTTGTCATGGAACACAGATGTTAACTCTTCGAAACACTGAAGTCGCGTTAGGCCTCTTCGAAAGTTATAGAAAATTATTGCACGGACATTTTCCTTAGTAAGATTCATTTTCCTACGTGACCTGACAGATTCAAACCAACGCTGTGACTAAACAATTGCATTAATCCTAATGCTTTCAATTGTTTTGATATTCGAAATTCCAACAAATTTGAATTTTGAACAGTTCTAAATTCAAAATTGGCGGGAAATATGCAAACGACAGAACTTAAAAGGCATGCCTCGTATTAGCAGACGAAAACGGGATAGTTTTAAAAATACATGTGTCGACTACAGGCTGGTTACAAAGCCACTTTATCTATAAGAAGAAAACGGTGTGTGCTTTTTCCGGTTCTGTTTGTCATCTGTCAATGAAGTCTAACGGTGGTTTGTCGATTTTTCATTATATTTTTATTTACTATTTAAATCTATTATTTATTTCATCATACAGTCCATTCCCGTAGCTCATAACATGTATATGCTGGTGCTGCTGATCAATTAGTAGGGGGACGAAATGACGTACAAAAAGTTGTGATGTTGCTAATGGATAAGTTTATTAATAAAGGTCATTCGTTATATATGGACAATTATTACAACAGTGTAACCTTATGTAATGAGCTATTAGAGAAAAAAACATATGTAACTGGTACCCTTCGAGGTAGCCGCGTAGGAAATCCGTTGGAAGTAATTACCGCGAAAATAAACACTGGTGAATCGGCAATAATGCACAACGAAATAGTGGTCGTGACAAAGTGGAAAGATAAACGGGAAATTTCATTTATTAGCAGCGAACACAAGTGATTACAAAGGGACTGTCAGTCGTCGTTCTCGCACCATTAAATATAAACCTGCAGTGCAAATAAAATATAACTTTTTTATGAGATCAATTGATGAGCATGACCAAATGCTCAGTTATTACACCTGTGAGCACAAAAGTATTCGATGGTATAAGAAGGTAATTTTACATGTTATTCAAATATGTTTAGTAAATAGCTGGCTACTGTATAAGAAAGAAAATAGGTGTAATATGCCCTTGTACGATTTTAGAAAATCTATTATAGAAAAATTACTGCTGCCTAATTCAGGTTCCACGGAACTTTCCCGAACTTTGTCCGATGGATAAATCCACCTACCAATGCATCTGCCGAAAAGACAAGGGAGGATAGTGAGAAAGCGATGTAGGCTTTGCTATGCAAAAACCAAAAAGAGGGTTGATGTCATATTTGGGTGTCCCGATTGTCCTGAATTTCCTGGTTCGTGCTTAGAATGTTTCCGGGAATTCCACGATTACTAAACTACTTATTGATATCAGGGACTGCTTATCGGTAGAGAAAATTGATACAGTACCAGTAAACATTTGAATACTAAAATTCTATACAAGGTCAATATCTGTATCAATATTTGCCATTAATATCATTATTTAACCGATATTTTATTTCTGTACTGAAATAATACGCGCGCGGGCGAGAGCGGGGTGCGTCAAGGGTGGACAGGGGTGGACCCATTGACCATATAAGCGCATAGGAAGCTCTATTATTTCAGTATTTAAAAAAATAACAGTTAAACAATATGTGTACTAAATTGATTAAGGTACAACTAACATTTAAGTATCGAAAAAAATCTGTACTGAAATTTAATGGTATTAAAATTCATTTAAATGACGTCACACAGAAAAAATATATACTCGTATTCATACCGGTAATTCCGGTAAACAGTCCCTGATTGATATTAAAAGACTTTTTTTTTCGCCTAGGTATCCAACACAGTTTCAATTTCATTTAAATAATTAAAATTTAAGATGAGTGATCCGAAGAGGGAATTGCTCCATTCGACACTGAGGATGAAAGGGCCCTCAGCCCTAATCCAACCGAGAAGAAAACCCGTTCCAAAACTCAGAAAGGCGCCGCATCACAAAGTCCGGCACCTAGCCTCGACCTCAGTATCCTTCTTAAATTCATAAAGACTTACGACGCACATAGGGGCCATGATGATAAGAAAGGCATTTTTAAAAATGACGGTAATATTAAAACAAATAATTATTTAAGAAACTAGAGGGTCTATTAGTTCTACTGATCATATGGTAGTTGAGAAATGCTATTTTGTAGACGTTTTGCGAGCGAACAAAGATAAGGTTGACATTCAATTTGCTAGTGAAGGTGTTTTTGATCTTATTTTAAGTTCGTCTAAGTATTGGTTTTGTCGAAAAGTGGTAGGCACAACTGGTTATTGTGAATATGGAGCAATTAGATCAGGGGTCGTAGATTATGTTTAACTATAAAATAATTAAAAACGTTTATCAGATTTTTTTTTAAATATATATCTAGAAGAGCAATGTCTTATGTTCTTCTGATTTTGATAATTTCACAAAAAAATTAAATATGCGCAAAAGTTTAGCAGGTCTGTAAATTGTGCACTAATAAGTGATACTTCAGCATTTAAGAACTAGTCCCAGAAGTGCTAATCTGTTGCGCCAAATTTTTTTTTTTAATTTTTGAACATATAACGTTAGTGATGTGTGACAAGTAACTTGTTGAAAAAGTTACATTACTCACTGATATACATAGTTTTTGTATTAAAATTATACTTTTTATTACAATCACACAACCCATAACTATTTTCTATATTATTTTAAGGATACGAGGTGAACAGTTTTCGTGCAAAGGAAGAACTCTAGTTGATATAATCTTGAACAGTAAATATAAAAATATAGACGCCAAATTCAAAGATATTGAATCGTATTTAATCCAAAAAACATCTAGTGGCATAGCCAATTTGTCTCGGCTGAAATCAGTTTACTTACTCCTATTTCTTTGACAAGATTCGTAAGTCATTTAAATGAACTCATTTAAATGACTTACGAAGCTTATTAAAAAACTTTAAGCATCAGTTTAAAAATAAGTGGGAATCTTGTCAAAGAAATAGGAGTAAACTGATTTCAGCCGAGACAAATTGGCTCAATAGAACTATTCAACTTAAGAAATACCAAATGCCTGTTGGTCGGCCTTCTGGTAGTTTTAACACAAGTAGTGAGCAAACTAAGCGGAAACGAACAGCTGAACTACAAGCTACAGTTCCAACTGAAGAGTTAATTTACGCAGCACAAATGAATTTACGCGCTGAAGGAAAAAACGTATAGCAGATATCGTAAAAAAGATCTCGACTTCTCCTGAAAAATTAAATGAAGTAAAATTTTTACCGACCTCTCCCCTTGAAGCTCTGTGAAGTTTTTCATGAAGATACATAATTTTGAATTAGATTCTGACTAAAAATTTTATGTGATTTTCTTTAAATTCTTATTAAAAAATAAATTACATAAAAATTCATTTATTTCAATTATTCGCTTATATTATAACATTTCTAAACGTAATAAAAAATATTAAGCCTTCATTTTATGTGTAAATAATTAATATCATGAAATGTTCCTACTGGCCCCACTGTGCGACGGATGTAGAGAGACTGAATTCATTCATAATAAATTGCGATAATGCATATGAACTTGCAAATTTATCTCAAAAACATATCTTGTTTAAATACATCCTTTGTCAACTGCAAGGAAAAGCTGAACTGGCATTTTTTTTTTATGTGATAGGTAGCAGACGAGCAGGCGGATCACCTGATGGTAAGCAATTGCCGCCGTCCATGGACACATGCAACACCAGTAGAGTCACAAGTGCGCTGCTAACCTTTTATCCCCTTCCTTCCTTATAAAGGTACTAAAATTCAAAAACCATTTCGAGATTTTGAGCTGTTTAACGTAAAAAAAAAATATCTCACATTTTTTAATGCAATATTTAGAAAGATATTTTGAAAAATATCTAACTTTCAATGAGTGAGGCATTACACCCATTATGTCATAGACATATCATAAATCCGCAAAAAAAAAATACAAATGTCAGTCTGACAGTACAGTTTGATTGTTTGTTGATCTTCCTTGTTTTCGTTTGTAATATTTCGTTCGTTTAATTTTAAAGCCAAGCCCTTTATTTCTGTGCCCATCGCAAATTAGTTGGTCATAATGAAGGTTTCTGAAGGATTTTCCATGGCAGACAGCCAAAAGTCGATACTATGATGTTGCTGCAGTTCATGCGCGAGAACGACTTCAATGTAGCTGAAGTTCGAGGAACCAAAGTCCTGATGTCATCTGGGGATGCTATGTGGAAACATCGACCGGGTATGTTGAGGTGAAAAGACAAAATTCCCTGTGCTACATTCAGGGACGAGTTACTCCTGAGCACAGAGCTTAAGGTCTAAGATGTACACAGGGACTGCAACAAGTTTCGTGCCTAGATTGTGCAGCAACAGAAAGATCTTGGAATTACCATTACCCATAACCTAAAATGGGATGAACATATTCTAGAATTTACCAAAAAGGCTAATTCTCTTATTTACATTATCAGAAAATCCTTCTCATACATAGATAAAGAACTATTCTTGAAACTCTCTAAGACTTATGTCCGCCCACTACTGGAATATGGATTTCAGATATCAATATTTTAAAAAGGACATTGAGTTACTGGAACAAATACAAAGAAGAGCTACAAAGATGGTAATCAGCATTCGGAACCTGACATACGAGGAGCGGCTCAGGGCTTTGGGTCTCACTACACTGGAGGTGAGAATAGAATGAGGCGACCTGATTGAGACATATAAGATTCTAACAGGATACTACGACGTGAATGAGAGGGCACTCACTAAGGATAATATGCACTCGAAGTGCGAGCAATCCCAGATATCACTTTTTGCCAAACCGTGTCATAAATGCGTGGAACAATCTTCCTGAAACTGTGATAAGTGCTCCTATAGTGAACTCTTTTAAAAATTGACTGGACAGTTTAAATTACAAACAGATTACACACACAAGTGCAGTGATATATGTACACGCATCAGCATTTTTGCTGCTAGTGTATCAACAAATAATAATAATGTGCAGCAAATTCACCACTACTGATAATACTATGATAAACTGTTTGTAGATAAATTACTTTTAGAAGCAGAAGAATTATGGAAAAGCTATATTTATGACAAAATGTTAGAGGTAGTCAAATGATAATAAAATAAATAAAGTCTTAAGTATTTAATTATTTGTTTTATTTATTGTAAAAATTTCTTGCAGAAAAATCTCCATAATGTTGCTATAGTTGCCCTTGGAACTTGGGGTTTCAATCTTTGCCTTTGTAATTTCCATTATCTATCCTTGATAGTTCAAGAGATCTTCCTCAAGCTGTAATGAAAATAAAATATAGTAAACAAGGTGTAATTTAGTATTGTATACATTGACTTTATCAATTTGTTTTGTAAGTTACAATAATCTACTTTTTATGCAACTTACTACAAGTATTATACCACAAATAGGTTTGTACTTACATTTAAATGATCTTCGCATACATAAATAGACGATTTATGCATGTGTTTATCAACAGCAGAACACCATTATACGCGTAGGTTTTGGGACATATAATAAAAATATTTATCTGGACATAATGCACGATTTTTACATGTTGGCACAAAACAAAGAAGCCAAGACGTCTCGGTGAATAGTTGGGCGATTTTGCATTATTCGTAATATCTCGTAGGTATTAACACAATCAAAAGTCCAAACAAAATTTTATAACCTTCCCGTTTTTGAGGTTATTTATTGACTTGACTGACAGTAACTTTCTTTTGACAGATCGGAACTGTAGATAGTGTTGTAGTACTGCCTAAAACATATCGACATTTTTCTAGTTGTATCGACCTGATGATGTAATGTAATGGTTTAAATATAGTCCGATTGTAACTGACTGCAGCTGCTGACTACTCACACAATTATAATGATTTTGCTTGACAGTGGCGAAGTCATCCTCTTATAGGAGGGTTGAGCCATAATTAAAAAATCTTATTTGATGACAGTTGACTGATAGAAAATTAAGAAACTAGGATGCAATGCATTCCGTGTCAATCGCGTAGGTTAAGCGACGAGCAGCAACAGCGCCAGCAGCAGAATAATTATTAGGTAAACAGTTTAGTTAGCCAGCTGTGCAATAATGTGTTGTTCATTGTGGCAAAATAACCACTACTACGTGTTATACTAAATGTGGTTTAATAGTTTTGTTTTTATCATTTTATTGTTGGTTCCAAATAAACATTTTCTTCTTATTTCTAAATAAATAGTATCGATACTCGATAGTCAGAAGAACAAACACATCCCGTTTGAGTTTATTTTTTAAATTGACATAAATAAAGCAAAGATAATATTTTGTTTCTGCCTATATCTTGGACTTACGCTCTTTTAGAATAAACAGTTTTTAAATAATTATTTTCAGAGAATGGAGAGGAAATAACCAAAAAAGAAAAAATACGTACTCCTTATTTTTCGATAAGCTATCATAATAATAACACAAATCAGCACCTAAAAAAATTGAAATGTTGTCAATTAAGGAATTTACGACTTGGGAGCAACTAAAAGATTTCCTAAAAACACAGTTCAGCGAGAGGAAACATAATTCACATCTTCGGCGAGGTGAACTGCAGGAAAGTAAGCAACTTCCATCCGAGAATGTTGCCAATATTCTCTTAAAATTTAAACTTATTTGTCACAACTTCTTACAGAAGTTGCTTTATCCAATATAAAACTCAAGGAACTCCCAGGTCGTACTTACACCCGCGAATTTCAAATATCGTCAGGTGTAAATCACCAAAACGCTAAACGAAGCAATTAACTTTGCCATTTCAGAAGAAAGAATCCAGCAGACCATTTACAAAAGAAATATCCTAACAGAGCCAAAACCTCGCAGAGCCCCTCAATCATATGCTAACTCTACTAACTCTAACCAGTCAAGGTCCCTGGTCCCATATAGGTCAAATGCGGGCCCCAATAGACCCACTCAGGGCAGTCTCAATACAAACACCATAATAATATGTAGATAGATATTGCAAATTCCTGGGCCACGCAATAGAGAATTGCCGAAAACGAGAGTATAACAACAGACTCAGGAACCCAAACCAGTCAAATACTAATCAGGGCCCTATCCGAAGGGTCAACTTCGCTCAGGACCATGAGACTGAAGACCTTGACAAACCAAATCATGACTACACTGTTTCTACTAATTTAAACTAAATCGCATCTCGCCTGGATGTCACTCGAGACGCCAAGTTTTCTTTAAGAAAAAGGACACCATAATAATAGCTTTTATGGATATAGATGTTGATGAACAAGAAGGTCTAGGCTGTTATTCACTAAAAAAAGAGATGATGACTTGTGGGATTCGCATGATAATTTTGCAACATCTGCCACAATTGCAAGTGAAAATGAGTTGGGTTTGGATCAACCTGGTCCTCCTTTTGAAGAGCATCTTACATGTTTTTTAAAAGAACCATTGCTTCTGAGGAATGCTGACATATATGACTATTGGTCTTCTTGTCCGTATAGTTGTCTATGTCCAATTGCAATTAAATATTTATCTGCTCCTCCCAGCAGTGTCCCTAGTGAGCAATTGTTCAGTGCTGCAGGACAAATATATGCGGACGGACAATCTAACTTGATTGGTGAAAATGTAGATAAATTATTATTTTTAGCATACAACATAAGGCTGTTTAACTTTGATTACTAATATTTTCAATTAATTCATAACATTACTATGTGATTTTTATTGTAATCAATGTAGCTCTAGTTAAAAAGTTTCTGAGAGAGAAGGTTAAGTACAAATAGGCTTATTAAAATAGAATAATATAATAATATAATATAATATAATATTTCACTACATCACATACATTGATCTGACTCTGAGATAGGTAGCTCAAGCACCTGTGTTACAGATATCAGAACCAACAGTGGGATTACAAATATATACATATAATACTTTTCTTTTGTAAATACATACTTATAATACATAGAAACACCCAGACCAATACAAACAGACATGTTCATGCACACAAATGTTTGTACTGTGCGGGGATCGAACCCGCAACCCTTGGCCCAGACGCAGCATTCACTACCACTGAACCAACCGGGTCGTCCAACCAATATTATATTATTCTTATAGCTTCTTGTGTGCAAAACAGTCATTAACTCATTAATCTAATGTTATTGTTTCATTTATTTTGAATTTTCTAATATTTGCTAAATTTAATTGACCAACATTTAATTATTTACTAAGAAGTTATGCTTGTTTATTTTATTTATTAGTCTAGTTTTGGTCTAGTCCAGTAAAACAAAGACTGATTGATCTAATTGTAATTTGTGAAATTATTCATAATAAAGAAATGATTTCTTTTACCAGTAGGTAAATCACAAACTTTTATTAATCTCTAAACCAACCATCTCTTTGATATATCATAAACTTCTTTATAAGACAGTCAATATAAACCTTCAATATTGAGGTTTTGAAATAATTTTAATATTAATTGTAGCTTGTAGACAATATTGAACAAAATAATTGACTGAGTGCTGAGAGAATATAAACCTTCGGCTTCGGCCGAAGGTCGTGGCGATAGCCGATTAATCGGCTTCGGCTTCGGCCAAAAATACACCTTCGGTCGGACACTACCTATGATTGATTGGCTTGCCTATGACTCGTCGCAGAACCTAGCCGTGGTAGCACGGTCTTCTCATAATAAGATAATTATTGGTTTCATAAGTATCTATTTTGTGAGTTAGTACTTTCACAATAGTCACGTATTGACTAAGCTTGCATTTAAATTCATCCTACTTACGGTACTTAAAAAAGTACTTAGGAAATAATTAAATACATTTGTGAAGTGCAACAGTTAAATTCCCCGACAGGGGAACAAAGTACGGGATTAGAAACGGCGCTGCCACTTACGGAGTCAACCCTGGCCAGTCGCCGCTCGTCATCGGCACCTACACCCAGCTTCCACATCGTCCCCCCATCAGCGGTCACCCATCACCTCCGGCCGCCACTCCCCAGGGAAGTCCGGGACCGAAAGCAAATCATCAGTCGGGCTTAACCAACCTACGACCCATTCTTCTGTTTACTTTAAATAAACTCATTTTTTTTTGTTTGGTGTTGCCTATTCTTTAAACAACCCACCCGCGACAAAGTTTGAGGTATATTCTGGACAAGAGAATACAGAAAAGCTCACAGATGAACCAGATCTTGGTGCAACAGGAAATGTTGTAGTTCGTTTATTTCGAGGAGTGCCAAGAAAGCAAAACCATATCATTTACATCTTTGCCATTGGTAGTTTTTTTAGCTAAATCAGGCATTTACACAGTGGGAACTGTGCAAAAAAACAGGATTCTAAATAATAAACTTCCAGAGAAGAAAAACTTCATGAAAAAATCTGTGCCCAGAGGTAGTTTTGAGGAAAGAGTGTCTGTGCATGATGGAATAGATTTGAGTTGTGTGGCTTGGAAAGATAATAAAATAGTAACCCTGCTATCTTCTTATGCTGGAGCATTGCCTGTAACTAAAGTCAATAGATATGACAGGACAATAAAAGGAAAAATTGATATTACTCGCCCGTTTATTGTCCAAGAGTACAATAAACATATGCTATATTGATAGCTTTTTGGGCAGAAATCATATAACAATAAGGTCTAAAAAGTCGTACTTGCGTATATTTTATCATTTATTTGATCTAGCTATTATTAAACTCTTGGATTATATATAAAAAAATGCTCAAGAAAGAGGTGAACCCAAAAAGAGTCTACTTACAATGGACCAATTCAGTAAATGAATTGGCTTTTGTGCTATGCAACAGAGGACCCACCAAAGGCGCTAAAAGAGGTCGTCCTAGTACCAGTTTACTAGAAGAGAAATTACTATCAAAAAAGAGAAAAGGTTCTCCAGCACCACCACCTCCAAAAGACATAAGAAAAGATGGTGCTGAACATTGGCCAACAGTAGGTGGGTCACTCCGGTGCAAATTTCCCAAATGTAAAGGCTATTCCACAATTTCGTGTAGTAAATGTGGCGTCAATTTGTGCTTAAATAAAAAGAATAATTGTTTTTTAACTTTCATAAAGAATAAAGAAGATGAGTAAACAATATTTTTTTATTTATTTAGTACTGAGTTAAATATGTCTGTTTGAGCAGCCGTGGCAAGCGGACGTTCCCCGGAACACGTGCGAACCCATCCTCTGCCTTCAAAGTGTCGGTCGGTCGGTTTATACCATTGTTCGACGCGAGCGCAAGGCATTGTTTTCGCGCACTGAATCCATCCTTCCCAATTTTGAGTGTTTCTATTTGTATTGTTTTAATTGTAATATAATTTTCTACATCACCCAAAATTTAAAAGTGTTTGTGCAAGTGCTCTAGTGCCAGTGATTAGATTGATTGATTGGACAAAACCCGATATTGATTGGACAAAATTCGATCCGAGTGTGGCTTTTGCTAATCCAGAGCCCACCTGTCACCAACAAAGATCGCACTACGTCGTCGCAATTCTTATTGCTGACGTTTGGCCCAATACGGAGGCTCTCAGCAGTTGCTGTAAACTGCGGAGGGCGCCGCCCTGGTAGCTATAAGTCATCGCGCGCTGAACCCGGTAAGAGATTTCCATTTTGTCACGCCCAGACTGGGCCCTGCCTAGCAGCGAGGTCTCCTAACGTTACCGCGGTGCAAGGGAAACATCAAACACCTAGAAAGCTTTACAACGATCCCCTACAACCTTAGGCATAAATGCTGGATTAGACTTACAATAACTTGATAACACCCATCGATTGCATAGGGAGAAAAAAAAAAAAAACAATTTTGCACTCATTACCTACCGCATAAATGGCCTAAAATCCATAAGAGTAAGGTTACACAGCTAATTTAAATAAATAAAATAAAAGTTAGAACTTCAAAACAACATTCACATCCTGCGCCAACATCTGGCAGTAATAAAAGTTCAAATTACCAAAACTTTCTACATCCCTTATTTACCTAATTACTAAAAACCCCGGCACCAAAGTCATTCTTTTGTTTCCCCAAATAATGTTTCTTTCAACCATCAATTGCCCAACATCTGCAAAATAGACACATTACTCACCAGACAAAGGAGAACCAAAAACAAAAGGCAATAAACTATCCTTGCAATAGTTGCATTCTAAATAATCCCATTCTTTCGTATGCCTTTTTTTTTTTTGTCTCCCAGGGGAAATGCTGTTGCGCATACCCGCCGGCCGGGGGGCGGGCGGGTTATGTCGGACTCTCCACTGGCGGGGGCTCCTCCTAACGAGGAGCCGGCCAGGGTGGACCTACCGACTAAAACCCCTGGGCACCCTCTCATCGTCCTTAGTGGGGAGCGATCGCGATAACGGGCACGAAGCCTTGTTCGCGATCCTCCCCGGACGGAGCCCGCCTACACGGCGGGCTGGACGCCATCCCCCCCGGGTGGTGTGGAGGTGACCGGTGCAATGCCGGCGCTGGTACCCCCGTACCATGCGCCGGCTGGCCACCTCTAAGGAGAGGAGAGAGACGCACATATTGGCGGCGTCTCCTACCCCTCCTCGCTCTTCGGAGCGCGTCGGCGGAAGGATCATCCTCCCGCGCGCGCTCCGCCGCCTCCTTCTCCGCCATCACCTCCTCTGCGAAGGTGGCGAAGGCTCTCCAGGCCTCCTGTCCCGATAACATAGCCGACACTATGCCGGCTAGGGACAGGTCTGGGCCGACCTTCGCTATTCTTTCGTATGCCTGCACTAACTTGAACAAACACGTGTGCACGTTTTATTACCCGAAAACGGCCTTACAGTGATAAAAAACCAGACTGGTACCTATCTTTTTTTTTTTTCTTGTAATTAACTAATCTTGTTTCTACCCACAGCCTAATCTACATTTAGTAATAAGCTTTATCCCACAGCAAAAGGAAGATGTATTCAATATTCAAAATCGAAGGAGATGGCAACTGTCTTTTTAGAGCCATTGCACACCAAATCAATGAACTATTCTACCTCACGCTAGACCACAAAGCAGTCCGCCAAGATCTAGCACGGTATGTCGAGGAAAACCAAGACGACCCTGAAATGAAAGCTGCAATTTCCAGCAACTTCCCAAACTCCGATCAGCCGTATCATACAATGCAGTATTCAACCTACATTGCCAACCAATACTTCGACAAAACATGGGGCGGGACCGACATTCTTCTAGCTGCAGCAAACTTTTATATAGTCAACGTAATAGTTCATCGACCTAACGGAACATCACTAATAATAAAACCCCAAGAACACGAAGAAGCCGTGGGTACCATAAACCTCCTGTATAACGGATACCACTACGACAGCATAATCTTTTTGTCGCAAGAAAACAACCGTACAAGCGAGGAGGGCAGAAACAAACCTATGAAGACCCCAGTAGTCACAAATATACAAAATTACAGCCTTAGCCTAAGTACTTCAACGACATTGACCGACGAAGTTGCGGATAGTACTGGTTACAGAATACTAGGGGCTAAATCGCATCCAAAAATATCATACGAATTATCAACTGTATCGATAGCCACATGGAATATTAGAGGAGCTGCGGACGCGAAAAAGAAAAATATTGTAGACCAACAATTGACGGAAAACCAAGTAGATATAGCATGCTTACAAGAAACACATCTGAAAACCGGGACCCTTCAAACCAAGAACTACGTATGGCATCTTACTGGTTCAAACAAGAACAGGGGTCTAGCCATCCTAATTAGAAAAAGCACAAACCTCCAGATTAAAGACATCTCACATTTCACCAACGTCATGGCCGCCGTGGTTACCAGCAACCTAGGAAACATCTACGTTATCACAGCTCATGTCCCACAGAATTCGTCACAAGCAACGTATGCATTTAGCGTCATTCTATATTTTATAAAGAAAAAGCCAAAAAACTGCAAGATGGCAATACTCGGAGACTTCAACGCACATGTAGGCTACCTCGACATTGAAGACCTTCGTGATTCCGAACAAGTTGGAAAGAAAATACTACACATAAATTCTAATAAAAATGGAGAAATTCTAATTGATATAATGAGAAGAGAGAAACTGAAATTAAATACTTCGTTCTGCAGAAACAGTTGTCTAAAAACCTGGAAATCGGGGACCAAAAAATCACAAATCGACCACATATTAACCTTAATGAACGAAAAACCAACCATCGAAGATATAAAGGGTATTCCCTTCAACAAGACATCCGACCACAAGCTTATTATTGGAAAAATTAAACTTCT
This sequence comes from Cnaphalocrocis medinalis, assembly GCA_014851415.1. NCBI lineage: Eukaryota > Metazoa > Arthropoda > Insecta > Lepidoptera > Crambidae > Cnaphalocrocis > Cnaphalocrocis medinalis. The sequence goes on from CM026294.1 coordinate 3,210,754, forward strand.
GGAATCAAAATCGAACAAGAACACAACCCGCAACGAGAATCCACCTGAAAACATCCAACAGGACAAAAAGAAATCCAACAAGAACTTCAATTACCGACTACTTGATTATGGAAGACTAAAAACCAAGGAGACGTGCCTCAAATACCAAAATGAAATAATACAAAACATGTCAGACTCTACTTCAAACGAACACCAACAACGACCTATGTCTTGGGAAAAAATCACAGACATAATTAAAATCGCAGCAAATAACACGCTGTTGAGAGAAACCAACTAGGTACTCTAAGGAACGCAGGTTTGCAGGTGCGCAACTTCAAAAAGCGAAATTCCTTAACAATCGCTTTCCCAATAACCCAACACATCGTGCATGGGTGAAGGAATGTCGTAATAAACTACGCTCAATTATAGAAAAAGAAGAAGAAACGGAATTTCAAGCATTTTTTGAAAACCTTAGAAACAAACACCGATCCACGCGAATGAGGATCACTTACGACTTCTACAGGCGACATGTTCAGACAGAAAAAGCTAAAATTAAACACAGGTACATACCGATGTCCCAGTGGGAATCCGAACTATCAAAAATGGAAGGACCGCATATTAGCCTACATGACACCGAGAACCTTGAAGACCTTAACGATCTCCCCACAAAAGAAGATGTCATAGACGTAATCAGTAAGATGCGCGGAAACACAGCCCCAGGCATAGAATGAATAGTAAGCGAGTTATTTAAATACATGCCAGAGCAGTTACTGCTCGAGGTATTCCAACACATGCAAAGGGCATGGTTGAACAACGAAATTCCCACAACCTGGACCCAAACCACACAAATACCCATTCCAAGACCGTCAATGACTACAGACGAATATCAATCGATCGAGGTAGGTCGTCGATCGGCAATGCGGATAGACGTGTGATCTAATGTTTTTTCGCAATAAACAATACCTACCTACTACTGTAATTGTGACCTAGTCTCAATTTGCGGAAGATACTTTTTCTGGGTCACGCGGTTTTGAGCAACAGTGACAAGTATTATTGTGATGTGTTATTTATAGTGTAATAATAATTCCAATAATTGAAAATGGACGGAAGTCCATTTAATAAAAGCGGGAAAACACTCCGAAGCCCTCCCAGTACCCCTGCACCCCAGACGTCGCAGCCAGCGCAAGTCCACTGTCATCAACAACAGCACCACCAGGAGGATGGTCCGGGAGCTGTTAGTACCCATGAGCTACAGGACTGGATGAAAAAGATAGAGATATGCTTAAATGAGGTATGCGTCATCTCATGTGAAGGCAAACTAAACTCTGACCAGAAATTGAGAATAAGTAACCTGTGCCGCAACGTTAGCTTGGGAACATCTCAGTTAGTCGTACAATACCAGTCGCTCAAGTCTAAAGCCATCGAGTATCGCAATCACCTCCATACCTATAAAGAAAACGAAGACCTCTCACAACAACTCCAAAACCTAAAGCAAGCCATCGCAGTGTCCTCAAATCCAGCCCCAGGGGTGGCCTCCTTTGCCGACATGGTAAAGAAAGGCGAATCGAAATTTGTACAGCCGGTAAACATAAGCGCAGTAGCTATTTATCCTTCTGATAAAACTAAATCTAGTGAAGAGACTAAAAACATCGTTCAAAAAATTATCCGCCCTGACCAAATGAAGCTTCAGGTAAGAGGTCTTCGGAAAACTAAAAATGGTGGAGTGATCATTAGCACAGACTCCAAAGCAGACATAGAGAAACTGAAAAAATCAGAGCAACTAACTACATCTGGACTTACTGTGGATGAACCCCAAAAACGAAGGCCCAGAATTGTCGTGGTCGGAGTGCCCACTTCCATGTCAGAAACAGAGGTCTTTAACTGCATTTTTCAGCAAAACTTAGCTGACAAGCTCAAAGGCATGACCACAGAATGTTTTTTGTCCTCTATTAAACTCAGTCACAAATCAGGAAGGAAAAACGCTGAGACATGTAACTATGTGATTGAGGTCTCAGCAGAGATACGGAAGGCCCTAATCACAAAGGACAGAGTCTTTGTAAATTGGTCTTCATGCCCTGTGAGAGACTTCACACTTGTAACAAGATGTTACAAGTGTCAGCAATATGGTCATGCCGCAAAAACATGTCGTGGTGAGGATACCATCTGCGCCCATTGTGGAGAAAATGGCCACGACATGAAGGAATGCCCAAAGAAGGCCGAGCCACCCAAATGTGCCACCTGCCTGCACTACAAAAAACAGTGCAATCATAAAACTGGGGACAGTGACTGCCCAGCCAGAAAAATGGCCGAAAGCCGCTACATTAGTTCAATAGACTACGGTGGCGCCTAATAGGCCCTTAAATTAGCTACCTACATTAAGATATTTTAATAAGCTCTTATTTTAAAATTGTATTAATTTCATGTATATCTTTTCGTATTTTTCTATTATGTAATCATATTATTATGTAAGGTGTTTTTCATTAACGCTAGCTATACGTTTTTACAGTAGTGGAGGTAAGTATGTCATGATATTGGCAGCCTCATCAAATTTGTTAACTGGGTCAATCAGTTCAGTTCATGTCATAAGCAGGTTTATTTGTATTTAGTTTCTTAGTTTACATTATTTACATGCGCGTAAGATTAGGTAATTTTGTGATTCACTGTTAGTGCTCTGTTATTTTAATGTTATGTTTGTTTATTGTTAAAACATTATTTTGTTAATAAGCCCTTTATCTTTTTGTTTTTTTGCCTGAGATACAGGGTTTTTCCTAGTTCAGGCAACAAACTTAAATCTGCTCACTTAGTTTAATAAATAGAGTATAAGTATTTTGATGTTCTTATGATTTTTCAATAAAGTTTTATTTTATTTATTTTTATCAATTTGCTGCACAGGCTACAGAATATATGCAAGTTTACTGCTGGATCGACTTGACAAATGCACGACACACATAGGGAATTACCAAGCGGCCTTTTTAGAAGAGAGATCAACGGATGACCACATCTTCACACTTCGACGTGTACTAGACGAAAAATGGCGGGAAGGCACGAGAACATACGTCACGGCCATCGACATGGAAAAAGCTTTTGACACTGTCGACCTGAACGCGCTTAAAGATATATTAACCACAAGAACAAACAAGGCTCTAACCAATAGAATCATTAAAGCTTGCATGAACGAATACACCAGCCTGAAGTGGTACGGCCAACAAACAAAATTAATTAAAAAGGCAAAGGTGTCAAGCAAGGATGCCCCTTATCACCTAGACTATTTACCCTAGTAATTGACGACGTATTAAAAACCCTTAAAGAGGAAGGGGAAATAAAACTTAACCAGGATTCAGGAATAAATCTCCCTATGGTCTTGTCATTCGCCGACGACCTAATACTAGTAAGCACAAATCTGGCCCAAACCAGCAACATATTATACAAAATAGAACAACTACTCACGACGGTTGGCCTAAAAATCAATAATACGAAAACGAAATTATTAATACGGGACCCAGTTAATGGAACAACCAATGGAACATTTATAAGATTAGCATGAACAAACATCAAACCAGTTAACGAAATCCGCTATCTAGGTACCTACATAACCGCTGGTCTCAGCAGGAAAAACACCGTAAGAACCAGATGCAAGCAAGGGGTTAAAAACTCAAAAATCCTAATATCATTAATAAAAAAAACAAAAATGGAATGGCAACCAGCGAGGCTACTATACAAAATGGTCATCGAGCCTACCATTACGTATGGTCTAAAAGCAACAGCAATCACGAAAACCAACAGGTCTACGTTAAGAAGATATGAACGACTAATACTAAGAGACATGCTTAACCATACCAGGAACCCGCCAAGAAATATCAAAGTCCACGACCTCCTGTTAGGACAAACAATCACCAAAAGAATTAAATTCCTCAGGATTTGCTATTACGGCCACATACTGCGGCGCTCATCTCCCCACCTGTTTGTTACACGCAGCTATGAGATTTAAAGCGCAGCATTTAAAAATCGGGAGACCGATTTTCACCTGGCTCAACTCCATCTCCCACGATATGGGATACTACAACAGAAGCACAAGTGAATGGCGCCAACTAGCCGAGGAAAAAAGCACAATGAGAAGGCGGCACAGCAGATCTTTGAAATCGCAGAAACGGACAGTGAAACAGATACCTCCACACACGAAGACTAAGAACCAACTTCAACAAGAAACATGACCCAACAAAGGCTGGATTGCCCACCAACTCACCAACGCTCATCCATCAAACTAATCCCTCCCCTCCAATATTCCTATACTGGTTGCAACGGTGTATACCGGGCTGGTTGTGATCGGCCGGCTGCGGCTTGCCGATCTTCCTTTCCCATCCCAGAGCGTGTCCATCCTCACAAAAATCTGCGCCCCCTGGTGTGCCGGTTTGACCGGAATCAGGCATTACGTCCTGGCTGGGTGTGGTGCGTCAATGTCAATGTCAAGTACTGAGCTAAATATGTGACAATGCATGATGATGTAAATTTCCATCATATTGTTTTTACATAATACATATTTTTATTTACATAAGCATTTTTTTAAATATTTTTCCTTTAATCTAGAGCATTAATTACATTGCCCTGATTTATTTAAAAAAAAATAGCAAAAATCATGCAAAGAAGGGTTAATGGAAAGCCACACGGCTAAATATCTGGCCCGTGTGATTAAACGGATTTGCGACGAGTGGGGCGTCACGGAAAAAAAATATATTATCCGTATCAGACAATGGCGCGAATATTAAGAGTGCATTGTGTGGTGCATTGGAAAGAGAGCTGGGGTGGAAACATTTTTCCTGCTACACCCACACTTTTAATTTGGCAGTGACTGATGCTCTGAAAGATAAAGATTTCGCCGATATTTTAGTTCGCGTGAATAATATTGTAGGGACCTTTAAACAAAGCAACACCACCTGAGAAAAGTTGAAAAGGTACCAGGAGCAGGCAGGGACAACAGGAAAAAGATTGATCCAGGAAGTGCCGACCAGGTGGAATTCCACGAACCTCTTCAACATATGGAATGCCATATGTTGAAGAGGTTCGTGGAACTAAGGGAGCCTCTCAACAGTGCCATCGTTAATTTGGGCACAGGATTGGAGACACTAACCGAGTACGAGTGGATCATCTGCAAAGAGCTATGCCTAGTGCTCCAGCCCTGTGACGAAGTGACTCAAGAGCTAAGTGGCCAAAGCTACATCAACGGGAGTTTGGTCATACCAATTACCTTGGGGCTGACTAAGGCGCTTGAAACCATCCTAAATGTGTAATAATCCTGATGCCAGCAGTGGATAGTCTACGTTAAGACCTCATCTCAAATATCCGGAGGAGGTTCAATAACCTGGACCATAGCAAAACGTTTGGCAATTGCATGTTTCTAGACCGAAGAAACAACAAAACGAATCATATCTTTGGTCTCAGGCATGTTTACAGCAGAACATCCGCAAGACATGCGCAGAACATCTCTCATGAATTCATTCGAGATGAAGATGCGATTCAAAATGATACGTGCGCTGCTGACCTATCTTCTGAATATTTTATAAATATGCATGTCAGTTCAGTTGTTCTCCAAACACACCTTATCCATCTTCCCCTGAATGTGAAACAAACCATTTAGATACAGATTGTACTAACGATTTTTGTCCATATTTTATTGGGGTTCAAATACGTGAACCACTCTCTGTGATTTAATTTTTTTCTGGATATTCGATGCCACAAGCAAACACTCATTTGACGTGTTGTTCAAGCGATGCTGTGACTCCGCAGGGTAGAAAAAAGGCAATTAGAAAAGATAAGGGAAATTGTAACGTTGTAGTTTTTCCGTAAAACGGAACGTGAACTTTTTCGCATTTTAAATTTCCCGCCTTGGAATTAAAAAGTCAAGGACGAGATTTTTGTTTATTGCATTCCCATTGGTGGATTTTGTCATACAAAAATAAGTTTTGTTTTAGCGACTTAAGAGTTACTTTTGTGTTTAAGTGGTTTTTAATCTTTCAGTCTTTGGAAAAGACTCCTTACATTTGGTCAAGCCTGAGCCTGAAGCGGAGCGCTGATTTTGAATTGTGAGGCCGGTTGCAGCAACGACCCACTTGGATTGGCGCCGGGCGTACATCAATCCCAGTTCTTGGTGGCATCGGAGCCCTATTACTACGAAGCGTAGAAAAGTGCAAGTGCGAAGTGCGACATTACGGCAGCGTTGCCGCGCGAGTGTCGTCTCTAAAATTCAGTGCATAAGTGCGTAATTCGCTTGACACGGCGTCGTGTCCACGCGTAGTGCGTCACAGGATTATGGACTGTAAGCGTAAGTCTTAGAAGCTAAGCAATAATTATACTTGTCTGAACTTGTTGTGGAATTATAATTTTCTTATTGGAGCCGGTGGCCGGCAATCCATTGTTTAAAAATCTCATTGTTGTCGTAGGTACCTACATTGTATTAGAATATTATTGTTTGTACTGAGCCGTCGTAAGGCAATTGATTGTTTAAATAAGTTAAGTGAGAGCTTACTCATCCATAATGGATTTAAAGACGGCGCGTCAAACTTTTAAGGTCAGATCGAAAATGATCCATGACTTCGCAGAGTCAGTGACTAGCACTACTTCTGCCATAGCCTTGAGGGTAATATACCGACAGTTCGTGAAGAGTTATGAGATATTCGTGGTAGCCTACGAAGTCCTCGTGTCGCACGAGGTAACGGACTTGGACGAATTGTCGGGGGAGTTCTCGGCAATTAATGAGTTATTGATCCAGGTGGAAACCAAAGTAGAGGGAGCCGAGGCGGTACCTCCTGCGGTGAAGGTCGAGGCGAGCGGCTCGTCCGACTGCAGCGGCGCAGCAGCCAAACTACCGCTTATACACTTAGGAAGGTTTAGTGGTGATCCATTGGAATGGGTAAGTTTTTTTGACTTATTCAACTCGCTTGTGCATAATCGGCCGGGGTTGGCAACCGCCGAGAAACATTTCTATTTACGTAGTTGCCTACAGGGGGAGCCTCTGACATTGGTAAAGCACCTACCGACCGCCGCGGCCAATTATGAGGTGGCGCTTAATATACTAGTGGATAGGTATCAAAACAAGCGATTGCTAGCGGACACGTACCTGACGCAGGTTATGTCGTTGCCGTCTGTACCCGAGTCGCTCGAAGGATTGCGACAATCTTTTTACAATCCATTATTGGAGTCGACGCAGGCCCTGGAGAAACTTGGATTACCTGTGGTAGAGTGGTCCTACCTTTTATTGTTTTTTATTTTGCAGAAATTGCCTCCTCGGTTGCGGCACCAGTTTGAGGAGCGTCAAAGCGGAGCAGCTAAGGACGAGTTCCCGTCCTTCACGTCGTTGATGGGGATGCTGGACGAGATCTGCAGACGCCAGCTGATATCACCACCTGTGACGGAGCAGAGCAGACCGGGGCCGTCGCGGCAGCCGAGGTCGACGCCAGCGCAGCGCAGGACACCTCCGCCCACAGGGCATGGAACACCACCGCCGGGTAGTCGCGGTGACATCCGACAGTGACATCCGAGGTAAGGTGGCACCTATTGTACTCACCTCGGCCATACCCTGGGCACGTGTTACGAGTTTAAGGTCGCCGTGACGTTTGCTTTAGGTGCTTAGGTTCGCACTTTGCACGTGAGTGTGAAGCCACACTCCCCTGCGCCTATTGTGGTGAAAACATACACCATAAGCTGCTGTGCGCCTCGCGGGAGGAGCCACCGCACCGTAGGGCGTATGTGCCAGAGCAGCCTGTGAAAAGGCCAACACAACATCGGTCGGTGGTAACACCACCGCGCGCTAGGACGCCGCCGCGTGCGAGGACGCCAACACGCGTTGAGAGCCCCATAGAGCATGTTAGGCCGCCGCAGCGACACTCTCCGGAGAGGGAGACCGACCAGGACTATAGGCTGGAGCAGGGTGCTCGCCGTGTAGGCCAACGGTACCAACGGTCACAGGAACAGTTTGCTCGACTGCGGTACGGTCAGGCAATTGAGTTCAGTCCGCCGCGGGATTGAAGGTTAGCTCAACTCGGTGAGGCACATACTGTAGGAGAGTTTAGTTCGAGTCTAAACCCTACGGTCACTTTAGCTATTAAGAATAGTCTAGGTAAATACGAGACTGCTCGTGCTTTATTAGATACTGGGGCAAGTATCACCGCCATCCGAGAAGCTTTGGTAAGGCGACTTTAGCTTCACCGACAGAAGAGCTCTATTGATATATCAGGAGTTGGAAATACTACAGTGAAGCACCCCAGTAGTAAGGTTAATATAGTTGTTAAACCTGTGAATAATAATCTGCCACTCATTAGCACTACTGCAGTGCTCCTATTGTTTGACGGCATATCACGAGATATGCGTGTCAATCGAAGATGCTGATCCCGAGGAACAGCGATATTATAGGTGCGATCGTTGCCTCGCATAATTTGTTAAGTTTTAAAACACATTTTTTTTTTAGTACAAAATATGTAATTTAGAGTACTATCACCAAATTGCCTACCTACTATCACCAATCTACCGAACCGTGTCACCAACATATCTTTTGACTTCTTCTGAATTTAAATAAAGTTTTTTCATTAAAGGATTAACTAACAATTACATTTACTGTATTAATTTTGTTTTTTAAATAATAAACAATATAAAAAAATAAAAGTCGCGTTTTTTTCATGGTAAAATTCTGATAAAACTAGTTTTATTCGTCTTTATCACCAATATACCTTCCTTTACCCTACATCGGAGGAAGATTAGAAATTATATTATACTAGTCATATAAAAGTTACGATAAGAGTTTACTAGCAAATTAGGTACATAATAAATACCTGTAAAGTTAGTTTAAAGGAAATAATAGGTAAATAAATAATAGTTTTTGTGTCTAGAAGAAAATGGTCATGTATCTGTCGCAGTCATCTGGTTGAAATAGCTATTTGATTGGATGACTAGCGTCTTTATTGAATAGCGACGTTTAATTGAATGACTAGGCCGAACGTTGAATGAACAAGTTGAATGAACAACAATTAAACTTATTATTTCAATATATTTTTGTTCCTTTTTTACCCTTTATAATAAAGTAATGAAATAAACATAAACATTTCGGGTTAATACCTATTGGTAAATTATATCAGAAGAAGCTGCTGAATCTCGAAACAAGGATTTTCGACGGTTCAAGAAAAATTTGCAGACAAGCCACTAATGAGAACATACTTAGTAAATTGTTGATTAGTTCTGACCCGTACATATCAATGAATCGTCCTAAACTTCAGCGAAAACATCGAGTTTTATCAGAAGAAGCCCAAGAATTGTAATAATATATAAAGAAAACGAAAATTTTTAATTTGTTGATGTCAATGAAGAGATCTTCCAACATGAAGAAAACGCATCAGACGAAGACATGTAAATGAATAGAATGAGTGGATTAGGCCTACCGGGGATACCACTGATAAAAAAACGCACCTGCTTCTCAACCTCCTCGAGGGGGGTGTGGAATAGAGATTTTTGTTAACGGGAAAATAAGTTTTTGTTATTTAGTGACGAGATCGGTGAATATCGAAGCATAGGTGCAGATGCTAAAATAGGCGATGCGAACTTATGGTCACCCTAATCAAACATTACAAAGTCCGAAAAGACGAGTTTAAAAAAGACGAGTTGTCCTTTAGTCATTCAATTAAACGTCGCTATTCAATAAAGACGCTAGTCATCCAATCAAATAGCTATTTCAACCAGATGACTGCGACATATCTACCTACACTTCTGGACACATCTAGTGGCCCACTTTGCATTTTCTTAGGTGCCGCGGTCCTAGGGGCGCCGAGCGCCGCTCTCGACGGAGCCCCACTCGGCGCGCGCCCGCGATAGCCGCCGCGCTTTGATAACCAACGTAAAAAGAACTCCGGTTTACATGCATTTTGTGTAGCACCTGGAGCTCTTCTTATATTTGTCGTATTATAGCAAAGCGAGGCGCGCCACGAGCGGCTCGGCTTTTGCAATATAAATATGGATCAAAATAATATAATTTTTTCATTTCTTCAAAATTTAAAACAAGTGGGAAGATTTGGATTTAGATACAAAAAAGCACATTGTTCTAATTTAGAGAACAAACTTTGCCATGCTGGCTCTTCGGATGTAGACAAGTTAGAGCTCTTCAATGAAATATAATTATTACCGATGTTTATTGACGATTCCACCACGCCTTTAGATGTTTAAAATTATTTGTATACGAATAAGGTAATCTCAAAGGTAAGGTAAGGTGGTATCAGATCGGGGCGCCATGAGGGCATATCTTGGGCAACCTACTGGTCGTCGGCCAGTGGGGCGCCCACGCTACCGCTAGCGGGATGTAGTGGACGCGGACCTGCAGGAATTGCAAGCAGGAGATTGGCGACAAGCTGCACAAGACCGAGACAAATGGCGACATCTCGGAGGCCAAGACTCATTTTGGATCGTTGAGCCATCGGAGTAAGTATAAGGTAATCTCAGTGTTCCCCAATCTATCCACAGCACTTAGGATTTACCTCACATTGCCAGTCACAGTAGCACACAGCGAAAGATCATTTTCAAAACTAAAAATATTAAAAAACTGTCTTCGCTCAACATTGTCGCAAAGTCGATTGACAAATTTATCGTTATTAAGTATAGAAGTTCTATACTTAATAACGATAAATTACACATAACAGACACACATTACAGATAACAGGGAACGGATTACTCATTCAAAAAATTTACCGTTTCAACAGGGTAAAGGTTAACCTGTAAAAACGGTCAATTCGATTTAGCATCTATGGGATCAAATAAAAAGAAGTCTCAAAGAAATCTATACTGACGTGAATAGTCAGGAGGCCCTACTCGATAGTAATAGCTGGAGAGCTAGTGAACCCTGGAAGTAATACTCGATAGTAATAGCTGGAGAGCTAGTAAACCCTGGAAGTAACGGTCTTCCTGTAAGGCTAAAAATTTGTATACTTACGATTTATAGCATGCTAAGAGCACTATCCATGACCTGGCAGGCCGCGCACGTCATCAGCCCCTTTATTTTTTTAACTGTTAAGTAAATTGAGTTTCAAAACTTGTTTCTTTAAATTTGAAAATGTAATACGATAAAGTTTATTTATTGTACATCTTAAAAAATATTGACAGGCGATTACAGATTAGCAGAAGTAATGTGACAGATCAATTAGAAAACGCAACTATGATGAGGTAAAATAAACTTTACCCTGTATACTTGAATTTTTTATATGTTTTCAAGTAAACGTCTCAGAGTGAATATGTACAATGCCATGCGGTTTTGAACAGCATAAGACCTTGACAGGCGACTTTACTCCTTAATATATTTTAAAAACTTTCTATTTAGTAAATAATATGGCTGCTAACTCTGGAAAAATCGCATCCTGTTCTAGAGAGCTTAATATTAGCAAGGAAGAACAGTTGTTATCGTTTTCTTCGATGGAGGCCTACACTCATATTATTATTGAGTGCAAAAAAACGGACTCCACAAAGCAAATCGACAAGCAAAATGCTTAGATAAAAGTTGCCGAAGTGTTTAATGCAAACACTAAAGGTGTTCCAAGAACAGAACTTCTGTTCTTGGAACCATAACAACTAATAAGTTGTGCACGTTTCAACTCGATCCACTGCTTCTCAGCCTACTGCATGGTCATTTGAAATAAGGTCTTTGGAAAATGAAGTTTTCACAGGGTATGATAACGGCAAGTGGCAAGATCAAATTTTTGGTGAAAATACAGACTTGTGGACCATATTTAGATCAATTGTAGATGATGCAGTGATACAATTGATGGTTACTCAAACCAATATTTATGCAAGCCAATTACAGCTTCATTCCGCTGTAAAACCACAGTCCCGCATAAAACGTTGGAAAGATGTTTCAGCGGATAAAATGTTGAAGTTTATCGGCGTATACCTATTTACAGGACTTTGTGATTTTCCCACAACAGGATTTTATTGGAAGAAGGATATTCCGTATTTCCATCCACTTCTTCATGAAATTTCTATGTCTTATGACAGATTTTGTCTCATCCTAAGATGTTGGCATTTCGCTGATAATTCGGCTGATCGGAATGGAAGACTCTACAAAATTCAACCTCTCATAGATAAAGTTATCGAAAACTCCCGAAAAGTTTTTACGCCAGGAGACACTGTTGCAGTTGATGAATCTATGATCGGGTTTAGAGGAAGACTAAATTTCCGTACATACAATCCCCAAAAAAGCAGCAAATATGGCTTAAAAATTTATAAGTTGTGTACAGATACAGGCTTTACATGGAGCTACAAAGTTTATTCTGGGGAAGATACAGTAGTCAAAGTCCTTGATAAACCTGCCTCAGTGGTTGTTGATTTATCTCAAGATATTTTGAATGAGGGTAGACTATTAGTAACGGACAATTTTTATACCAGCGTTCCATTAGCGCGATAACTGAAAGAACGCAAAACCGACTTTTGCGGAACAATACGCAAAAATAGACGAGATCTTCCATTAGATGTCGTTAACGCAAACCTACGAAAAGGCGAAATTGCTGCAAAGCAAAATAGTTTCCTCACTGTCATGAAGTGGAAGGACCAAAGAGACGTGCTAGTCATCTCAACTTGGCATAATCATCACATGCAACTTTCGACCGGATTTAGACCAGTTTTGAAACCTAAAATAGTGCTTGAATACAATCGTGGGAAAAAAGGGATCGATGTAGCAGACCAGCTCGCCAGTTACAATTCACCAGTGCGAAAAACATGCTTCTGGTATAAGAAAATTGCTGGAGATTTTATGTCAATAAGCGTGATTAATGCAGTATTAATTTATAAGGACTTAAACTCACAAAGCAAGATGACTGTGCTAAAAGGCCACGAAACGATAGTGAAACAGCTTCTGAGCCTTCCAGTACCTACTCCTTCTGCCGGGCTAAGATGCGCACCGCGAAAAAATTTTGTCGACTCTCGTTCGCGAGAGCGTATCTTTTTGTTGATGATGATGATGTTTGACAGGTTTAAATTATGGATTTAACGCCATCTGTATTATGATTACAGTAAACATGGATCTGAGTATTATCAAAAAGTGCCGCTAGATGTCTCTTAACGCGGTTTACGCAAGATTTCACCACAGTTAAAATATGAAGAGACAGTCACCGAATTTTATTAAATTAAAAGGTGATTTAATCTAATCTAACTAACTTTCTACATTCCCAGTGGAAAATTATATAAATCAGCGGTCAAAAAAACTCTCCTCATCATAAATTGTGGGAAAGATCGATAAAGGTACTGAAAACGGTCAAATTTATTGTAAAAAAGAAAGTTGATAATAAAATTAGATTTATAGAAACAAGCGTACCATCTGTACAAAACTTTATAAAAACTATTGAGGGAGTGCAACGTCTTTGGAAGATCCTTCACGAAAAATATCGCTTGGATACCTTATTGACTCGGAATTTAAACCAAGACCCAGTCGAAAACTTTTTTGGGAACATTAGAAGTTATGGTGCAAGGAATATGGCACCTGATTGTATTGGGTTTGAAGGCGCTTATAAATCATTACTGTTAAATAATTTCAGCTCACCACATTCTATTCAGGCAAACTGTGAGGAAGATAACAATGATTGCTTGGAAACATTAGATTTCTTCCTCACAGATGTATCAACTCCTGATGTTCCTGAAAATGAAGAAATCGTATTAAATCATAATATTATATTAAATGATAGCGAAGTCGTTGAAGATAAGGGGCAAAGGAACTATGTTTGCGGCTGGGTCTTAACGAAATGCTTAAAAAAGTAAAGGGATGCAAAGTTTGTAAAAACAATTTATTATCAAATAACTCGTCAAACAAGTGATTCGAATGATTTAATAAGGCGAAAAGAATATAATGCAAAAAAGAAATGGTTAGTGTATCCAAATGAAGATACCGTAAGGGTCTTTCAAGACATACAGAAAATCACTTGTGATTTCTTAAAAAGTGACGTTCCTCTATTCGGCGTTCGCAATAAATTGAAACTGTTATGCGAAATGTTTGTTTCCTATAAATTTTCATGTAATACACATGAAAATGTTCTCAAAGTTTATTTTGAAGACATGACTACAAAAGTATTAATTTATAGTTGGTGTCGCTCGATTAACAGAATTTTGTTTGGGAAAATTGTTTACAATGGCAATGACGATGAAATTAAGCTAATAGCGCAAGCATTTATTATCATAATAAGTACAAAAACAAATCGCGTAAGTGACGAGTAACAATTATGTAACATGCATCAAAAAAGTAAGTAATGTCACATAAATGTATACAAATCTATCAAATTTATTTAATTGATATCGAATTAATCGCGTTTAACATTTAACATTATGGTGAGAATCGATTGAAGAAATTTTGTCGCAGGGAAATGATAAAACCAGGGATTTGCTCAAATCTCTAAAAAAATATTAAGGATTTCTGAGTGTTCATAAAAATACCCTAAACACCTAAACCACAGACCAAGAACAAAACACCTAAACCACAGACCAAGAACAAAACACCTAACCACACCTAACATGTTTTATGTCATTTTCTTCATCTTTCTCTAATCTAGGGATTTGATCAAATCCCTGGTTTTATTATTTCCCTGCGACATATACATTCATGTGCACCTACATTAACGAACTTCCACATATAAATAAAATAACAAATGTAAGTTTTTGTATTTTTAGGAATTAAATATAATTATTGTATTTATTCTGGCTAGAAAAAATGTACTTATACCAATACAACAAATAAAAGCCAAAAAAGAATACGTTTGTTTTATTGTAAGCACCTCTATCAATTGAATTCAAAATAATGGCGGGAAGTATGACGAATAATAAAAGTTGATGCACCATATAACAGAGGGCAGTGTAGTAGCTTTCAAATATGGCGCCGTTCGAAAGGGGTGGCAAGAAAAATCGTTGAGTTGGCTCTCTATTCCTTTTGGTATATTTTTTTTCTATGGTGAAGAGGTCGTGAGCCGTCAGTCTTGTCCTCTGTCTTGGTGGAAGACACACGCTGTAATTTATCAAAATTTGACGGATATCTTTTTAGAACACTGCCACATTGTAGTTACATCGGTACAATGTGAAAGGGTGTTCTCGAAAGCGGGCTATATTCTATCTGACAGGAGACGTCTGAGCCGAAAAAGTGCTGCAGAATTAGTCTTCCTCAACAGCAATTATGATTATTGTAAATAGTGCTGTACCTGTTTAGAAATGGAGATTATGTGTGTATGTATTATGGTGATTAGAAATGATTTTGTAAATACAAGCAATGAACTTTTAAATACGCCAATGTACCAATTAACGGATTAACATTGTCAGTCATAAGCCTGATAAAGTATGAAGGGAAGTTCATTGTTTTTTTAGACGTAAAGTAGCAGTGTGAAAAATATCAGGTGATTTCACAGTGACAAAAAAAAACATATGATTTAATGACAATGATTTTTATATAGCAATCATTCCCATCCTTAGTTAGGACTTAATTAAGATTTTTTATTATTTTTCAACTTATAATTTTTTTGTATAATTTTAATAAAAAAAAAAAATTACACTTAATTGATTTTTGATACTCCTTTTTGTTACCTTTCTAATGATACCTAACACTATCCTCTACATAAGGTTTAGGAACTTTTGAATAAGATTTTTAAAAGGTGCGATTTTTTTGACGCCGAGTGTAGTATAGTCTGCCACAAGAAAGTGTAGTTATGACCTTGAGTGCGTATAAACCAATTTTCATAGAAAGTCTTCTTTTTTACAAGTACGCAAAATAACGGTCATCACTATACTTTCGTGCCGCCAGCTATAAGAAATAACATAACATGTTTTTGAAAAATCATAATATTATAATGCTATAATATTAAAATGTTTTGTTTTTAGCCTTTGAATCCTTTAAAGGATTTACTGCAGAAATCAAATAAAGGCCAAATTTTACTAAATCTCTCTGAGAGTGACGGTAAATTAAACAACAACGGTAGGAGAAAAATTTGCAACTTAATCGTGCAAGATTTATTAAAAGCCAACCCTTCACAAAGAATTGATGGATCAATATTGCTGGAGAGAGCTGAACAAATCACACAACTTTTCAAAAAAGAAAATATAAAATAAAGAAATATAAGCACTTATTTTATGCCTTATATCAATAATACAAAATCAAAAATAAAAAGGTGCGCTAAATGAAAACTATATGACTATCTCCAAAACAGAAGGGACGTACGTGATGCAAATATAATTATTTCTGCTACTGTATTATCACTGTACTGTATTGCAACACCAGTGGAGTGACAAGTGCGCTGCCAACCTTTTATCCCCTTCCCCCCCGGGTGGGCCTCCGGTACCCTCACTCACTCGGCGAAACACAGCACAGGGGCTGCTTCACGCCGGTTTTCTGTGATTGTGTAAAATAGCAGTACGAACAGCGACAATGATTTTCTGTTGGCGATTTTCGTGTCGACAATGAAGTGTCACACAGGCAGTGAGCGTGTGAGTGAGCGAGACGCATTTATACGTACCGGTGCGCGTGCGAGCAGTACATCCAATGTGATTGTCACAGTCAATCAGCGTATTTTAAATTGAGCCTTAGCTCATTGAAATATGGTCGTATTTCAGTGTAATTGTGTAAAGTGAAGCGATTTTCGTGTGAGTGAGCGGAGCGACATACACTGCTGTCAAAAATTAAACAATTTTACTGTAATTGTTGGCATTCTAAATTGAACCTTATTGAAATAGACACAATATCGTGTTTTTTACTTCATTTCAATGCATTTTTATCATCGGTGATTGGCCTTCTTGATCGTTTGCAAAATTAAGCTTTAAATGTATTCAGAATACGGTGGTTCTTTAATGTATCGAGTCGGGTGAAATTTCTCATTGTAGTTTTTTATGAAATTGTTACATTTCACCTGTTGCCGGCCGAAAGGAAACTCATAGGTAGATCACGTACGTACGAGTGTTTGTTTTTCGTGGAAGATTTTCGTTTTGATGGCTGAACTTTGATTGGATATTGTAAATGTGTAAATAGTAAACGAATAAGGTATAGAAATTTAGTTTTTTAGGTGTAAATATTTAAGACAAAAAGTGAAGTGTGAAGATAGTGACTTTTTGATTGTATATAGAAGTGTAGTGTGTAGATAATAATAATGACAAATTCCATAATAGGGGATTACTTCGACAAAGAAGGTGAAAAAGGTGAAGCCCTTTGTAAAATATGTATAAAAAATTACTCGTACAAGACATCCATCACTAATTTGAGATGGCAATTAGGTACAGGCGAAACATGTAAGTGCCTCTTTAAATTTACTAGGAAGAACGAACAGTTCGACGTCTACAGTATGAATGGAAGTTCATTCACATAATATGGGATTACTTTGACAAAGAAGGTTATAAAGGTGAAGCCCTTTGTAAAATATGTATAATTTGAGATGGCCTTCTTTGTTAGGAGAGTGATCACCGAAAATAATGATCCAATTTGATCACCCTCCCTGCTATTTATTTTATTTATTTGAATTTTGATTGTTGCATATGTATATTTTTGGTTAATGTGCTGATTTTAAAATTTAATTTAATTTAAATTTAATTTTGATTTAATTTAAATTTAATTTTGACTTGATTTTGATTTGTTTTAATTTAATTTTGATTTGATTTTGATTTAATTTTAATTTATTTTAATTTGATTCAATTTAATATCTATTTTAAATCTAAATTAATTCTGTTTTCTTTTTTCCAATGTTATGTCTCAACATAGTACTAACAACCCTAGTTTTAAGTTGACTAACAATTTAAATATGGATCGAGACATCTGAAATAAAATCTTTTTATTTTATTTTTATTTTTATTTTATTTACTTACAGTCGAAACATGTAAGTGCCTCTTTAAATTTACTAGGAAGAACGAACAGTTCGACGTCTACACAGTATGAAGGGAAGTTCATTGCATATTTGTTTTTTTTAGACGTAAAGTAGCAGTGTGAAAAATAGCAGGTGATTTCAGTGACAAAAAAATCATATGATTAAATGATAATGATTTTTAAATAGCAATCATTTCCATCCTTAGAGCAAAGACTCCGGCTGGTGCAACTAGTTGAGGCTGACCCGCAGCTCCGCTCGGGAAAATTCACAGCCAATTTTACGAAAACAGAATCCAAAAGATGTTGGAGTCGAATTGAACACCTTAACAGTCGCAAAGAAGTCGTGGGAGGAGTGGCGTTTGGTATGTTTGCATCCTAGACATGTTTGTTAGATAAAGACTCCGAGTGAAAGGGTTCATAAATATTCTTTTTAATTTCTCAGACATGGAAGGACCAGACAGCTAAAGCGAAATGCCAAGAGAAAATTTAAAAGTCTAACATGACTGGTGGTGGCCCTCCTCCCGCACCGCCGGAATTGGAGGAGTCATTAATACTAAACACTTTTCCGGAAGCTGACTTGGTGGGCCAAACTGATTTATTCACTTTTTCAACGTCGTCTAGCTCAGGGGTCTTCTTAGTGGGCGAATTGCGTACACAAGTAAAAAAAATATGGAGTCCAGTTTAAAAGCGTGTATTTGCTTGCGAGTCTACTTTACAACACGAGTCAACAAGTCCAGTGAAAAAAACATTACAAAAATATAAAGGACTATACTACCAACATAACAAACACAATTTACAAACCAATGAGAGATCAAGTTAAACACAATTTACAGTAGGAACAACATTCTAAAAAACATTACGTAAATCCTTATTGGCTAACAATATTAATAGGAGTTATTGCCAACTGTCAAACTCTGTATCGGGCGGGCAACCTGATTGGCCGATGGCGATCCCTAGACTCGGCGTCATTATGACCGGAGTTGGCGGGATCGCGATCGGCGGTAGCGCTCGTCATCGGTGTTGCCACCCGCGCTATACGCTCCCCCTCCAAGTCGCAAGAACGCGCCGTTCGCGAGTTGGACCGGACTAGTAGCGGTGGCCGTCCACGGTTTCTCCGCGGTTGGACGGGGCCTGTGACCTGGCCTGTCTTAACAAAAGGAGTAAGGTCCCTACAATGAAAACGACCTATATGCGTACCTTTATGAGCTACGTCGTAACTAGTGGCACTGGCCACCCTAGTGATAACATAGGGCCCATCCCTCTTAGGCATAAATTTACGAGTGCGACCCTTAGAAGCGTTGCTTAGCAGATGAGTACTTACTAGCACTTCGTCTCCTACTGCGTAGGTTGGTGCCGATGACGAGCGCTAGGGCCGATCGCGATCCCGCCAACTCCGGTCATAATGACGCCGAGTCTAGGGATCGCCATCGGCCAATCAGGTTGCCCGCCCGATACAGAGTTTGACAGTTGGCAATAACTCCTATTAATATTGTTAGCCAATAAGGATTTACGTAATGTTTTTTAGAATGTTGTTCCTACTGTAAATTGTGTTTAACTTGATCTCTCATCGGTTTGTAAATTGTGTTTGTTATGTTGGTAGTATAGTCCTTTATATTTTTGTAATGTTTTTTTCACTGGACTTGTTGACTCGTGTTGTAAAGTAGACTCGCAAGCAAATACACGCTTTTAAACTGGACTCCATATTTTTATTACTTGTGTACGCAATTCGCCCACTAAGAAGACCCCTGAGCTAGACGACGTTAAACGGGCTGCCCAACTCAGGGCGTACACAGTGAAATTTTCATTTTTCATCGAACTCCCATCATTATGCCGAGGGTACGACGAAGCGACCGACAGGAGTCTCCGACGCCGCCGCCGCCATTATCGGACGATGGAGATAAAAGGTTCGACGCAATGATGGAATTCATGGAGCGTCTACAACGCTCGCAGACCCAGGCCATGGAGAGGGTGCTGGACAGAGTCTGCGAGATGACGAGTCGACAATCACCGCCGCCCAGCACGTCTACACCTATACAAGCGGAAGCCGCGCCGAGCCGAGGTAACTTCGCGTCCTGCACCGCGCGATACAGCGGTGATCCTGCGGAGTCCCTCGACGGGTTCATCGACGCCGTAGAGGCGTACAGAGAGTGCGCCGGTGTCTCGGATGCCAATAGCTTACGGGGGCTATCGATGCTGCTCACATACGATGCAGGTACGTGGTGGCAAGGTGTAAAAAGTGACGTACAAAGCTGGCCGGACGCGCTGCACCAACTGCGCAGTGCTTATGGAGATCGCCGACCCCCGCATCGCATCTATTTGGAACTATTCAGTACAAAACATATTAAAATGTTTACGAGTTTGTAATGTTATGTTGTTTGTTATATCCTTTTGTTAAAATTATCTTACAGTAAGAGTAATTTGAAAGTTAGAGTCTTACTTAATAAATAAATATTAATTGTCTTTATTGTTTTTCTTTCTAAAGTACCCGACCTCTGGCGACCCCCCTACAGAAGCTTCGCGACCCCCCACAGGTTGAAAAACACTGCTGTAACAGAAACTAGTTCAAGACAAAGGTGTTACTTATGCTCAG
The DNA here is from genome assembly GCA_014851415.1 of Cnaphalocrocis medinalis. NCBI lineage: Eukaryota > Metazoa > Arthropoda > Insecta > Lepidoptera > Crambidae > Cnaphalocrocis > Cnaphalocrocis medinalis. The sequence continues at coordinate 3,231,156 of CM026294.1, forward strand.
CTACTTCACGTTCTTTTAATTGCCTGAATGCGATGAGAAATAGGCCAATTAACGAGGAAAATACTAAGTTTGGGCTATCGATTCTTCATTGTTGGATTCGAGTGTTTGAATGTTTACTCCACATAAGTTATAAGCTCGAGTATACACGGCCAAGATGTACTAAGCCTGAACACCGGATTATGGAAGAAGAAAAAAAGAAAAAGGTGCAAGCTGAAATTAAGTTACAATTAGGACTCGTAATCGATAAACCAAAACCGAGTTACGGGAGCTGAAATGACGGGAATACTGCTTCGAAGATTGCGAGGTATCGTCGTCAGTAAAAAAGTTGATATCAAGATTTCACAACATATTAATAACAATATCTTGTGGATATGAAATAGATATTGCAAAATTTGAAAATTATTGTTTGAAAACAGCTGTGCCGGTCTACTTAAAATTGTATCATTGGTACTAGGTATATGCCCACTTCTGTGCACAAGCTTTTGATCCACTCAGCAACTCTTATTATATACACCGTTTTATCGTGCTTATTGACTCTTTATCTGAAGCGGCTCAAGAGACACGCAATCGTGATTTTAAAAAATATAGGGAAAATTTTTCGAGGAAGTGTTCGCGTAAGTCTAATTTATTGAATGTTTTCAATAGACTCGTACTCTTCAAAAACCAATAAAAAATAAATTTAAAAATTTTCCCCTCGAAGTCATAAGCCTATAAAAGAACCTGTGCCGCAAACATCTTCCTATAGTAGCTTGGGTACTGAAAGTTCTTCCGACCCCGATTCAGATGATAACTAAATATACTTTAAAATTATATTAGAATTATATATTTTAACGTTGTTTATTATTATATACACTTTTTTTACGTTATATAATTTCTGCCATACACATACATTAGAACATACTGTGCGCCATCATTTGCATAGAATCACTGAAAACGATTATCCAACATTTAGTAGAAGAAAAAAATGCTCTTAATTATCTTTCATCGTATCGTATATTTTTTGAGATTATAAGAAAACATGATGGATATAATAATAATCCTAATGTCTTACAATTTCGAGCCGCCTATAAAAAAGCAAAGGAAGTAAAGGAAGGCATTTTAAGTAGGTATCAATAGAAATTATTTAAATGAAACCTCACTGTATATCATGAGCAACATAATTTCTATTGACACCTACTTAAAATTACTTCCTTTACTATAAATACGAAGGTGGCAAACTTGAAGGGGGCAAATGGGAATAAAGGGTTGTCATTGCATTGTGATTTTGAAGAAAAAAGCGAAAATACCGTTCGGAATATCGTTTTAAGTCAAGATCCACCTCGCTTAAAATTAGTATTGACGTTAAAATCTGATTAATTTACTTTTTCTGTGTATCTTTTCAGAAAATATGCAGATGAAGATCCCTTGTGTATAAATTATACATGGCCCATGTTATCACCTCCTTAAATAGAGCCAAACAATGACTTTAATGTCATTGGAGCCAAAGGATTTAATTAAGAAAATTATGATCACTTTTTTGATATTTACGAAAGCATTGTTGACAAAAATAAACTAACTCCGAATAAAATATTTAAAGTCGATGAAAGTGACATTCAAACAGTGCAGAAAAAGCCTCAAAAAATCCGCCTAATTTGTGAAAGGTTGTTTAATTAAGAAAATTTTGATCACTTTTTTGATATTTACGAAAGCATTGTTGACAAAAATAAACTAACTCCGAATAAAATATTTAATGTCGATGAAAGTGACATTCAAACAGTGCAGAAAAAGCCTCAAAAAATCCGCCTAATTTGTGAAAGGTTGTAGGTTCGAAATTGTAGAATACTTACAATATTGATGCAACAGTCGCGCGACCCACGAAGAAAAGAAGGCAGTTGAAAATTCGTTGACTAGCATCCTTGGTAGCTCAAATGGTAGGCGCAGTTGTACCGGTTTAAGAAAAGATTGTGGATTCGAGTCCCACCCGAACGATGTGTCCAGGAACACTTAATACAGGGTGTATCTATGAACATTTACATCCCTTTAACCACGTGTTCTACCAACCATTCTGAACAACATTTTGTTCTATGAATTTTAAAAATTCGCACAAAAAAATGTCATCTTTCCATACAAAGTCGATCACGTGACTTGGTTATTTTGTAGGGCGAGTCGAAAATTTTTTCGCAGAATGTTGTTCAGAATAGTTGTGGTTAAAGGGATGTAAATGTTCACAGATACAGCCTGTATACTATAGAGGAAAGATTTAATTACTTGTTTGAAACCTTCCCGTCGAATCTTTTAAATTATTTATTTCTAATAGTAATAATAAAATTGCAATGTTAATGCAATAATATAAATTTCAGTTAGTACCGGAAAATATAAGAGTGAGTATACTTAGTTCTATAACAATATCACAAGATGATATGCCTCAGAATCCGAGAACGTCATCTGAGCCTCCATTGAAGAATTGAAATTTCAAGATGGTATAGGCACAAAAACGGCTGAAACAGTTAATACTCCAAGGAAGAAGACACTACGGCGTGAAATTAAGATCTTAAAAGACGGGATTCAAATATCAATAGTTAGAATCTTTATCGGGTATACTTAATTAAAAAATAAAAAATAATGTCTCTCTGATGAGCCTTCGAGTCCGGATCACGGCTCTCCTCTGCCTCATCGTGCCACTTCGTGCCGCTTCGGGACCGAACGTGAGTTGGATCCTCTCTTCAGGACCCATCTGGACCACATGCGCCATCCAACCCCAGCTCGCCACATCGATACGCAACGTTCCCGATGGGAAGCCAACTTGCCCGATTTCCAAAATCTTGTTTGTTGCAGGTGACTCAAGACTTCAGAGTGCTCAGCGACTTGAGGAGACCCATCGCTACCTAGGTGAGTACTACCAGCCCGGACAGTAATACTTATATTGATTGCGTTTTGCATGTTAATATTGTATCTAACCAGGCTGCACCCGTCTGCTCAGTTATCCTAATAGGTATCTCTTTTGCTTTGTTTAGGTATTGCTTGCCCCGCGCAATTTTTATTAAGAGTTTTTCTCGACGCCCCGCTGTAAGAGGGAAATGGCCAGCCGTCAATGCCGAGGATGCCTTTCTCTTGTGGCGGCCCTGGAAGTCGTCCAGGGCACTGATAATTTCCGCCCAAGATGACGGCGCGCCGGAGCCCCATGCGAGCCGGCTGATGAGGGCAGGGCTAGAGCTACTAGATTTTGTGACCCTGGTGTTGGACCCCTGGCCGTCCGGCGCCAAAGACTCAGGTCTGGGCGCCGACCCGGAGCCCGGGTCACTTAATACTTCCGCGTGCTCCTGCGTTCCCCCTGCAGTCTCTCGGCTCGAGCCCGCCGCCGTCGTCTCTCTCGGGCCGGCCCCTCTGAGCTCGTTGGCGTTCCACATCGTGGTCGCCGGGTCGCAGCGCTCCCCGCCCGGCCCACCCGAGTCCAGCCCCCCCGCCGTCGCAGCCACGACCGCAGAGGCCGGGCCCGCCAGTGAGGGGTCTACGTCATCCGACCCCGCCATGGCCGAAGCCGTCGAGACATCGCCCGCCGGGGCCGAGCCCCCCGCGCCCGGCCCATCTGAACCCAGCCCCACCGCCGTCGCAGCCGCGACCGCCGAGGCCGGGCCCGCAAAACAAAAAGAAACCACACCATTAAAAAAAATTGCACCAGTACCTATTTATATTGGTGCACGCAGGAATAAAGGACGGCTTTATTGAAAATGCTGCTTTGGTTTATAAGCCTAACTCAACAGCTGGCGACTATCACTCAAATATGAGCTATGATTATTACGTTAAATGGCTAGATGAAAAAAACCTATTACCCAACCTACCTCCTCGCTCAGTCATTGTAATAGATAATGCTTGCTATGCTTGCTTGCTATATGGGCTAATTTTATAGTAATAACAGTAGAAAATGATAACTTAAATGATTTTCCCCAGCTTACCTAGAGCGAGCTGATATTGATATCATTAGGGACGTATTAAACCAAGCAGGCACGGTCCTATTTTGGTGAGCATGTTCGACCAAATGACGGTTTTGTTATAGAGGTGTGCTAAAAGCTTAACTAGACAGTGGTGCAATTTTCTTAAAAGTAGGGAAGTGAATGGTGACATTACAGAATTCGTGAAAATCTGCCAGTTTGTGTTCTCTATTTTAGCACACAATGCGAACGTAGAACGTACATTTTCTCTCGTCAACGCCCAGTGGAGTAAAGAAAGAAATCGGCTAACAATTGTACCAGTAAAAGCAATATTATTTACTCAGGAAAATTATAAAACTGTATCTTGTGAAGATTTTTACGTTTATGTACTAAAAAAGAAAGAACTATTAAAGAAAATAATGTTCTCTGACAAATATTAGTAAATATCCTTCTTCATTATTATCTGTTGGCTTCTACTTATTTATTACCTACAGCGTTTTGCATAAGACAGGCATTTTTCTGAATAATCAGGCATTTTAAATACCATAGACAGGCATCCCTCTATTTACGTATGGTAACCCTAGTCGCAAAGACATTTCCGTCGAGTGTTTGGCAATGTTTCGTAGCAATAAAGCCGAGTTTTTGCTTCGCTTCATAACCATGGACGAAACATGGGTCCATCATTTAACACCTGAGACCAAAGAGATGTCAAAGTAGTGGACTAAAAGAGGAGAGCCAGCCCCAAAAAAAAGCAAAATCGATTCAGTCAGCGGGCAAGATCATGGCGTCAGTTTTCTGGAATGCCCGAGGGATCATATTTAATGATTACCTTGAAAAAGGAAAAACAATCAATGGTGAATATTATGTAGTCTTAATGCAGCGTTTAAGTGATGAAATCCAAGCGAAACGGCCGCATTTAGCGAAAAAAAGGTGTTGTTTCATCACGACAACGCGCCCGTCATTGCAATGACGAAAATCAACGAAATAAAGTTAGAATTGGTCCCTCACGCACCTTATTCGCCAGATCTGGCTCCCATAGATTATTTTCTGTTCACAAATTAAAAAAAATGGCTTGGTGGTAAAAGATTTGCCAATAATGACTGATGAGACTGCGGTCAATCCTTATTTTGAGGAGTTAGACGGATCCTACTTTAAAGAAGGAATCGAAGCCAAGTTAGCCATTGTGGGGGTGTACCTAGAGGGAGACCGGGACATTGGGGACGACCTAGATAAGGTCGCCCAAGTTCTCCGGATCTTAGGGGCACCCCTGGCAATGGTAGCCGGCGACGTCAACGCCAAGAGCCCCTGGTGGGGCTGTGACGTGGAGGACCGACGCGGGGCCGCCCTCGCGGACTTTGTGGCTGGTGCCGGCCTGCAGGTGGCCAACGTGGGCAACACCCCCACGTTCTCTGCCCGGCGCCAGGGCCGCGACCACACTAGTATCGTGGACGTGACCCTGGCGTCGGAGCGGCTCGCCCCCAGGATCCGGGACTGGAGAGTAGACCCTGGCCTGACCGACCTATCAGACCACCGGCCCATTAGCTTTGACATTGTCGCGGAGCCGCCGGACAGGGCCAGGCCTAACCCCACCACCCGCGTCTACGACACCAGAAGGGCGGACTGGACCAGCTTCGATGAGAAGCTGGAGGTCGCCCTGAGGGAGAAGTGCCTAACGAGCACGGTCGTGGACGGGGTGGAGACGGCCGAGGACCTGGACGAAAAGGTGGAGGCCCTGACCGGAGCCGTCAAGGAGGCCTGTGCGGCCATCCCGCGAATAAAACGCTCCGCGAAGCATAAGGGGGCCAAGTGGTGGACGCCGGAGCTGGCCGAAAAGAAAAGAGAGGTCAATAGGAGAAGGGCCAGGATTAGAGTCGCGGCACCGGACAGAAAGGGGGAGTGTTGGCGACCACCGCTGACCACCACCACTAACCATCACCTCATTATCACCTCTTTGGCTATCTGTGTAATTCAAATTCTTTCAGTGTTCTTTTATAAGTAAAATATTTTAAGTGTCAGTACCTTCTGTACGTTCAGTTGTTATCTAAGTGTTGTCGTAACTTGTAACTGTTCTGTGCTATCGTTTATCTTTCTGAATATAAACACTTGTGCTGTGTATTTTCCTTCACTCCCAATCATTCCCGCTCCATCCTCATTCATATCCTGGAATCGTTCATCATCATCCGCCCATCAACTTCACCTCATCCATAGCAAACATTGGTGTCAGAAGATCAAGGTAAACAACACAAGGCGTAAACAAGGTAAGTATAATGCCTATTACTACACGAGCACAAGCACAAGCACAGTTCCATCAACAACATATTTTTTTTTTTCCTTTTGAAAAGCAAAAATATCAAAACTATGAAACTCAACATAGATTTTTTTTATGTGATCAGGTAGCAGACGAACAGTCGGATCACCTGATGGTAAGCAATTACCGCCGCCCATGAACATTTTCTGTGAGACAGTGGTATCACTCCGGTCGAGCCGGCCCATTCATGCCGAAGCACGGCTCTCCCACAATGAATATTCAAATTTTATCATATTACCTGCATGGCGACGGCGGCCTCCATCTCGGCCATGCTGAACGGGCCCGCGGCCTTCAGCTCCTCCTCGTCTATGTCTGGAACGGAATAACGATATTACTTACCCATTACCCAACTAATTACCTATATTACCCATGTATTGTGTTACTCTCTAGGTAAATAAATGCAGTGCCCTTACAGTGTTTTACGTGATCAATGCTCTTATAAATTGTTTATACCAGCTATATGTATAACCATGTGACTAGCATAAATAAATAAACTTTTGAACAACATATGTGTTCAGAATGGTGTAGAATACGTGATTCCTTGCGGATACGCCAA
>CM026294.1:3238027-3291921 GCA_014851415.1 Cnaphalocrocis medinalis
GAATAGGAACATTTTAATTAAACAATATTTCCTGCCGCGGTATTTTGAGTGCTGTAGATAATATTTTCGAGATGATTCTGAAAATATTCTCCATTTCTTTCCGATTAACGGAATATATCATAGTACAGTCACCGTCAGATATATCGTAGCAGACAAGATGACCAAATATATCTGAACAAATTAAAATGTCAATAAGTTCTGAACGCTACAAGTAACCATTAATATCTGAACATTCAGTACTGCATAAATATCTGAGCAGGTGCCAGTCATTAACTTCTGAACTTACAACTAACCAATAATATCTGAACACTCAGTACTGCATTAATATCTGAGCAGATGTCAGTTATATATCAGGATAAACAAAGTACGTAAAGAAAAGAAACAAAGTGTTATTACATATTTGAATCTGAAAATTATTTTTAAAAGTGTATGGCCAGGATGTAGGCATTAACAGTAATTGGAAACTAAGGAGTTTCATCAAAAAAACCAAGATATTTATTACCAACGAGCGGTCACGAAGCGAACATGTTAAAGATGATTGTATTCGTTTATATGATGAGATTGATGATTCATTCATTCATTCAGGTGATTCACAGACACTTATTACTTTTCGAATAACTGATGTAACAAAAAAGTTGATGTCGCAAAAATGGCCGCCATTTTGTATTTTTTCTTTAAATATCAAAAACCTATTATTTTTTGATATGATTAATTAAAAAACTCTCAGGATTGTCGAAACTTTTTCCGCAAAAATAATCCCCAACACACCAAAAAACAGCCCTTATCAGTGAGTCAGTCATTGGTAATCGAGCTTTATATAAGTATTATGTTGCCAAATTGATTTCTAAATAGATAGGCACCTCGCATTGGTATTGACGTGCGTGAAGGATGACAGTTCAGATATTATTGGTTATTGTATGTTCAGAAATAAATGACAGCATCTGCTCAGATATTAATGCAGTACTGAATGTTCAGATATTATTGGTTAGTTGTATGTTCAGAACTTATTGACATTTTAATTTGTTCAGATATATTTAGTCACCTTGTTTGCTACGATATATCTGATGGCGACTGTACCGACAGAAAGAGGTTATTGTGTAGAAGGAGGCGCCATCCAGTGGCAAGGAGATAGACTTAGTATTTGATCCTATGCAATGCACTGCTTACCCGACCTTCTGTTGTGGTGTCGCAGACGTGATACAGATGTCGCTAATTTACAAAGACAGTAGTGACACCAATCGCTGCGGAACTTAGCCGGAACTACTTGCTAACCATATACGCACGAGGTGCTGCAATATGTCGCTAGACGTCACCGTGGGAATTGCAAAATAGTTCGGCCTATGCACGATACGTGGTAGGTGAGGGCTAATATATTTAGTTCAGGTCTAATCGTATAGATGGCGTGTAACGTGACTATCGAAGATCGATTTTTGAAAATTAATTGTTACACAGTGCACGGTGAATATTATACTTTTTTCCAAACTGCTGATGAAGAAACATTCGAAAATTCTTATAGAATTTCACGACCTACTTTTCATGAGTTACACTCTCTAATTCAACCATATATTCAGAAACAGAACTCATATTTCCGAAATTCTATCAGTAGTCGTGAAAGGTTAGCAGTGTGTTTAAAGTAAGTACTCATTTTAAAATTAAAGTAACTTTTATTTATTTTTTAAGTTGATATCATGATATATGAGCGTTTTCAGAAAAATACCACACGACCGCTTTCTAAAAACGCTCACATATAATATTAGGTGAGATGCATGGGTCAAAAATACGAAATTCTAATTAGTCCGTTAATAAGATAAAGCAAAAATATTAGACACGTATTTTTTATTTTACGAAATTAATGAATAATCACTTAGTTATAAGGCGTTAAAGTTTAATAGTGGGGGCTAAATACGTCATAGCTAGGTAGAAATCGTACCTGGGTGTGACGTCTTGCGTAATTTCAACTCTAAATATCTCGGTAATTGTTTGAATATAATAAAAAAGAAAAAATACGTGTTCAATAGTTTTTAATAAACTATCTAATGGTGAAAGAAACAAAAACCAGTCATCTCCCCTATTAAAAAAATATAACAATAAAATTGTTATAAACATCTGCTATTTCGAATCTGCTAGCTCTACAGGCGTTCCAGTTCTTCCAGTGTTTCCAGTACTTTCTGAGTATCTGGAACATCTGAAGCAGTAGCAGTAGTAGTAGTAGTCTCAGTTTCTTCAACATGCGAAGTACTTGCAGTAGTATTACTGACTAGCGGCCGCCCGCGACTTCGTCCGCGTGGAAAAGTAACTTTTTACCCCCCTTTTAACCCCTTACAACCCCCTTAATATAATTATGTTGATAGCCTTCCTCGATAAATGGACTATCCAACAAAAAAAGAATTATTCAAATCGCACCAGTAGTTTCGGAGATTAGCGCGTTCAAACAAACAAACAAACAAACAAACTCTTCAGCTTTATTATATTAGTATAGATATTTATATTATCTGATGTTGGTGTTGAGCTTGTAGAGCTTGCAGATTAGTTTCTTCAGCTGCCATTACAGCATTGAAACAATTTCTTCTTATTTGAAGTTGTAAATAATATGCCAACTTTTTTGTCGACGCAGCCAAACTTAAAAAAAATGAGTCTATTTCATCGTGCTTGTCCCTGGCTTCTATAATATTTTTAATTTCCATCCGTTCTTGTCTTAAAAGGTCGCGGTTTTCTTGATTTTTTCTCAATATATCTAGGATTTCATTATTCTTCCTTTTTTTCGACGTCGATGGAATCTGATCAGTAGTTGTCGAATTATCGGAATCATTTGCAGAGGCAAGATTATTTGTAGGTGATGGCAAGATACCGCTTGATTAATTATCATCAGTATTTGACTGACTAAAAGTATCTAACGAAGACTCGTTAGACACCAATGATCCAAAATTTGATGCCCGATCTCTGTTACACATATATGGCAAAAGAAATGACATGGCGTTTTGATATTTCCATTCTTTGATTTGCTTTCTTGCCTGTCCACTCCTTGTCGCGTTTTGTCGTTTTAAAGTATCTCTATGGTTGTCTCGTAGTTGTTTCCATCGACATTTGGCAGTTTTAACTGAAACAATCAACAAACACATCAGTATTCCACACATTAAACAAAAAAAGCTTATAACATTTTCATTTTTTATTAAGGTACATATTTAGTTTTTAATCGGTTATTCCACTTATTTCTACCAAAGTATTTCCCCCACGGGAAATAGATTTCCATTCATTTCTACCAGCATACAATACTTGAATTACTATGGTGGTAGAAATGAATGGAAATCTAATAAAAACTTTGGTAGAAATAACTAGAATAACAGTTTTTAATATATTAATAAATGTTTTTTTTTTTATTTTACAGATATTTAGCAACCGGCCAGTCATTTACGGTGATAGCAGAGAATTTAGAATTGGAATAAAAAGTGTGTCAAGAATTGTTGAAGAAGTTTTGCGATGCCCTTTGGAACGTATTGCAACCACTTGTTATGCCAGAACCAACAGAAAACGACTGGAAAAAATATGCAAAAGATTTTGATGACCTATGGCAATTCAAAAATTGCTTAGGTGCTCTTGTGGCAAGCACGTATATATCAAGGCTCCTTCGAAATCTGGGTCTTAATTTTTCAATTATAAAAGAGATTTTCTGTAATTCTGATGTGTTTAGCTGATGCCAGAAGAAAAATCATAATGGTCGATGTTGGATCTATGGGAAGATTTTCAGATGCAGGAATTTTTGATGACAGTATTTTCGGAAAACGCCTAAAAGAGGGGAGGGTTACATTTACCACAGCCAGTACCACTTTATCAGGGTGGAGAGCCAATGCCATTTGTATTTATAGGAGACGAAGCTTTTCCATTAATGGAAAATTTTATGAGGCCATACCCCCGTGATGGACTGAATTCAGAAAAAAGGGTATTTTAATTACCGATTGTCACGAGCACGTCGCATCGTTGAAGCAACTTTTGGGGTACTGGCACGAAAGTGGTACGTGTATCATAAAGATTTCGAATGCAAAATCGAAACAGTTGATAAAATAATAAAAGCAACATGCGTGTTGCACAATTATTTAATTGACCGGCAACCGGACTTCCTAAACCAAAACGAGCAGATATTAATCTCAATGGGTAACAGAACAGAGACACATAATTCAAGTAATAGTAGGGGAGCCCAGGATGCTAAATCGGGATTTACTCGAGCGTCAAAGAGACATATTGGATTGCGAAGCTTACATGATAAGAAAAAAAAATGTCATATAATATCCATACTTCCATCGGTGGGGGAAGTCGCTGTAAATTTTCAAAAATGTAAAAAAAAACAGTTGCATGGACATACTCGAGCGCGTCAGATATTAATAGCATCCATGTCTTACGTATTTTTGAAAACATATATATTTTAATCTGACTGTTTCCATGGTGGAGGTGATCGTACGTAAGGGTAAAAAACGGAAAAAAAAAAAATTTAATCGAGCGCGTCAGATTTTCAAAGGGGGTGTTAAGTGAACCTAAAAAAAGGTTCTTATATAATAATCTGACGATTTAGATGTGACCCAAACTCGCGGCCATTATTTGAATGAGCAAAAAAAATCGCCATTTTGAAATAGTCGAGCGCGTCAGATTAAGATATATATGGTTCATCTATGTACCCTTAACGTGTTTGTCCTCATAATCTGACAATTATCTGGAGGGATTGGCCTAATCTGACAATAGAAAATTTTTTTTTATTCTTTCAAATCTTTTAACTTAACGAATTGAAAAACTGAAAAAATAGCATGCAAATAAACCAGTATATATTTTTTGAAGTACAAAACTTTTATTTATAAGAAAATAAATATGAAAAATATAATTTTTTTTTTAATCGTCATCTTCGTCGGTAGAATTATCTTCCTCCTCTGACTCGATTTCATCCTGAGGTAGTGTATCTGTAATAAGAAATCATAAGAATATTAAACGAATTTTTCCTCATGAATAATAATTTCTTCAATGATTGCAGAAAAAATATACCTAATTCTGGAGTATCCTCAAAAACATCTGGTGCTACGACAACGTCTTCGTATGCTTTTGGCAATTGATCACCCTCAAACCAGATCATCTCATATTTTTCATCGACAACTCTCCACCCATAGTCCGTCGGTGAAAGATCAATAATTTTAGATTTATGGGCATTACTCCACAAGCATGCAATGAATTTTGTACGTAGAACTTGTTGAAACAACTCCGATTGACACGGTGGCAAGTTGCACGCATCGTAATTTCGAATACTCAACGAGAAGGGTTGAGACTTGTCCTTTACTTTATAGGTCTTATTGAATATAACAATTCTGGCTTGATTTACATCGCTCAAATTTCTTAACCCGTACAGGTGGCAAGTAAATGATTGCATAGTTTGAAATGAATCCTGCACATTGTGCTCTTTTGATCCCAAATCCACAAATGCATTTTGAAAAGTTTCAGAAGTCATCAGAAACTGTAAAGGTTTTTTTTTTCCCTCGTCGGTACAATGCTGGGTTAAAATCACAACCAGTGAAAGCATGCAAACCTGGAAGTGCCTTCGAAATTTTTGGTCCTAGCTTATTGTAGAGAGCGGATACGTCGATATATCGGCGGGCATTGCCAATTCCAAGATCAATCCAGATTTCTACTGTTGCTTGCAGGTGTTCCATATTTGCCAACATGATCACCAAAATATCAGTATCCGATGTTCTGATAGTAATAATAGAATCTTCTTTCTGTTGGCAAGCAAGAAATGCTATCTTTGTATCCGCTTCTTCGTGGTCAGGGCAAGACAACTCATAATTTATGATGCGCGTTACTTTATTATCGGTTACGGAATATTCATAACACAAATCATGAATAATGTAAATAACCTTACTACCGATAATCGCTGCCATCTCTTGATCAGCCCAATGATCGATGAAAAACTTAACAATAGCTTGCTTAAACTTTAGATTTTTCAAATCTTTTGTAAAATCTGCTGTTCTCATTTGTTGAGGACCGGTGATATGGAATTCTTTGTCATCAACGTTGCCTCTAATAGAATGCTCATAATCTTTGATTGAGGGTGTGAAGTAGCGATCATCGTAAACAAAACCATCTGCGCGATCAGCTGTCATGGCGTCATGGGAAAAGAACCCAGAGTGGGGACAGAGTGAGAGAGACATAGATAGAGAAAGAGTGAGAGAGGAATAGAAACTCGGAGAGGGGAATACCGGCACCACGTAGCTGCACGCTTTAAACTTTATCGATTATTTTTCCTTCCTTCGGCTTATGGAAATCGTCAGATTATATATTTTTCGTGAACGTTGAATTATTCCCTTAAAAATAAAAAAAAATTTAGCCACGCTCGAGAAAGTCAAGATGACGTTTTTTTTACAAGTTTGTAACCCACTAACTTCTTATCGTCAATCGAAAATTGTCAGATTAGTGGAATATACACTTTTTAGCATATAACTAACTTATCCTATCTTAATCTGACGCGCTCGAGAATTTCAGATGATCAATTTTTTTTTACTAATCTGATCCTTTATCCTTGACGCACGGCCACATATACAGGACTCATACTCAGTGGAGGTATTTAATGGGGTACAAGGTACCTGCCTGTATAGTAATCTGCCGCGCTTGAGTAAATCCCAAAATCCCCTCTTGGGCTCCCCTACTATAAAGAAGGTTATCAAGTTCGAGAAATGTATTGTTCTTACTTCAATAATCAGGGGAAGGTTCCATGGCAAGACACTCGCATTACGTCAAGAATAGAGAGAATGAAGAATTAATCTTGTACTCTTAAATAAAACTAAATACTAACTAATAGCTATATTTACTTACTGTCCTTTATGTTCGCTTCAGTAATAATTACATTCCATGCCGCATCCTTTGTTTCGTTACATTTATAAAATTCTGAGCTTGTGTCCCAAAGACACGGAAACCTGAACGTTTGCATCACGTACGTCCCTTCTGTTTTGGAGATAGTCATATAGTTTTCCTTTAGCGCACCTTTTTATTTTTGATTTTGTATTATTGATATAAGGAATAAAATAAGTGCTTATATTTTCTTTTTTGAAAACTTGTGTGATTTGTTCAGCTCTCTCCAGCAATATTGTACCATCAATTCTTTGTGAAGGGTTGGCTTTTAATAAATCTTGCACGATTAAGTTGCAAATTGTCTCCTAACGTTGTTGTTTAATTTACCGTCACTCTCAAAGAGATTTAGTAAAATTTGGCCTTTATTTGATTTCTGCAGTAAATCCTTTAAAGGATTCAAAGGCTAAAAACAAAACATTTTAATATTATAGCATTATAATAATATGATTTTTCAAGAACATGTTATGTTATTTCTTATAGCTGGTGGCACGAAAGTATAGCGATGACCGTTATTTTGCGTACTTGTAAAAAAGAAGACTTTCTATGAAAATTGGTTTATACGCACTCAAGGTCATAACCACACTTTCTTGTGGCAGACTATTCTACACTCGGCGTCAAAAAAATCGCACCTTTTAAAAATCATATTCAAAAGTTCCTAAACCTTAAGTAGAGGATAGTGTTAGGTATCATTAGAAAGGTAACAAAAAGGAGTATCAAAAATCAATTAAGTCTTTTTTTTTAATTAAAATTATACAAAAAAATTAAAAGTTGAAAAATAATTAAAAATCTTAATTAAGTCCTAACTAAGGATGGGAATGATTGCTATATAAAAATCATTGTCATTTAATCATATGTTTTTTTTTGTCACTGTGAAATCACCTGATATTTTTCACACTGCTACTTTACGTCTAAAAAAACAATGAACTTCCCTTCATACTTTATCAGGCTTATGACTGACAATGTTAATCCGTTAATAGGTACATTGGCGTATTTAAAAGTTCATTGCTTGTATTTACAAAATCATTTCTAATCACCATAATACATACACACATAATCTCCATTTCTAAACAGGTACAGCACTATTTACAATAATCATAATTGCTGTTGAGGAAAACTAATTCTGCAGCACGGTTTTCGGCTCAGACGTGTTCTCCTGTCAGATAGAATATGGGCTTTCGAGAACACCCTTTCACATTGTACCGATGTTACTACAATGTGGCAGTGTTCTAAAAAGATATCCGTCAAATTTTGATAAATTACAGCGTGTGTCTTCCACCAAGACAGAGGACAAGACTGACGGCTCACGACCTCTTCACCATAGAAAAAAAATATACCAAAAGGAACAGAGAGCCAACTCAACGATTTTTCTTGCCACCCCTTTCGAACGGCGCCATATTTGAAAGCTACTACACTGCCCTCAGTTATTTGGTGCATCAACTTTTATTATTCGTCATACTTCCCGCCATTATTTTGAATTCAATTGATAGAGGTGCTTACAATAAAACAAACGTATTCTTTTTTGGCTTTTATTTGTTGTATTGGTATAAGTACATTTTTTCTAGCCAGAATAAATACAATAATTATATTTAATTCCTAAAAATACAAAAACTTACATTTGTTATTTTATTTATATGTGGAAGTTCGTTAATGTAGGTGCACATAAATGTATATGTCGCAGGGAAATAATAAAACCAGAGATTTGATCAAATCCCTAGATTAGAGAAAGATGAAGAAAATGACATAAAACATGTTAGCTGTGGTTAGGTGTTTTGTTCTTGGTCTGTGGTTTAGGTGTTTAGGGTATTTTTATGAACACTCAGAAATCCTTAATATTTTTTTAGAGATTTGAGCAAATCCCTGGTTTTATCATTTCCCTGCGACATATACATATCTGTCAAATTTCTTCAATCGATTCTCACCATAATGTTAAATGTTAAACGCGATTAATTCGATATCAATTAAATAAATTTGATAGATTTGTATACATTTATGTGACATTACTTACTTTTTTGATGCATGTTACATAATTGTTACTCGTCACTTACGCGATTTGTTTTTGTACTTATTATGATAATAAATGCTTGCGCTATTAGCTTAATTTCATCGTCATTGCCATTGTAAACAATTTTCCAGACAAAATTCTGTTAATCGAGCGACACCAACTATAAATTAATACTTTTGTAGTCATGTCTTCAAAATAAACTTTGAGAACATTTTCATGTGTATTACATGAAAATTTATAGGAAACACACATTTCGCATAACAGTTTCAATTTATTGCGAACGCCGAATAGAGGAACGTCACTTTTTAAGAAATCACAAGTGATTTTCTGTATGTCTTGAAAGACCCTTACGGTATCTTCATTTGGATACACTAACCATTTCTTTTTTGCATTATATTCTTTTCGCCTTATTAAATCATTCGAATCATTGTTTGACGAGTTATTTGATAATAAATTGTTTTTACAAACTTTGCATCCCTTTACTTTTTTTAAGCATTTCGTTAAGATCCAGCCGCAAACATAGTTTCTTTGCCCCTTATCTTCAACAACTTCGCTATCATTTAATATTATTATGATTTAATACAATTTCTTCATTTTCAGGAACATCAGGAGTTGGTACATCTGTGAGGAAGAAATCTAATGTTTCTAAGCAATCATTGTTATCTTCCTCACAGTTTGCCTGAATAGAATGTGGTGAGCTGAAATTATTTAACAGTAATGATTTATAAGCGCCTTCAAACCCAATACAATCAGGTGCCACATTCCTTGCACCATAACTTCTAATGTTCCCAAAAAAGTTTTCGACTGGGTCTTGGTTTAGATTCCGAGTCAATAAGGTATCCAAGCGATTTATCATACCCTGTGAAAACTTCCTTTTCCAAAGACCGTATTTCAAATGACCATGCAGTAGGCTGAGAAGCAGTGGATCGAGTTGAACGTGCACAACTTATTAGTTGTTATGGTTCCAAGAACAGAAGTTCTGTTCTTGGAACACCTTTAGTGTTTGCATTAAACACTTCGGCAACTTTTATCTAAGCATTTTGCTTGTCGATTTGCTTTGTGGAGTCCGTTTTTTTGCACTCAATAATAATATGAGTGTAGGCCTCCATCGAAGAAAACGATAACAACTGTTCTTCCTTGCTAATATTAAGCTCTAGAGAGCTAGTTCTAGAGAACAGGATGCGATTTTTCCAGAGTTAGCAGCCATATTATTTACTAAATAGAAAGTTTTTAAAATATATTAAGGAGTAAAGTCGCCTGTCAAGGTCTTATGCCTTTCAAAACCGCATGGCATTGTACATATTCACTCTGAGACGTTTACTTGAAAACATATAAAAAATTCAAGTATACAGGGTAAAGTTTATTTTACCTCATCATAGTTGCGTTTTCTAATTGATCTGTCACATTACTTCTGCTAATCTGTAATCGCCTGTCAATATTTTTTAAGATGTACAATAAATAAACTTTATCGTATTACATTTTCAAATTTAAAGAAACAAGTTTTGAAACTCAATTTACTTAACAGTTAAAAAAATAAAGGGGCTGATGACGTGCGCGGCCTGCCAGGTCATGGATAGTGCTCTTAGCATGCTATAAATCGTAAGTATACAAATTTTTAGCCTTACAGGAAGACCGTTACTTCCAGGGTTTACTAGCTCTCCAGCTATTACTATCGAGTATTACTTCCAGGGTTCACTAGCTCTCCAGCTATTACTATCGAGTAGGGCCTCCTGACTATTCACGTCAGTATAGATTTCTTTGAGACTTCTTTTTATTTGATCCCATAGATGCTAAATCGAATTGACCGTTTTTACAGGTTAACCTTTACCCTGTTGAAACGGTAAATTTTTTGAATGAGTAATCCGTTCCCTGTTATCTGTAATGTGTGTCTGTTATGTGTAATTTATCGTTATTAAGTATAGAACTTCTATACTTAATAACGATAAATTTGTCAATCGACTTTGCGACAATGTTGAGCGAAGACAGTTTTTTAATATTTTTAGTTTTGAAAATGATCTTTCGCTGTGTGCTACTGTGACTGGCAATGTGAGGTAAATCCTAAGTGCTGTGGATAGATTGGGGAACACTGAGATTACCTTATACTTACTCCGATGGCTCAACGATCCAAAATGAGTCTTGGCCTCCGAGATGTCGCCATTTGTCTCGGTCTTGTGCAGCTTGTCGCCAATCTCCTGCTTGCAATTCCTGCAGGTCCGCGTCCACTACATCCCGCCAGCGGTAGCGTGGGCGCCCCACTGGCCGATGACCAGTAGGTTGCCCAAGATATGCCCTCTTGGCGCCCCGATCTGATACCACCTTACCTTACCTTTATTCGTATACAAATAATATTAAACATCTAAAGGCGTGGTGGAATCGTCAATAAACATCGGTAATAATTATATTTCATTGAAGAGCTCTAACTTGTCTACATCCGAAGAGCCAGCATGGCAAAGTTTGTTCTCTAAATTAGAACAATGTGCTTTTTTGTATCTAAATCCAAATCTTCCCATTGTTTTAAATTTTGAACAAATGAAAAAATTATATTATTTTGATCCATATTTATATTGCAAAAGCCGAGCCGTGGCGCGCCTCGCTTTGCTATAATACGACAAATATAAGAAGAGCTCCAGGTGCTACACAAAATGCATGTAAACCAGAGTTCTTTTTACGTTGGTTATCAAAGCGCGGCGGCTATCGCGGGCGCGCGCCGAGTGGGGCTCCGTCGAGAGCGGCGCTCGGCGCCCCTAGGACCGCGGCACCTAAGAAAATTCAAAGTGGGCCACTAGATGTGTCCAGAAGTGTAGGTAGATATGTCGCAGTCATCTGGTTGAAATAGCTATTTGATTGGATGACTAGCGTCTTTATTGAATAGCGACGTTTAATTGAATGACTAAAGGACAACTCGTCAAGTTGTTTAATATAACGTTTAACTTCTTGACTGAACGTCATTTAGCATAGTCGTTGAATGGGATATAGCTGACTTTGTAATGTTTGATTAGGGTGACCATAAGTTCGCATCGCCTATTTTAGCATCTGCACCTATGCTTCGATATTCACCGATTTCGTCACTAAATAACAAAAACTTATTTTCCCGTTAACAAAAATCTCTATTCCACACCCCCCTCGAGGAGGTTGAGAAGCAGGTGCGTTTTTTTATCAGTGGTATCCCCGGTAGGCCTAATCCACTCATTCTATACATTTACATGTCTTCGTCTGATGCGTTTTCTTCATGTTGGAAGATCTCTTCATTGACATCAACAAATTAAAAATTTTCGTTTTCTTTATATATTATTATAATTCTTGGGCTTCTTCTGATAAAATTCGATGTTTTCACTGAAGTTTAGGACGATTCATTGATATGTACGGGTCAGAACTAATCAACAATTTACTAAGTATGTTCTCATTAGTGGCTTGTCTGCAAATTTTTCTTGAACCGTCGAAAATCCTTGTTTCGAGATTCAGCAGCTTCTTCTGATATAATTTACCAATAGGTATTAACTTGAAATGTTTATGTTTATTTCATTACTTTATTATAAAGGGTAAAAAAGGAACAAAAATATATTGAAATAATAAGTTTAATTGTTGTTCATTCAACTTGTTCATTCAACGTTCGGCCTAGTCATTCAATTAAACGTCGCTATTCAATAAAGACGCTAGTCATCCAATCAAATAGCTATTTCAACCAGATGACTGCGACAGATACATGACCATTTTCTTCTAGACACAAAAACTATTATTTATTTACCTATTATTTCCTTTAAACTAACTTCACAGGTATTTATTATGTACCTAATTTGCTAGTAAACTCTTATCAGTAACTTTTATATGACTAGTATAATATAATTTCTAATCTTCCTCCGATGTAGGGTAAAGGAAGGTATATTGGTGATAAAGACGAATAAAACTAGTTTTATCAGAATTTTACCATGAAAAAAACGCGACTTTTATTTTTTTATATTGTTTATTATTTAAAAAACAAAATTAATACAGTAAATGTAATTGTTAGTTAATCCTT
Organism: Cnaphalocrocis medinalis; assembly: GCA_014851415.1. Lineage (NCBI taxonomy): Eukaryota > Metazoa > Arthropoda > Insecta > Lepidoptera > Crambidae > Cnaphalocrocis > Cnaphalocrocis medinalis. The sequence goes on from CM026294.1 coordinate 3,250,924, forward strand.
TAATGAAAAAACTTTATTTAAATTCAGAAGAAGTCAAAGATATGTTGGTGACACGGTTCGGTAGATTGGTGATAGTAGGTAGGCAATTTGGTGATAGTACTCTAAATTACATATTTTGTACTAAAAAAAAAATGTGTTTTAAAACTTAACAAATTATGCGAGGCAACGATCGCACCTATAATATCGCTGTTCCTCGGGATCAGCATCTTCGATTGACACGCATATCTCGTGATATGCCGTCAAACAATAGGAGCACTGCAGTAGTGCTAATGAGTGGCAGATTATTATTCACAGGTTTAACAACTATATTAACCTTACTACTGGGGTGCTTCACTGTAGTATTTCCAACTTCTGATATATCAATAGAGCTCTTCTGTCGGTGAAGCTTAAGTCGCCTTACCAAAGCTTCTCGGATGGCGGTGATACTTGCCCCAGTATCTAATAAAGCACGAGCAGTCTCGTATTTACCTAGACTATTCTTAATAGCTAAAGTGACCGTAGGGTTTAGACTCGAACTAAACTCTCCTACAGTATGTGCCTCACCGACTTGAGCTTCAATCCCGCGGCGGACTGAACTCAATTGCCTGACCGTACCGCAGTCGAGCAAACTGTTCCTGTGACCGTTGGTACCGTTGGCCTACACGGCGAGCACCCTGCTCCAGCCTATAGTCCTGGTCGGTCTCCCTCTCCGGAGAGTGTCGCTGCGGCGGCCTAACATGCTCTATGGGGCTCTCAACGCGTGTTGGCGTCCTCGCACGCGGCGGCGTCCTAGCGCGCGGTGGTGTTACCACCGACCGATGTTGTGTTGGCCTTTTCACAGGCTGCTCTGGCACATACGCCCTACGGTGCGGTGGCTCCTCCCGCGAGGCGCACAGCAGCTTATGGTGTATGTTTTCACCACAATAGGCGCAGGGGAGTGTGGCTTCACACTCACGTGCAAAGTGCGAACCTAAGCACCTAAAGCAAACGTCACGGCGACGTACCCATTTCTTCCTGAGTGACACGGGCAGTTTCTTAAACTCGTAACACGTGCCCAGGGTATGGCCGAGGTGAGTACAATAGGTGCCACCTTACCTCGGATGTCACTGTCGGATGTCACCGCGACTACCCGGCGGTGGTGTTCCATGCCCTGTGGGCGGAGGTGTCCTGCGCTGCGCTGGCGTCGACCTCGGCTGCCGCGACGGCCCCGGTCTGCTCTGCTCCGTCACAGGTGGTGATATCAGCTGGCGTCTGCAGATCTCGTCCAGCATCCCCATCAACGACGTGAAGGACGGGAACTCGTCCTTAGCTGCTCCGCTTTGACGCTCCTCAAACTGGTGCCGCAACCGAGGAGGCAATTTCTGCAAAATAAAAAACAATAAAAGGTAGGACCACTCTACCACAGGTAATCCAAGTTTCTCCAGGGCCTGCGTCGACTCCAATAATGGATTGTAAAAAGATTGTCGCAATCCTTCGAGCGACTCGGGTACAGACGGCAACGACATAACCTGCGTCAGGTACGTGTCCGCTAGCAATCGCTTGTTTTGATACCTATCCACTAATATATTAAGCGCCACCTCATAATTGGCCGCGTCGGTCGGTAGGTGCTTTACCAATGTCAGAGGCTCCCCCTGTAGGCAACTACGTAAAAAGAAATGTTTCTCGGCGGTTGCCAACCCCGGCCGATTACGCACAAGCGAGTTGAATAAGTCAAAAAAACTTACCCATTCCAATGGATCACCACTAAACCTTCCTAAGTGTATAAGCGGTAGTTTGGCTGCTGCGCCGCTGCAGTCGGACGAGCCGCTCGCCTCGACCTTCACCGCAGGAGGTACCGCCTCGGCTTCCTCTACCTTGGTTTCCACCTGGATCAATAACTCATTAATTGCCGAGAACTCCCCCGACAATTCGTCCAAGTCCGTTACCTCGTGCGACACGAGGACTTCGTAGGCTACCACGAATATCTCATAACTCTTCACGAACTGTCGGTATATTACCCTCAAGGCTATGGCAGAAGTAGTGCTAGTCACTGACTCTGCGAAGTCATGGATCATTTTCGATCTGACCTTAAAAGTTTGACGCGCCGTCTTTAAATCCATTATGAATGAGTAAGCTCTCACTTAACTTATTTAAACAATCAATTGCCTTACGACGGCTCAGTACAAACAATAATAATATTCTAATACAATTTGAAGAGTTTTGCAGGCATAAGAAGCACATAAATGAAATGAGTGGCAAATGCACTTCATCATAAATAAATGAGGGATCTCATTTGCAAATAGAGTGGACAATGAATGGTGTGAACCAAACATAGTATTTGCACCATCTGCTGCAAACCCAATCATGTTCTCTCTGTAAGGAATATTTTCTTTATCAAAATATTCTTTGCATGCATTGTGTAATGCTGTGGCAGTACCGTCTATAACTGGTATTAAACATAAAAACTGGTCTTCTACATTGAAATCTACTGCTGTTCTGGTAATGAGTGCTAAATGTTTTGTTGTTGATTTGTCTGTGCTTTCATCAACAATCAAAGAAAATTTTTCAGTTTGTAAAGTACAGTAGAGTCCGTTTATAATGACATCGAAGGGAATTGACAATTACGTCATTATAAGCGGACGTCATACAAAGCGTTTTGTGAAATGAAAAATCTTTTTTATGTAAATATGTATGTACTTAAGTATTTTAATACAGAAACATAGTAATTACTAAATATGTAAACATACATATTAAATCAAAATCAAAATTGCACGTAATCAGCACATTATAACACATACAAGTGTATTTTTTACTGTAAGTAATCTGTAATTTTTGTCTGCTTTTGTTTTTTCATTTTATTGTAAAAACAGTCTCTAATACTATTGTGTATATAAGACATAGCTATGGTCAAATTATCATTTTCAATATTGCTATGAACAAATTGTGATAATAATTCTGCAGCTTTTAATGCCTCTTCTGCGGTAGGTAATGGTGCTTCCTCGACTTCCTCTTCCCCATCACTTTCGAGTTGTTCCTTAGCACTAATGTTCTGTACGATATTTTCATCGGTGGTCAATTACTCACTAAGATTAAAAAAAAACGAGCCACGTGCCGAACGTCGTCGGGAATCAACGAACATTACCGAAGCTGAGGTGTAAAGAATCATGTCGGTCATTATAACCGGACATAATTTATTAAAAATGGGTCATAATAAGCGACATGTCACTGTAAAGGAAGTCATTATATCCGACTTTTTTATAAAGAATTTTATATGAAAACCAAACTTCGTAGTGTAATTACGTCATAATAACCGGTTGGTCAATATAGGCGGAGTCATAATAAACGGATTCTACTGTACAATAAAAGGTAGGACCACTCTACCACAGGTAATCCAAGTTTATGCAGGGCCTGCGTCGACTCCAATAATGGATTGTAAAAAGATTGTCGCAATCCTTCGAGCGACTCGGGTAGGTACAGACGGCAACGACATAACCTGCGTCAGGTACGTGTCCGCTAGCAATCGCTTGTTAAAAGCTCGCAAAGAAAATTTTTCAGTTTGTAAAGTTTGAACTAATTTGGTGTGAGATAATTTTCCTGTAACATTGGTGACAGTGGCTTGTGCCTTAGTTTTTTTCGAATGTAATTTTCTTTGGCTATTTCACTATCTGAGCAAACATTTACAATAAGTTCTTTAAGTCACCTGAAAAATAATATTATTTGAATACCTATAGTATTTAATGTCTTAAAATTATTTTTTGTGAATCAAATACAACAAAACATAGTCTACATTTATTAAATAATGAATTTGTAGATCAAGTCACAAGCATACTAACCAGCAATGTTAAAAGGCAAATTATTTTTTGCCAAAAAACAAGCCTTTCTTATTTCTCCAAATTTGATTGTATCCTCTAATGACTTTTTTGAGTGAGTTTGCCCAAACTGGGTGATTGATAGTTGACTTGCCAAACCTGAAAATAAGCAGTTACTTTTTTAAAAGATTAATCTTTTATAAGTATATTTAAAAAATAGATTTATTTATTTAAGTAAGGTATGCAAACAGATCACAGTCAATGAAGTCATCACAGTCATCATCATCACAGATAAAACATGCACAATCATAGGCAATCAATGATAAATTTTTAGTAATATTATTAGCAAAATTTTTATTATTCCATATTAAACTGAGCATAAATCCACCGAATAGGTCACCTTTTACACATGCTACATGCTTTAAACTATTTGCATGTTTATTTAGAATAAATCTTCCACCAGCACACTTAATTAAGATCACACCTACATGATTTACAATAAAAATATTCTTCTCCCTTGGTACTTTCTTGAAGTCAACTAGCAAATTCCTTGTCTTTCTCCCATAATTTGGAATACTTTTGTTCATAGTGCCTTTTTCTAGCTTTTCGTGGCGGAGTTCCTAACCTGGAACTCTGTACTTCGCTTTCGCTGCTGTCAGCATCCATTGTACAAATAAATGTACGCAACACCGAAAATACAGCAATCAGCACCGTTATTTAGTTTTAACAACACAACAAGTCAAGAACCTAATATAGGAGCAGATTTACCATTAATACCGCAACAAACCAACAAAGTTTATTATTGACAATGACAGATGATAATGGGCGCGAAAAGTCCATTTTACGAAAAAAGTCCCCTGGGAGCGGCGCCACTTGTCATACAAATAGGCTTTCTATCTCTTTCCCACTCATTACGTAGACTGCCATGTCATTTTAGTTCATCAAAAATCCGGGGGACTCTTTTCGTGAAAAGGACTATACGATATGGCGCGAACGGCCAGCAGTTGCTGTCTTTTGTTTTTTTGTTTATGGCCTTGAGTCTGGACGTATGACGTATCGTCGCATGACTCACGCAACATTTAATTATTTCAATGTGGTGAAATCAAATGTCAAAAATAGGTAGATTTTAGGTATCGGGTGGTAGATAGGTAGATTGAAGTGAAAATTGGTAGATCTACCGAAAAGTTGGTAGACATGGCATCACTGCTCTCAGCACAAGAGGCGTGGGAAGAGTGAGAGTGACAAAGCAACATATTGCACAGCGTTGACGATTGGACTAGGAGTCGTTCGGTTACGCTGTTAACGTTTTGTGCCCAAAATTATTTTGCTAATTACTCACTAATTAGCCAGAGTAAGAAAAAACTAATTACTTAGAACAGTGTGCAATATGTTTAAAAAGCTTTGACAAAAACAAAAATGTAACAACAATTAGCCTCTGTTAAAGATAATCAATTTGCACGATCCATGTGCATTGGTCCGTTTTAGCGCGAACATCAAATTGCCTTCCTAAGGCTCAAGCGCAAAACAATGATTGTGCCGTTTTTGCACGAACAAAGACGTTCATTTACTCAAGACATTTCTACCAAAGACAATTTTTGAAAAGAGAAAAAATATTAGGTATTTGTTGAACTAAAGTATTTTTTTTACTTTTTTAAAAATTATAATTTATTAAAGATAATACTACTAAACTGTAAACCTTAAAGAATTTGAAAGTTATCATGATATCTTTGAAGATTCTCCTTGGAAGAAATGTCCCGAGTTTTATGCTCAGAACTCGGGACCATACCATTTGGTAGTTTTATCCCAACCAATGACAACATCGTGGATAAATCTAATTTGTCAATACAAATCCATGTCGCTGATTGGTCGAAATAAACAATCGACCACACGCGGAAAACTTTTGTGATTTTTCCCAAAATTGACAGCGGCTTGACCAAATGTAAGGAGTCTTTTCCAAAGACTGAAAGATCGCTAAAACAAAACTTATTTTTGTATGACAAAATCCACCAATGGGAATGCAATAAACAAAAATCTCGTCCTTGACTTTTTAATTCCAAGGCGGGAAATTTAAAATGCGAAAAAATTCACGTTCCGTTTTACGGAAAAACTACAACGTTACAATTTCCCTTATCTTTTCTAATTGCCTTTTTTCTACCCTGCGGAGTCACAGCATCGCTTGAACAACACGTCAAATGAGTGTTTGCTTGTGGCATCGAATATCCAGAAAAAATTGAAATCACAGAGAGTGGTTCACGTATTTGAACCCCAATAAAATATGGACAAAAATCGTTAGTACAATCTGTATCTAAATGGTTTGTTTCACATTCAGGGGAAGATGGATAAGGTGTGTTTGGAGAACAACTGAACTAACATGCATATTTATACAATTTTCAGAAGATAGGTCAGCAGCGCACGTATCATTTTGAATCGCATCTTCATCTCGAATGAATTCATGAGAGATGTTCTGCGCATGTCTTGCGGATGTTCTGCTGTAAACATGCCTGAGACCAAAGATATGATTCGTTTTGTTGTTTCTTCGGTCTAGAAACATGCAATTGCCAAACGTTTTGCTATGGTCCAGGTTATTGAACCTCCTCCGGATATTTGAGATGAGGTCTTAACGTAGACTATCCACTGCTGGCATCAGGATTATTACACATTTAGGATGGTTTCAAGCGCCTTAGTCAGCTCCAAGGTAATTGGTATGACCAAACTCCCGTTGATGTAGCTTTGGCCACTTAGCTCTTGAGTCACTTCGTCACAGGGCTGGAGCACTAGGCATAGCTCTTCGCAGATGATCCACTCGTACTCGGTTAGTGTCTCCAGTCCTGTGCCCAAATTAACGATGGCACTGTTGAGAGGCTCCCTTAGTTCCACGAACCTCTTCAACATATGGCATTCCATATGTTGAAGAGGTTCGTGGAATTCCACCTGGTCGGCACTTCCTGGATCAATCTTTTTCCTGTTGTCCCTGCCTGCTCCTGGTACCTTTTCAACTTTTCCCAGGCTGTGTTGCTTTGTTTAAAGGTCCGCACAATATTATTCACGCGAACTAAAATATCGGCGAAATCTTTATCTTTCAGAGCATCAGTCACTGCCAAATTAAGAGTGTGGGTGTAGCAGGAAAAATGTTTCCACCCCAGCTCTCTTTCCAATGCACCACACAATGCACTCTTAATATTCGCGCCATTGTCTGATACGGATAATTCCGTGACGCCCCACTCGTCGCAAATCCGTTTAATCACACGGGCCAGATATTTAGCCGTGTGGCTTTCCATTAACCCTTCTTTGCATGATTTTTGCTATTTTTTTTTAAATAAATCAGGGCGATGTAATTAATGCTCTAGATTAAAGGAAAAATATTTTAAAAAATGCTTATGTAAATAAAAATATGTATTATGTAAAAAACAATATGATGGAAATTTACATCATCATGCATTGTCACATATTTAGCTCAGTACTAAATAAATAAAAAAATATTGTTTACTCATCTTCTTTATTCTTTATGAAAGTTAAAAAACAATTATTCTTTTTATTTAAGCACAAATCGACGCCACATTTACTGCACGAAATTGTGGAACAGCCTTTACATTTGGGAAATTTGCACCGGAGTGACCCACCTACTGTTGGCCAATGTTCAGCACCATCTTTTCTTATGTCTTTTGGAGGTGGTGGTGCTAGAGAACCTTTTCTCTTTTTTGATAGTAATTTCTCTTCTAGTAAACTGGTACTAAGACGACCTCTTTTAGCGTCTTTGGTGGGTCCTCTGTTGCATAGCACAAAAGGGGTTAATCGGCTTCACCTCTTTCTTGAGCATTTTTTTATATATAATCCAAGAGTTTATAATAGCTAGATCAAATAAATGATAAAATATACGCAAGTACGACTTTTTAGACCTTATTGTTATATGATTTCTGCCCAAAAAGCTATCAATATAGCATATGTTTATCGTACTCTTGGACAATAAACGGGCGAGTAATATCAATTTTTCCTTTTATTGTCCTGTCATATCTATTGACTTTAGTTACAGGCAATGCTCCAGCATAAGAAGATAGCAGGGTTACTATTTTATTATCTTTCCAAGCCACACAACTCAAATCTATTCCATCATGCACAGACACTCTTTCCTCAAAACTACCTCTGGGCACAGATTTTTTCATGAAGTTTTTCTTCTCTGGAAGTTTATTATTTGGAATCCTGTTTTGTTGCACAGTTTCCACTGTGTAAATGCCTGATTTAGCTAAAAAACTACCAAAGATGTAAATGATATGGTTTTGCTTTCGTGGCACTCCTCGAAGTAAACGAACTACAACATTTCCTGTTGCACCAAGATCTGGTTCATCTGTGAGCTTTTCTGTATTCCCTTGTCCAGAACATACCTCAAACTTTGTCGCGGGTGGGTTGTTTAAAGAATAGGCAACACCAAACAAAAAAAAAAGAGTTTATTTAAAGTAAACAGAAGAATGGGGCGTAGGTTGGTGAAGCCCGACTGATAATTTGCTTTCGGTCCCGGACTTCCCTGGGGAGTGGCGGCCGGAAGTGATGAGTGACCGCTGATGGGGGGACGATGTGGAAGCTGGGTGTAATTATTTCCTAAGTACTTTTTTAAGTAGGTACCGCAAGTAGGATGAATTTAATTGCAAGCTTAGTCAATACGTGACTATTGTGAAAGTACTAACTCACAAAATAGATACTTATGAAACCAATAATTATCTTATTATGAGAAGACCGTGCTACCACGGCTAGGTTCTGCGACGAGACATAGGCAAGCCAATCAATCATAGGTAGTGTCCGACCGAAGGTGTATTTTGGCCGAAGCCGAAGCCGATTAATCGGCTATCGCCACGACCTTCGGCCGAAGCCGAAGGTTTATACTCTCTCAGCACTCAGTCAATTATTTTGTTAAATATTGTCTACAAGCTACAATTAATATTAAAATTATTTCAAAACCTCAATATTGAAGGTTTATATTGACTGTCTTATAAAGAAGTTTATGATATATCAAAGAGATGGTGGTTTAGAGATTAATAAAAGTTTGGTGATTTACCTACTGGTAAAAGTAATCATTTCTTTATTATGAATAATTTCACAAATTACAATTAGATCAATCAGTCTTTGTTTTACTGGACTAGACCAAAACTAGACTAATAAATAAAATAAACAAGCATAACTCCTTAGTAAATAATTAAATGTTGGTCAATTAAATTTAGCAAATATTAGAAAATTCAAAATAAATGAAACAATAACATTAGATCTAATGAGTTAATGACTGTTTTGCACACAAGAAGCTATAAGAATAATATAATATTCTATTTTACTAAGCCTATTTGTACTTAACCTTCTCTCTCAGAAACTTTTTAACTAGAGCTACATTGATTACAATAAAAATCACATAGTAATGTTATGTATTAATTGAAAATATTAGTAATCAAAGTTAAACAGCCTTATGTTGTATGCTAAAAATATTAATTTATCTACATTTTCACCAATCAAGTTAGATCGTCTGTCCGCATATATTTGTCCTGCAGCACTGAACAATTGCTCACTAGGGACACTGCTGGGAGGAGCAGATAAATATTTAATTGCAATTGGACGTAGACAACTATACGGACAAGAAGACCAATATTCATATATGTCAGCATTCCTCAGAAGCAATGGTTCTTTTTTTCATGCTCTTCAAAAGGGGGAGCAGGTTGATCCAAACCCAACTCATTTTCACTTGCTATTGTGGCAGATGTTGCAAAATTATCATGCGAATCCCACAAGTCATCATCTCTTTTTTTAGTGAATCCTAGACCTTGTTCAAATTCAAATCCAGCTAACGAAGGGGATCGAAGCGAATCACGTAACTGGATCTTCAGCAGTGTTACTTTTTCATTATCTTTGAATTAAGCATGACGATCAATGGTATTATCAAAGATATCGAAGAAGAATCGCTCGATTGTTGTTGTTGTCTCGGAGGATACGGTGGATACAGTGGGTCTCCTTATTTCGGAGGATACAGCGGATACAGTGGGTCTCCTTATTTCGGAGGATACAGCGGATAAAGTGGGTCTCCTTATTTCGGAGGATACAGCGGATACAGTGGGTCTCCTTATTTCGGAGGATATAGCGGATAAAGTGGGTCTCCTTATTTCGGAGGATACAGCGGATACAGTGGGTCTCCTTATTTCGGAGGATTCAGGATACAGCGGATAAAGTGGGTCTCCTTATTTCGGAGAATACAGCGGATAAAGTGGGTCTCCTTATTTCGGAGGATACAGCGGATACAGTGGGTCTCCTTATTTCGGAGGATACAGCGGATAAAGTGGGTCTCCTTATTTCGGAGGATACAGCGGATACAGTGGGTCTCCTTATTTCGGAGGATACAGCGGATAAAGTGGGTCTCCTTATTTCGGAGGATATAGCGGATACAGTGGGTCTCCTTGCCTCGGAGGATACAGTGGATACAGTGGGTCTCCTTATTCCGGAGGATACAGCGGATACAGTGGGTCGACAAGCAGAGGACGCAACGGATGCATATGTCCTCCTCGGGCTTGTCATAGAATATTTGGAAATAGTAGGTTTAGTAGTTATTATGGTGTCCTTTTTCTTAAAGAAAACTTGGCGTCTCGAGTGACACCCAGGCGAGACGCGATTTAGTTTAAATTAGTAGAAACAGTGTAGTCATGATTTGGTCTTCAGTCTCATGGTCCTGAGCGAAGTTGACCCTTCGGATAGGGCCCTGATTAGTATTTGACTGGTTTTGGTTCCTGAGTCTGTTGTTATACTCTCGTTTTCGGCAATTCTCTATAGCGTGGCCCAGGAATTTGCAATATCTACATATTATTATGGTGTTTGTATTGAGACTGCCCTGAGTGGGTCTATTGGGGCCCGCATTTGGCCTATATGGGACCAGGGACCTTGACTGGTTAGAGTTAGTAGAGTTAGCATATGATTGAGGGGCTCTGCGAGGTTTTGGCTCTGCTAGGATATTTCTTTTGTAAATGGCCTGCTGGATTCTTTCTTCTGATATGGCAAAGTTAATTGCTTCGTTTAGCGTTTTAGGTGATTTACACCTGACGATATTTGAAATTCGCGGGTGTAAAGCCATTAAAAAGTGGTGCAGAGCCAATTCCTCCATAGCCGCAGGAGTTCCTTGAGTTTTGTATTGGATAAAGCAACTTCTGTAAGAAGTTGTGACAAATAAGTTTAAATTTTAGGAGAATATTGGCTACATTCTCGGATGGAAGTTGCTTACTTTCCTGCAGTTCACCTCGCTGAAGATGTGAATTATGTTTCCTCTCGCTGAACTGTGTTTTTAGGAAGTCTTTTAGTTGCTCCTAAGTCGTAAATTCCTTAATTGAGCATGCCAGTTCAGCTTTTCCTTGCAGCTGACAAAGGATGTATTTAAACGGGACAGAAATCAGAGTCAACGGGGAGTCGCTGGATCATTGCCCATGCAGGGACTGAAGATGGATCCATAAATGGCGCATTATTAATGTTCAAATCCCAATCAAAATCCTCAGATCACCACGATGATATGAACTCGACAATTTTTTTGAAATGGGTGAGGGAAATTTTGATACCTAATCTTCCTGAAAGATCTCTTGTGGTAATGGACAACGCTCCTTATCACTGCACTCAATTGAACAAAGCACCTAACTATGTCGAATCTCAAAAGTGATATGCAAGAATGGCTCAAAGAAAAGCGTGTATATTTTGAAAATATCTGGACAAAAGCTGTGCTACATGGGCTAATTGACAACATTTCAAAATTTCTAAGCCCTAAAATAAAAAAGAGAAATAATAAACATGGCCACAAAATTTTTATTTGGCCACGCACCCAAACTTCTTATTTAATAACTAAGCATCGGGAAAATTACTTAGCCTTTAATTAACTGATTCATCTTCTTTACAACGGCCACTAAAAATTTTAAAGAAAGCGTCAAATCAATATCCACAATTAATTTAACTTGTCCTTCTGATTTATATATTGCAAACTAATTTACTAACTCAGCCACGGAATTTGTAACTCATCACCATATTAAGTTTTACAGCTTCAATACAATGTCCTCAAAAATAATACATTCAAGCTTCAATACTCAACATCAAAATATTATAACTTAACATCTAAAATAATATTTCATATTCATTTATCGAGAAAATAGCCACTGTACCTACGATTTGGCGCCAGTGCGTGACATGACAGCAATCGGCACGCATCCTGATCGGCCTAGCAATCAGACTGAAATTCGTAATGACGCCATTGGAGGTAAAAGCACAATGCTTGGACTAAAAAGAAAGCGTGGAAGGCCACCTTAAGCGCGAGCGGCATAAATAAGCCAGTAATACATATTTTCTCTTTCTTATAATTTCGGAATTACATACATATACGTGCTAATTTTATTAGGGTTACTAAAAACGATACCAATAAAATTGATTTATTTTAATTGTGAGGATTAAGAGATATATTTAAAAAATCCAGCTATGAAAACATAAAGGAATGCATTAACAATTTTTTGAGATGCGTAATAATATTTTTTACACGCGCCAAACAACACTAATTTTGCAATAAAAATCATTGTGACCCACAAGGGAAGAAATAATGACATAAGTAAAAAAAAATATTAATACCTACTTTCCTTTTTGTTTTCATAGCTGGATTGTTTTTTAAATGTTTCTCATAATCCTTACAATAAATATAAATCAATTGGCGGTTAGTATCGTCGCGTTGTTACCTTAAATAGTTCATGTGTAATAATAATAGTGGCTTTAATATAATATTCGATTACAATTTTAGGTAAATTTAACGATCGAATAAATGTAGGATGAGTTACATTTTATTCATACTAAATTATGAAATTAGAAGCTAATATAATTACTATTTTGGTGTCATATATTAATAATTTAGAAGGTTGCTATTTGAATGCATACCACAAATTTAGATGCTAAAAAATAACTGCCATGCTGAGTTATATTTACCGTGGCTTACATAAAAGATATCTAGTGGCTGAAATGCTATTATTTAGACGCGCATTGGTTGTGGCTGACTTAGTAATTTAGAAGCTAACATATATTTCCTGAGGCGAAAAATGCTATTTAAAAGAAGCTCGTTTAAATAGTACCCTTATAATAATAGTGGCTTTAATATAATATTCGATGACAATTTTAGGTAAATTTAACGATCGATAAATGTAGGATGAGTTACATTTTATTCATACTAAATTATTAAATTAGAAGCTAATATAATTACTATTTTGGTGTCATATATTAATAATTTAGAAGTTTGCTATTTGAATGCATACCACAAATTTAGATGCTAAAAATAATTGCCATGCTGAGTTATATTTACAGTGGCTTACATATAAAATAACTAGTGGCTGAAATACTATTATTCAGACGCGCATTGGTTGTGGCTGACTTAGTAATTTAGAAGGTAACATATATTTTCTGAGGCGAAAAATGCTATTAAAAAGAAGGTCGTTTAAATAGTACCCAAAAGAGAAATACCATTTCTTTGTTTTCTTCTCCTGATATCGAGAATACTTATATCAAAATATTTTTTATATTGCTTATTTATTGAGAAAAAAAATTAAAACTGAAAACTGAAAAATGACGTCACATGAAATATTTCCTTGGCCCATACCTTCTCCATTGCTAAAACTGATAATATCTTTGAATTAACTGTTATGTGTCTTCAGTGACATTTGTAAAAATAATTCCTCGTACTTACTCATTACAATTCTCATAAATTCTCATTTATAATCGTTTACAACAAAGAAACTATTGCGTATGTGCCAATGAAGGATCCGAAATATTGTTGTGTCCCTATCTGCACGAACAATTCTATTCCTTCTCCGGAGAAATCCTTTTTTTCATTGCCAGTGTCTACGAAGTAAGAATGGTGCAATGCATTGGTTATTAAGAAATTAACTGTTCTCTGCGTGTTTTGTACTTAGAAAATTAATGAAGACGGTGAAAGGACGGGTCAAATTGAAAGCTAGATTGCCATCGTAGATTCATAGGTGTATAATTATTAAAATTCAATAAATAAGATTCACATAGGTAGGTACTTAGTTATTTATTTACACAGGGTTAATAAAAAATATGAAACATTTTACATCTTTTATTTTGCACTCAATAATTTTTTGAAACATATAATTTTTCCAAAATACCTAAGCAGCATCTATTATTTTTTTAACACAGAGCTCATCATAGTCAGCCAGAACTTATGTATCAGCACTGGACGGTACACAAATCGACCTCTCGCTTTAATTCCACGTATCCCACCGCCGCACAGTGGTCCCGGCTCCTAAGAAGGGCGGTCATGGGGATTGCAGGTCGGATTAAAAATAAGATATATCTTTTTACCTAAGAAATTATTGTTTTGAGGTTCTAAGGGTAATGAATAACAAGTACTCAATATTTTTTTTAAAGCAAGGTTGATATATTGTCAAAAAAAACATTCATCATACTAAAAAATAGTCACTGTATTTGCCAATCAGCTTAGATTTTGACCTCCCCAGATTCTTCCAATATGCAGCAAATCGTTTACAGAGATTATAAATTAAATCTTTCAACTTATCAGTCTGGATATTTTCAGTGCCCGGCAAAGAGGCTGCTAGCATTCCAAACACTTCACGTGATCTATCTGCCTCGTTTTTTTTATTCGTGGCAGATAACCAGGTGTTTAGAACGTGCATTCGAGAGAAAGAGCACTTGATAGTGGTCCCTGCAGAATAAAAAAACATATTTACCTAAAGGTATCATATATTTACCTATATACCACCTAGTCCTTTCAATGACTTATAGCAATCCTCGGCGCAGTTTTGCGCAACTAAGCGTTACAGTTTTTAAAACTAGACAAACAAGAGATTATTTTGATATATGTTACATCTATGGGAATTCGTTCCTTCCTAAGTAAAAGTTTAATTGAATATGGAAGAGTGGCGAAAAATAAAGAAATCGGAATCTCTCTTTGATGGTGCTAATTACCGATAATGATAGGCTTAAAGTTAACACAATATGATTTAAAATGTCGTACATACCTTCTATTTGAATATTCATGGCACAACAAATCACAAACAATCACTTTCCGAGAACAACAACACTTTGAAAACAATAGAAATTTCGGTGAAAAGATAACGCTAGTGAGCACTAATGAAATGTTACCACTTCGGGTGCAAAAAATTAAATGTTCTACGTATGTCATTGCAATTTAATTCATACCTGGGGGTAGAAGGGTTATTTGTCTACCCTCTAAATATAAATGATGTCATAATTTGACCATCGACATTTCAGCCCTATGACCTATGGCGGGACCGCTGTGCGCCGTGTCCACATAGGCTTCCCGCGAAGCAAGTAATGCTTTGCACTGTGTTTCAGCAACGAGCAGTCGTTCTCTTGCATGAACCTCGTAACATTAGAGTTTAATTTTGGCAAGTTTCTACTTTCTACTATCAGCAACTTGAAATCCGTCGGAAACTTTCATTAAAATTAGGTATGTAGGAGTATGAGAAAAAGAGAGGTTATAATTCTATGACAGATGCAACACAAAAAGAAACTGTAACGCGAAGGGCTAACACACGGAGCGCTCCTATTTAAACCTCGCGCTCTTTATGGGTTAAACTTACTCACGCCTCCCGCCAATGTTCCGCGCCAACGCGAGCCCGATGCCCGCTAGAGGGCGCTAGCCAGTCCGCCTATGGCCGCGACACGCAAGTTTGAGCGCTCCCCGTATTTTATTGTTATTTTACTCTTGTTGCCTATTTTATTGTAATTATTGTGTTTTCCGGAATAGAACTGTGCTACCTAATCGTGTCTTCGAATCATTTACGCCCTGAGAGACCCTACATATACACCTACACACTATTACAGTGGCGCCCAACGTGGGCGCAACGCCCAAGAAAGTGTCGAGTAAAGCGCACGGTAGTGGACCGCCATCCATCCAGGTGGTATGGATGGAATCCGAGTTTATGGCGTGTAGTGCGGTGGTGAAATTTGGCAGCGGGTATACCTACAATATTGATGAGACTATCGTCAGCTCATGGCGAGTTAAGCACTTACGAAATTCGTCGGCTTAGTAAGGGGCTCGGATGGTGTAAAGTGGATAGCATATCTGCCCGGTTTGCGGAAGGTTGTAGTCTAAGATCCGAACTTACATCGACCTTCACCGGGCTGATAATCGAATGAAATATCCTTTATGACAAATTTTATATACTAGAAAATATATTAAAAATAGGTTTGCTAAAAAAATCCTGGACAGACTATTTTTAATTAATTTTTTAAAAATAATATTTAACTAAATTTAATATTTAATAAAATTTTCATTCTTACTTAAAGTATAAAACGTATAGAATGTGCCGCCAATTTTTTTATTATCATTTCAAGTGAAGGTAACTGCCATCGTACATACCTGTTTATACCTGACAACCGAGTACTCTGTCCAGGTAAATAATAGACAACCTAATGGCGGCACATTCTATACGTTTTATACTTTAAGTAAGAATGAAAATTTTCTTATTATCTTAATGTTGCAAAATTTAGTTAAATATTATTTTTAAAAAATTAATGAATAATAGTCTGTCCAGGATTTTTTTAGCAAACCTATTTTTAATATATTTTCTAGTATATAAAATTTGTCATAAAGGATATTTTATTCGATTATCGGCCCGGTGAAGGTCGATGTAAGTTCGGATCTTCTACTATTGTGGGTTCAAGTCCCACCTGAACCCTCCGAGGATTTTTTTAAGTGCAATATTTACTTAAGAATAAATAGCAAAGAATTGCTATACCAAAAATAAAAAATATTTGTTTAGCAGTTTCATCTTAACTAGTGGTCAAATATTTGTAATAATGTTTCCACTGGATATTGTATAGTATACCTACAATATTGATGAGACTATCGTCAGCTCATGGCGAGTTAAGCACTTACGAAATTCGTCGGCTTAGTAAGGGGCTCGGATGGTGTAAAGTGGATAGCATATCTGCCCCGTTTGCGGAAGGTTGTGGGTTCAAGTCCCACCTGAATAGGGTTACCATATCTCAGGATTTGTCCTGAGATTTCAGGATTTTTCGACTCTTCTCAGGATTCCGGCCGGATTTAGCAAATCTAGTGATATCTCAGGATTTTTAATAAAATACAGGTTACATTTTAAAGATCTCTCTTATTAAACTACTAAAAATAATCTTCTTTTGGTAACAATTGCAGTTAAAATCAATACTTATGTATTAATTTAAAACAAACTTAAAATAATCTTCTTTTGGTAACAATTGCAGTTAAATCAATACTTATTTATCGAAGTGAAACGAACTAAAGACAATCTTCTTTTGGTAACAATTGCAGTTGCAGTTAAAATCAATCCTTATTTATCAAAGTAAAACAAACTAAAAATAATCATCTTCAATAATCATCCTTAAATCAATACTTATTTATCCAAATAGGTACTTAATTAGTTTTGTCGTATTTAATATTTGAAGAAACTTTTTTAAGTAAATTCTTTTCTTTGATTATTGATTTATAAAATGCCTCACAAGTTAAACTCTTCAAGTTATATTGAACTAAAAGTAGAGCTCGAATTGAAGACACGTTTAGTCGGTTTCTTTCTTTCGACCATTGAGCTCCCATGATAGAAAAAACTCTTTCTACGTTTGCATTTTGAGCTGTTATTGCAAATATATATTGACAAATACGCAGTATCTCTGGCAATCGTGAAATACCTATTGTCTTGAAAATGTTTGCCCACAACGCATGAAGCATTACGTCAAAAATGCTTCTTCCTGTTTTGTCAAAAAACTATTCAGAGATGCAATTTCATCGAATAACTTCACATCATCTATGTGTATTCCTTTTCCATTTAGATAATGAATTGATAAAGCAATCTGATCAAAGTCGATCATTTAGCCCTTTTTCAGCATCAACCAATTAAAGACTTTGAAATCATCTAAAGGCGTCATCCACTTGATCAGATATTCTACGCAAGTCTTATACATATTTTTAAGGTCATGCTTGAAAACTTCTTGGTTTTCCGCAGTGCACTTAGCCAGCAACTCTCGCACTTTAAGTGGCATGAAGTTTGCGTTCGCTCGTGCAACTAAAATTTCATGTGTGGATTCGAGGATTCTTTTAATATCTAAAACAGAATTGTTTTCTTTTTCGATGTCTTCAATTTTCGTCTGAAATATTGACATCAATGAGTGAGCAAGAAATAAATAAACTTCGCTGAGTTCATTTTCAAAAAAGTTCTTCAAAGTAATTGGTACACCAGGAGTAGATAAAAAGTACTGCTTCAACGGTTCATACATCTTCAATATTCTTTCGATCGCTGGAAACAGACTAAGCCATCGGGTCTTGCTATGAAACAATAGTTTCTGATAATTGACGTCTATATATTCGCTGATATCCTTCAACGCCTCCGTGCGTACGGTGTATACGGAAAAATAATTAAACAGCTTCATTACTACAGATTCTATATCAATATGCAGATTATCAGTGCCATGTTGAATACAATTGTGTAGTATGTGCGCTGGGCACCCAACTCCTACGATATCTTTGTCCAGAAAGTTTTTTAAATTAGTCCAAACATTTTGTCCCGGTTGCCGATTTACTCCGCCAAAATTAACATTAGCGTTGTCTGCTGTAAATGATACACATTTCATCAACAAGTCGTACTTTTGCAAGCTTGTTTTAATTATCTCTGTTATAGTGTTAGCATTTTCATTGGGTGTGCTCAGCACATCCAGCAGTTTGGTTTTAATTCCTTCTTGCCAGTCGAAGAATTGTATCATAATAGGAAATATTTTTTCAGCACCGTGATTACTTGCATCTGTGGAAACGCCCAAGAAGTTGACATTTTGTAATGAGACTTGTACCTGTTTCAATTACCCACGGAGATATCACGCCCGTTACAATGGCCTCAGTCTTCGTTCGTGCACAAGAAATACTCATCGCAGTGTTGGAATCGGCAAATATAGCCTTAACCAGTTGGCTGGTGCAATCCATAGATTTAAATGACTGGTGATGTTTCACTGTGTGGAAAGCTAAAGTGGCTTCAGCGGCGGATATTTGGTCTGTCAGTCCAGAACTTTGTGGTTGAAATAAAGAGTCGATTTTGGTGTTACTTGAAACAGTCAGACTATTTTTTTTATGTTTTTCCGTTAGGATATGTTTTTCAATATCAGCACCTCCCTTGAACTTAATTGAAAAATGATTGTTACATATTGAACAAAACACTTCGGTAGGTTCTCTTCCATCTTTCATAATCGGAAATCTTTGTTTTAAAGTATCTGTGAATGTACACACGTATCGTGGTCGTTTGGTACTTGAAGACATTTTAACTCGTATCGTGGTGACACTCAATGAAGCGTAATCCAACCTTCGCAATGGCGCAAGACGAACTGACTGAGTGACCGACCGAGCGAGCGGCAACCGCGCTGCGGGGCGACGGGCGCCCCCCTCCTCCCTCCACCCCGCTGTTTTGAGTGCGATGTACATACAAGCTTGCAACGCGTCGCGTAAAACGCGTATACAACGATAATAATACGTTTTTGAGAGAAAATTCTCATCTGTAGAAAATCTCAGGACTTTTCCATGGAAATCAGGCCTTTTCTCCGGACTTTTGATTTTTTCATCTGGTAACCCTACACCTGAACCCTCCGAGGAATTTTTTAAGTGCAATATTTTCTTTTAATATGGACTGTTTACCGGTATAAATACGAGTATATATTTTTTCTGTATGACGTCATTTAAATGAATTTTAATACCATTAAATTTCAGTACAGATTTTTTTCGATACTTAAAAGTTTCTTGTACCTTAATCAATTTAGTACACATATTGTTTAACTGTTATTTTTTTAAATACTAAAATAATAGAGCTTCCTATGCGCTTATATGGTCAATAGGTCCACCCCTGTCCACCCTTCACGCACCCCGCTCTCGCCCGCGCGCGTATTATTTCAGTACAGAAATAAAATATCGGTTAAATAATGATATTAATGGCAAATATTGATACAGATATTGACCTTGTATAGAATTTTAGTATTCAAATGTTTACTGGTACTGTATCAATTTTCTCTACCGATAAGCAGTCCCTGATATCAATAAGTAGTTTAGTAATCGTGGAATTCCCGGAAACATTCTAAGCACAACCAGGAAATTCAGGACAATCGGGACACCCAAATATGACATCAACCCTCTTCTTGGTTTTTGCATAGCAAAGCCTACATCGCTTTCTCACTATCCTCCCTTGTCTTTTCGGCAGATGCATTGATAGGTGGATTTTTTCATCGGACAAAGTTCGGGAAAGTTCCGTGGAACCTGAATTAGGCGGCAGTAATTTTTCTATAATAGATTTTCTAAAATCGTACAAGGGCATATTACACCTATTTTCTTTCTGATACAGTAGCCAGCTATTTACTAAACATATTTGAATAACATGTAAAATTACCTTCTTATACCATCGAATACTTTTGTGCTCACAGGTGTAATAACTGAGCATTTGGTCATGCTCATCGATTGATCTCATAAATGAGTTATATTTTATTTGCACTGCAGGTTTATATTTAATGGTGCGAGAACGACGACTGACTGTCCCTTTGTAATCACTTTTGTGTTCGCTGCTAATAAATGAAATTTCCCGTTTATCTTTCCACTTTGTCACGACCACTTTATTTTCGTTGTGCATTATTGCCGATTCACCAGTGTTTATTTTCGCGGTAATTACTTCCAACGGATTTCCTACGCGGCTACCTCGAAGGGTTCCAGTTACATATGTTTTTTTCTCTAATAGCTCATTACATAAGGTTACACTGTTGTAATAATAATTGTCCATATTTATAACGAATGACCTTTATTAATAAACTTATCCATTAGCAACATCACAACTTTTTGTACGTCATTTCGTCCCCCTACTAATTGATCAGCAGCACCAGCATATTATACATGTATTTTTAAAACTATCCCGTTTTCGTCTGCTAATATGTATAATTTAATCTCATATTTATGGGCCTTCCCCTTCATATACTGTCGGAAAGAAAGACGTCCTTTCCATAGAATAAGGGATTCATCAATGCATAAATTTTTGATGGCGAGTAAATAGTATCTATATTATTATTAAGAGATCTATTAATGATTTTATTTTAAATATACTCTGGTTTCTTGTCGATCTCTGGACATTCAATGCCCTCAAAATTAATTGGAATCTATCTCTAGGCATAAACAGTCTTGGGCTAAGGCGCAACAAATAATTTGTGGACCAATAATCTACCATCCTATTCAATTTAATGGTACCCATTAACAACAATATCCCTAAAAATGTATTAAATTCATTCATGGTTAAATCAACCCACTTGCGAAATCGAGCACGTGGTGTATTTGCAGCATCTTTTAATTTTTTGCCGTATTTATTTGTGCACTCAATAATTAAATTTAGCAAATTTATGTTCAAACAGATATTGAAATAATCTAAAGGACTGTTGTCCTGCAATATATTAAGCGATATGCCAGGCGTACCAGTAAAAGGTATCACAATAGGGTTACCAGGAAGCCAGCCATGTGAACGGGTGGTTTCATTAAGTTGGTTATAATGTTCGTCGAGCATGTTTGTAGAAATTGTTTTACGCGACGGAAGTTCGTAGTTTGAATTTAGCATTTTGGAATATGCTACAAAACCCTTGTCTTCAACAATGCTCAGAGGTTGATGGTCCCACATATATACATATATACATAGATACCTACACAATAATACCTACGTATGTACCTATTACCTACCCACCTTCCAAAGTACATCAAGACTATTTACTTACCTAAGTATTAGGTATGTAGGTATATAATAAAATGAAAACTTTTACCTCCATAATATGTTATGATTTTACTTTTATCTTTTCAGAATAACATCTGTAAGCCCAATGAACCAACTCTCATGTACATTACGGTTCCTGGCTACTGGAAGTCAATTAATAACCTGTGGTGATATAATAGGCGTCCACGAGTCCACAGCATGTAGAATAGTTCACAGAACAATTCATGCCATTGCATTATTATATAAATATTATATAAAATTCCCTAACACAGTAGCAGAGCAAAATAAACTAGCTGCCGACTTTTATAGAATTGCTAAGTTCCCAAGAGTCAATGGTGCTATTGACTGTACTCATGTCCGGATACAGTCCCCGGGGGTGAAAATGCTGAGATTTATAGAAACAGAAAAGGATATTCTTCCATTAACACACAAAGTGTTGCTGGACCTAACTTGATGTTCTTGGATGCCCGATGGCATGGTTCAGCACATGACTCAAATATATGGGACAACAGAGATATAAAAAGAAAATTCTTACAGGGAACCTACGGAGACAAATTGTTACTTGGTGACAGTGGATATGCACAAACCAATTACATGATGACCCCATTTAGCAGATGGGAATGTGCGCTCTAGAGGTGAAAGTTTATATTAAGTGTTAGCTACGGAATGAAAGTATTAATTTCTAAATAATGTATATTTACTATGACCACACGTATTTACAGAAAATGATATAAAAACAAACTTATAAAATATTCTAAGTGCACCCCGTTGCTAGCCTGACTGACAATCAACAACTAGCAACGGGGTTGCCAGCAAGATCTATCGCCAACATCTCTCCCCCCTGGTAAGAGCCGAAGGTCTTACCAGAGAAGCTATGGCGATAGGTCCAGCTTGGCTAATTTACGCGCAGGTCGCCGAAGGACCCCTGCGCTGGTCCTCACGTCCGCTACTCGCACGACGCCGTCTTTGCCGGGGAATACCTGCACAACCCTGCCGCGAGGCCACACTCCGCGTGGTGAACTGCCATCGCAGATCAGGACAATATCGTTAACTTTTAGGTCATTAGGCTGGCGTATTGGACCTCGCGGCAACAGGTTTTTTTTTTTTTTTTTTTTAATCTGCTTTCTGTCCCCCGAATATCCGTTCAGGATTTCTTATCAAAGGGCTCTTTATTATTCTACAGGGTTTTTATCTTTATTTAATTTAAATGCAGATTTTCTTTATTATCATATA
The DNA here is from genome assembly GCA_014851415.1 of Cnaphalocrocis medinalis. NCBI lineage: Eukaryota > Metazoa > Arthropoda > Insecta > Lepidoptera > Crambidae > Cnaphalocrocis > Cnaphalocrocis medinalis. The sequence goes on from CM026294.1 coordinate 3,273,704, forward strand.
GGTACAGCTTTTCTTATTTCTATTTTTATTATACTTATTTCTATTACATGTTTAATCTTATCTTCTCTTATTACATTTAATTCTATTACATGTTTTATCTATCTCTATTCTTATTATATTTACTTCTATTACATATCTATTTCTACTTTTATTGTTCTTATTTCTATTACATGTTTTTATTTACTACAGGTGGATTTTATGCTCTACTTTTCTACTTTTATATTTTTACATTAAGCCTTTTTGGACATCTTACTACTCTACATTTTACATATATTATATTCTACTTTTATCTATTCTCTACATTTATTAGTACTATGTTTATTATTTAACAAAATAATATTGATAGTACAATTATTTATCTAGTTGTCTTATTACTATTTACTACTTTATTACATATGTTTTCACAATATAGTATGAACTTCTCTCTTATATCTACCCTACTTATAAATTCTTTAAGTTTGTCCACCGCTATTTCTTCATTTACACTATTTTCAAAATCGTATCTGAGCCTATTATATATTGGGCATTCTACTAAGAGGTGGGGCACTGTCTGTTCCACGGCCGGATCGCAGGCGCACGATGGATTCTCCCGACACTTGAAACGGTGCAAGTATTGGGCGAACCCACCGTGCCCCGTTAATATCTGAGTGAGATAGCCTATGGGTTTTATTTTTCGCACTAGCCGGTACGCGTCCCCAGCGCTGGGGAAGAACAATTTCGTGACGGATGCCGTTTCTCCTCGTGTATAGCGGTCATCCCATATCATTATGGACCTATTCCGTATTACGCGTTTTGCATACGACACCGGACACTTGTCGTAGTCGGGCTTCCTCTTGGAGGTCAATGCTGCCTCCTTCGCCAGATCGTCGGCGCGCTCATTACCGAGGAGTCCTGCATGTGCCTTCACCCAGAACAAAGATACATCTTTGCCCTGGGTAAGGGCTTTCCGCAGGTTCTCCCTCGACTCTACGGCAAGGGGGTGAAGGGAGCTATGGTTAGCGACCGTTTCCAAAGCGGCCATCGAATCGCTGTAAAGACCGTAGCTCTTCTCCCTCCCCTTAAGTATTCCGCCCGTTGCTTTGCATATCGCCAATAGTTCTGCCTGATAGACTGTGCAGTACGCGGACAGGCAAAATTTTTGGTTCCGGACTTCGGATTCACCCTTCCAGACAGAAAGGGCTGCTCCGACCTTTCCCTCGATTTTGCTGCCGTCGGTGAAGATTCGCACCTCTTGCACGTTGTGTCTATCGACCAGACTTTGGTCCGAAAGGCGTTCGAATGCTATGGCGATATGCGTAGCTGGGTGAGGAGTCTCTGCAAACCCTACGCTACTCTCGGTCTCTCTATCTCCTAACTCCGGCAGGGGTGACCCTCTCTTCGTCTCATACAGGGCGGCTGCCTCTTGTATTCTGAGGTCGAGAGGAAGTATCCCCGCCAGTGTTAGTGCCGAGTGTAGAGAGACTGTGCGGTATGATTTGCAGAGTTTCTGGGCGAAACCTCTCTGCACTGAGTCTAGTAACTTGCGCACCCCCAATTTGCTGGCAGCTGGTGCCCAGGCTGAAGCGGCGTACATTATTATGGGCTCTACTGTTGCGCTATAAATAAGCCTAACAATATCGGGGTGTAACCCCCAGGTGACTTTGGCTGCCCTTGCTACCTGCTTATAGACGTCTAGAGCTTTCCGCGTTTGATTTGCGATGTGCGAGTTAAAAGTCAGCTTTTCGTCGATTGTCAGGCCTAATAACTTTATTTCTTTTGACATGGTGATGTCAACTCCGCCCATTTTAATGTGAGGAGTGTCGTGCTTTAGCTTCCTGGTCAGTAGCATTGCACAGGTCTTGTGTGGCGCGAATTTGAGCTTGTTAGCACTTCCCCACTCCTTCACATGTGCCAGCGCAGCGTTTGCTTCGTTGGCTATCTCAGCAGCCGTGTCCCCATGGAAGAGCAGCACCACGTCGTCGGCGAATGCCTGGACGTAGTGTCCTCGTCTCTCCAGCCCATGAAGCAGTGGGTCCAATAGGAGGTTCCACAGGATGGGACCGCCGATAGAGCCCTGCACGCATCCCTTGTCCGTGCTTCTTCCCACTTCCTCCCCCGCATATCTGACCTTAACGCTTCTTTGCTCCAGGTAGCTATCCAGTAGCCTTCTGAGATTTACCGGACACTTTTCCTCAGCCAGTCGGACTCTTATAGCTGGCCACCATGCGCTATCGAAGGCCCCCTCTATATCCAGTGACACTAGGGTTACTAGCTTCTACCTCTGGTCGCAGAGAGACGTGCGAGGGCTCGTTTAAACCGTCTCGGTTCCCGCAACCCAGTCCTGCCACTCTCCAAAAATGGGGTGACTCTATGTAGAGCCGCTCTACCTTTTAGTGGTTCAGTTGTTGACTCTGAGTCGCCCCCTGGTGTTGCCTGTTTGCGCTTTATCTCCTTCTGGAAGTTATTCCCACGGGAACTCTATATCTAGAAATACTCTACATAGAGCAAAGTGCTCTATGTAAGTTGCCTAGCTCTCAGCAAGCTAGGCTATTTACAAAAAACCCCGTACGATTTGGCCTAATAGGTGCTGAGATAATTAATTTTGAAAATTTTCCTAACTTTTGATTTACGTAATTTGAAACCGAAAATGACCCCCCCCAATTTTGATCTTAAAATTTTGAAAAAATTTATACTACTATTTTCCCGTGAAAAAATAACCCCCACGGAGAGATTTTGCAAATTAGACCCTTATTTAAGAAATTACACCCCTTTTAAGTTTTGCGATTTTGGGTGGGAATGGGTGTTTTAAAAAGGTTGTAAAAATTTTAATATCAAGTAGAAAATTGATTTAAAAATATATTCTAGTAGAGGATTAAATCTATAAAATTGTTCACTATTTTTATTTAATTAATTTTGATTTTAAGTGTATTTTATAATAAGTAAACTAAAAAATTTCCAATTTTTTCCGTTTTTTGCCGTTAAGTTGCCCCCCTTTTACAAAACATTAAGAAATTAAATTATTTAATTTTTCTTCAAGTAATTTCCTATTTACTAACAATTTTTATTGAAATTTTTATTGCTTAAAAAATACAGAAAAAGTAATTTGAAAATAGGGGAGGTTTTTCCCCTATTTCCTTTAAAAATTTATAACTTCCTAACTATTTAACCCTAAAGAATGAAATTTTTTGTAACTTATAGCTATTTAAATTCTACTTATTTTACACTAATTTTAATCCACGCGAAATAATATTTAGGCCCTTCTAGGGTTGTCACAAACTAAATTTTCAAAAAATCTTAACCTAAAAACACATAAAATAAGACGTGACTCGTGGCCACGTGGTTTTCGGGAAAACTCCTGTCGTTCCGGGATTTCCCACGGGAAAAATCCGAGTGGGGCGTCAATCGACGCGTCTCGAGGAGGCGGACAGGACTGCAGTCCCAAATACACTTGTCGTCGATCTCTTTTTGGAGTAAAATCACTTTTTCGCACTTTTTCTCGCGTTTTTCGGGGTTATCTCCCACGTGGATCACTTTTCCGCGCACTTTTCACAGATTTTCCACTTTTCCTGGGTGCGCGGTCAAAAATGGTGACGAAATCCGTTTTTCACTGTTTTGTAACTCAAAAAATGCCACCAGGGCGAATTTTTTGCGCGGAGTAAGCTGTTTTTCGTGCCGTCTTTGGGTGCGGGCGGGACGCAACTCGCGGCAACAGGTTGGGCAGGTATTCCTTAACCCAACGAACCCAAAACCGGTCAGCGAGACGGACCGCCTTCTTCCATGCGAGCCTTCCGGTGAGGTCTGCATCCACAGAGTCGGGCGTGGGCAAGGTGGCATTCGCCCTCAGGAGAAAGTGGTTGGGCGTCAGTGCCGGCTCGTCCTCGTGGGCAACAGGCACATGCGTCAGCGGCCTGGAGTTAACGAGTCCCTCGATCTCTGCCAGAAACGTGGCTAACACCTCCTCCTTCGGTGCCGTCTCACGGAGCACGACGGAAAGACACCTCTTGACGGTTCTGACCAGCCGCTCCCAGACCCCTCCCATAGATGGCGCGGAAGGTGGGATGAACTGCCACTGGATGTTGTTTCCCGCTGCAAATTCCAATATCGCGGAGTGCTATTGCAGCCCATGCTTCCTTGAGGAACCTATTTGCGCCGACAAAGGCTGTTCCGTTGTCCGAAAGGATTTTGACGCCATGTCATGACGTCGCTCTTAACTAACGCCAAGCCCAGAGACAGTGTCAAGGCGACCCCTTGCATCGTTACGACATTTGACAGCCCACCAGGTGTCCTAAACTTGTAGTGGTAATCATTCTTGATGATGAGCCCAAGACCAGCGAGTATCCTATAGACTGAATTAGCCACGTTGCACTGATACTGCGGGTGCACGTGTTCTGGAGTTTGTGCCTGCCAATGAGTTGCTGTGCCCACATATTGACCTCCCTCGACAACCTCGGACTCCGCAAGTGTGGTGTATGACAACGCGTGGTGCAACATGGGTGAGGTGGACGCGAAGGCATACCCATGGAGCATCCTTCGCATCCTTGTGCGGACGTTGTCTTCTGTCCCGTCGTTGATGTTCGAGCAAGTGTGTTTAGGCCTGCGCTCGTTCATGTTATGCGCACCGATGGTCCAACCACCCGATAGTTCGTCGGCATACCTTCCCTCGTCCGCCGAGTGTAGTGCAGGAGATTCAGGTAAAATCGAGGACAACTCAGCAGCCAGAGTGACCGCAATCTGAAAGGCCATTGAGACACATAGGTTATCTTCTACAAATTGCAAGCACCTAATCATGTTTTGGCATGATAGTGGATAATTTGCATCTGTGATCAGGGTGTAAAGGTGAGTGTGCGCGTCCCGCCAGAAATCACTGAACTGTCTTGCCTCGTTTGCTATTCGGGCACCTCTATATATGGGTATCGCTCCCAGTCCAGGGAGGGTCAAGGTGGCCTCCTGTGCGAACGTGTTTTCATCTAACATCACAAGGAGTATCTTACGAGGCCCTGGGATGTGTACTTGATGCGCAGCAGGCATCGCGGTAGCATATACTTTGGCGCTTCTGGGGTCCCCCGAGTGTGTTGAATGGGAGAAGATCGAGAGTTTTCCGGACCAGATCTCTGTAGTGGTGTGTATCAATATGTATTCTAACAGCCATGGGCACCCCACCATGTCTGAGCTCATGGGTATTGCCACCCAGTCTGTGTCCATGCCGGATAGACTGACCCCGTTTGCACCAGCCAGGACCACGATGTTAGCTACGGAATGAAAGTATTAATTTCTAAATAATGTATATTTACTATGACCACACGTATTTACAGAAAATGATATAAAAACAAACTTATAAAATATTCTAAGTGCACCCCGTTGCTAGCCTGACTGACAATCAACAACTAGCAACGGGGTTGCCAGCAAGATCTATCGCCAACATTAAGAATCCCAAATAAAAACCCGCAATGTCATTGAAAGAGCTTTTGGTGTATGGAAAAGAAGATTTCCAATCTTATCCCGGGGAATAAATATTAGCATTCATAGAGTACCAGGAATAATAGTGGCTGCAGCTGTACTACATAACTTAGCCATTCTCCAAAATGATAGTGTTCCTCCGGTGGAAGATGATTACCCGGTATTTGTGGAAAATAACTACTTGTATGCTTCGCAACAACAAAGAGGGAGGAGTAATGATTTAGAAAGAAGAATGTTAATCGAAGGTTATTTCAGTTCCTTGTAATGACAGAAAATAAAACATTTTTATTACTGTGATTCCTTTTTTATTTTGATATCTAGTAATTGCAATTCTTTCTCACGTATTTCTAGTTCCTTCTCACGTAATAGAACTTCTTTTTTACGCAATTGTAAGTCTAATTCATACATTTTATTTTTGTGTTCAATGTCCATTTCCAACGCATGCTTTTGTAGTTGTACAAGCACCTGCTTATCCATAGCTAAATCATTTAAATTTTCAGCTGCTGTGCTTCTTTTTTTCTTTTTTAAAGAACACTCGGGATCTAAAACAATAAAATGAAAATTAATGAAAATCTATTTTAAAAATTCTCTCACTTATAAACCATTATCATCACATAAACAAAATATTTACCAGTATCAAGTTCCGGAGCCCTTTTCTTTCTCAAAAAATCTGCCCTTTTTTGGAATTGGGCCATCAGTTCCGCATCACCATCATACATGGTGAACATGCCATCAATTTGAGGTTCAATAAATTTTTTGATACGCAATAATGGGTCATCATCAGACGGAGGAGGTCCACCACCTGTAGGTAATATTTCAATTTATTCTTTATAGTTTTGTTTTTTTTTAGTCCATTTTAGGCGTTTAAACAGCATAGGCAGTGAGTTTTTACCCAAAAGTTCTTTTTTGCGTATAACGGAACGTAAGAACTGCTTTACCGACGCGCTAAACATGTTTAGCTAAACAACGATGCAGACAGTTTCATGTAAGATAATTTTAAATACGTTTACTTTAAACGTAATTAGACAGCTAATTGTGTTTAACAAATTTTGTTTAGCAGAGATTTAAATCAAATGTTGTGCAAGTCACCCTAAGTATTACTGCAAAAACGTTAACCAAATAATTTAAGTCCACTGTACTTTCTATACTAAAGTTCATTACACTTTACAGTCACAATAACAACAAAAACTTAACACGAATTTCAAAGAAAAGTATTTAGGTAGTTATTTTAGAATAATAAAAAATAACTACCTAAATACTTTTCTTTTATTAAGTAAATATTATTTGAATTTTGAAACTTACCGTGCGGCACTAAGTTTTAAATTATGGCCTTTTTTCTTAATAATGCTCTTTTTCGAATGTGAAAGACCATAATATTGATTATTATACTTCGGGTCTCAACCGAAGACGATTACATTTACTTGCAGCATTACATGAAATGGTGCTATATTTATCACACATTCAGAGTTATTATTTTAAAATAATAAATTTAAAAATAAAACTAATCTGTCTACTATTCTCTATGCGCTGGCCACCCCGCGCCTCAGATGTCATTACGTGTTTTTGTGTTATAAACGTCACACGCTCGTTTCTTCCGTTAAATTTTTGCAAATATTTTTCATCATCATGGGAAAACGTAAACGTTCAAGAGATAGTGAATATGATAGTATTATACGAAAATTAAGGAGGCTGGAAAGCAAGCTCAAGAAGAGACGACGTTTGTCATCGGAAAGTGAGAGTCTGAGTGACAGTGATCGTTCCCACCAAAATTCCGCCGATTCCCGCGAAAATGATATCCCTCAATTTAATGACGAATATTGCACGGAATTACCAGGTAGGTAATCAACATGTTATTTATTTGATCTAACTAAACTTTAGAAAAGCTAAGTGAAATATGGAATTGTTGGAATCAGAGTATAAAACACGAGTACCTACTTATACTCAAAAACCATCCCGAGTTGGGTAGGTATGATGGTGGATTCTTTGCCGTCTCAGTAGATGGATTTAAAGACAAATTTACCTACAATGAATTCACCTAATTAGGGTTGAAATTATATTACATTATCTTCATATAAATCATGTTTTATTTAAAACACATTCTCCACGTAAATCGTGTCGAGGTTGCTATTTTCTCCACGTAAATCGTGTCGAGGTTGCTAATTTCTCCACGTAGATCGTGTCGAGGTTGCTAATTTCTCCACGTAGATCGTGTCGAGGTTGCTATTTTCTCCACGTAAATCGTGTCGAGGTTGCTATTTTCTCCACGTAAATCGTGTCGAGGTTGCTAATTTCTCCACGTAGATCGTGTCGAGGTTGCTATTTTCTCCACGTAAATCGTGTCGAGGTTGCTATTTTCTCCACGTAAATAGTGTCGAGGTTGCTAATTTCTCCACGTAGATCGTGTCGAGGTTGCTAATTTCTCCACGTAAATCGTGTCGAGGTTCCTATTTTCTCCACGTAAATTGTGCTTTACTCCTTCTTCATGTGAATCATGTCGAGGTCTTGTATCCACGTAAATCGTGATGATTGTATGCATTACCCTATAAAGCTAATTTAAAATATTATTACATTCTTATAACTCTACTAATAGTTTTATGTGTTGGAGTTTAAAGTATAATATTGGCTCTTTGTAGATGTCTACACTGATGAAGTCGTTGAGATCTACGATGACTACCAACCTGAACTAGTAGCAGAACCTGTTGCGGGAACATCATTAACAGTACCTCAGGTACCTGAGCCCACGTCATCGATGGTGTCCGAGTCAGCTGCAGTGCCTGAGCCGCCATTGACGCATGCAGAGACAGATACTCATGCAAACCCTGTTCAGGATGATATTCCTTCCCTAAACCCGGATATTCTACATTTACTCGGCGAAGACCCCACCAACCAAAAAGATCACGGAGAGAAATTACATCAAGATGTTGCCTCTAGATGGAAACACATACTATGCAATGGATTGTCTAAGGAAATGCGATTAGAGCTCATGAAATGTTATTTGCCTCCCGAAAATTGTCCAAATATGAGAGCTCCAAAGCTAAACTTGGAAATTAAAGCGGCTTTGTTAGATATTAACATAAAAAAGGATTTATATAGCCAAAGTAGGCAAAATCAACTTGCAAGTAGCCTCGCAGTGTTGAATTGGGCCCTGTCATCCAATAACGTACCTCCAGATGTTATAAAATCCATGAGTGATGCAGGTAGACTAATATGTGACAGTCATCACAGAGAGTCCCAGTCTCGGCGATACGCTGCGCTTAGCACTCTAAATAAAAATATTAGAGACACTGTAAAAGACACAAACATAGATGAAAATTTATTTGGGTCTGCCCTATCTGATCACATAAGAACTGCCAAGACGGGTTCCGAGTTAAAACAAAAAACTCAACGTCCAAGCTATAGACCTTCAGGATCTACACAATCACGTGGGGCTTTAAACTTCCGGGGGGCGCCGCCGTCGCGCGTAGCAGCTGTGGTGGAGCCGCGGACGACCCCGCTGCACCACGCCCGGCCGCCGAGGGACCGCCGCCAGGAGTCGACCCGAGGCCGACGTCCGCCGCCCAACCACGCTCGGAGACGCTGAGTGAACAGGTACCTATCGCTGGGCGCTTAGCTTACTTTTATAACAAGTGGTGTGAACTTACTAATGACCGCATTATTTTGGACTGGGTGCAAGGATACAAAATTCCTTTTATTGAGGAACCCATTCAAACAGTTGAACCACAAAACAATGCTTGTAACTCAAGTTTCCAAATTAAGATATTAGATGAATGTGTCCTTGAATTGGAGCGTTCTAAGTTCATATCACCTTGTGTATTTTGTGAAGGACAATTTGTTTCTCCAATTTTTACAGTACCTAAGCCGAACGGAACCCATAGATTAATTTTAAACCTAAAGGAACTTAATAAATTTGTAAAACTCGACCATTTTAAGATGGAAGATTACCGAACTGCACTTAAGCTATTAGATGAAAATTACTTTATGTCCACAATCGATATTAAGGATGCTTATTTTTTAATTGCTGTAAATGAGGGTGATCGAAAGAGGTTGAGATTTCGCTGGAGGTCACAACTGTATGAATTTAATGTCCTTCCGTTTGGTCTTTGCACGGCACCGTTTGTCTTCACGAAACTATTAAAACCAGTCCTAGAATACTTACGTACATCAGGTTTCATGTCAGTCAATTATCTGGACGATTTCTTATGTCTGTCAGGTTCATACTCTGAATGTTTGTTAACCCTTAATTACTCGCATGGGGTCAAAGCATTTTCGGGTTAAAAAATCGGGCACTTGGCGCGGTCCGATTCCCCCCGCGCCCTCGCTAGCTTCATAACGCGCGTCATTGCTTGTATTTTAGTAGCGACCGAGACAGGGAAGTGGAAGGACGCGTCGCTGCGCTCTTGAGCGGTGACCCCGTGCGAGTAATTACGTAACTTTTTTGGAAGAGGTAAGTTGTTTATTTTATGTACTTTTTTTGTGTATTATGAATTGTATTTGTACTATATGTCTATATTATGAATTAATGTTTGTTATAAATATGTTTTTTACAAGTTATGTCTATGAAATCATCCAAAAATTCCGTTGTACTACGAGTTTTGTTTTTTTTTCTCAGATCCAGTCATGGATAGTAGAGAACTGCAAATTACGCAGTGGTTGGCAGAGGCTTCTGATGAAGATGAAGTTGGAGGGTCTGGCTCTGAGCCAGAGTTAGAGGAGATAACACAAAGTGATCATGATCACTATCATGATCACTCGCACTATCATGATAGTGCGAGTGAAATCGAGCAATCGTCCGCACAATCAAGTGAATCGTCAGACAACGAGGAAGACATTTCTGCAGGGCAGTATAACAATTACTATTTTACCAGACATAATGGCAGAAATGGTCCTAAGCAAAAATGGTCTAAGTCCCCACCATCAAATGCTGTAAGAACACGAGGCCATAATATTATTTTACACTTACCAGGTGTCAAGTCAGCAGCAAAATCAGCAAAAACTCCTTTGGAATGTTTTAGTTTATTCTTTGCTGATGACATTTTCAATTTGCTTGTAACATGTACTAATAAATACATCGAGGAGGTCAGAAACAAGTTTCATAGAGAACGTGACGCAAAGGATACAGACGTTGAGGAAATAAAAGCATTGCTGGGTTTGCTGATTATGTCCTGGAGTGTTGAGAGCCTCACATCTGAATTTCGTAGATCTCTGGGCAACTGATGGAAGCGGTGTAGAGATGTTTCGACTCACAATGAGTTATCAACGATTTCTATTTTTACTAAGATGCCTTAGATTTGACGACAGAACAACCCGAACTGAACGTTTGCAAGTTGATAATTTGGCAGCTGTACGCGAGATTTGCGACATGTTACAAGCAAAATTTCGAGAAGCCTATACGCCGTATCAAAATGTGACGATAGACGAGCAGTTGATTGGGTTTCGTGGCCGTTTCAAAGGCAAAGTTTACATGCCAAGCAAACCAAATAAATACGGCATAAAAAACCAAGCATTGGTAGACTCTAAAACATTCTATATGCTGTCTTTCGAGGTTTATTCTGGCAAACAGCCTGCGGGTCCTTACCAAGTCTCAAACAGCCCTAATGACATTGTAAACGTCTTGTAGAGCCGATCAAAGGAACTAATCGTAATGTTACCACGGACAACTGGTATACAAGCGTAAAACTCGCAAATGAGTTATTAGACCCATCCCACAAACTTACTATAGTAGGAACACTCAAAAAAAACAAACCCGACATACCTAAAGATTTTTTGCCAAACAGATCTAGAACTCAATTCAGCTCCCTTTTCGGTTTTCAAAAGACAATGACCATGGTTTCTTATGTTCCAAAACCAAATAAAGCTGTTGTGTTGTTATCTTCCATGCATCATGCAGCTCATATCGACCCAACCTCAACTGACAAGCAAAAACCAGAAATTATTACATATTATAACAGCACTAAAGGAGGAGTGGACACCAATGATCACTTGTGTGGTACATACAATGTAGGGAGACGAACCAAACGATGGCCGTTAGCCATTTTCTTCCATCTGATAAATGTTTCAGGCATAAATGCTCTCATTGTACATCGAGCAAATACCGACAAATCACGTACTCACGTGAGGCGTAATTTCTTGCGGCAATTGTCTGTTGCACTAATTCAAAATCACCAGAAACGACGACTTGAAGTCAGAGCAACTCCTAAGGTGATAAAAAAACGTCTGATGGAAGTGCATGAGTTGGAAAATCGCGTCCCACCAACCACTGCAAAACGTGGACGTTGCAATAGCTGCCCGCGGAAATGTGATCGCAAAGTACCAACAAAGTGCAATAAATGTACAAGATTTGTGTGCAATGATCACTCTGAAATATACTGTCAACAGTGCAACAAGAGTGATTCGGATAGTTCCTAAAAATACAATATTACCTATGATCTCAGTATACCTAAGTACAAAATTGTTATTAACTGATATTTTTTTAGTTTATTTTGTTTTTGTCTTATTAGTTAGTAATTCATATTATTACTTATAGATATGATTTAAAAAATAAAGCATTTGAATAATATAATGGTTTCTTTTACTTATATATACTTATATATTTCAATATATAATAAAAACTACCCATACTATTTGGGGTCACCTGTGACCCCATGCGAGCAATTATGTAATATTCTTTGTGCGAGTTGTGATGTATAGCTAATAAATGTAGTAGACGCACTTGCTGGCCGGGCGTGCGGTGATGGTGGCGCGGGGGGAGCGGGAGCTCGCCCCGCACTCTGGAACCAGCCGCCGTGCGAGTAGGTGTGTCCACGGTTAGATATATACTTTGTGTTTCACTGGTACACCCATATACCGAACAGTACAAGTGGCGACCCTGCCAGCGACTAAGTAACCAAGGTACCTATTGTTCTGAAAAAAAAAAAAACATAGTGCTCCTAGAGGTAAATCAGTGACTGAGATTGGTTTTGTTAAGATTTCTGGTTATCGTGAAATGATAACAGTAAAAATTAATAAGAGGGGCAGATTACAGACACTGATTGGTACCTAAAGTATTAAATAGCCTTAATAAGGTAAAATCACCTAAAAGCTGTCTCAGTTTGTTGTCAGAATAATTGTAAAATACATACGTTAAGAAATATGCATTTCAAATACAAGTAGGTAATTTACTCGTCGCTCGCCTATTAGTTGGAATGCCGATTCTATTGTTCGGGCGGGCCGGGTCTGCGCGCCCGTGTTCATTAGGTTAATAACAATATTATTCCTGTTCGATATAAACGTTATACAGTATAGCGTAACTTATAACGTAGGTATCTAATATTGCGAACTAATTACTAACTAAGGAATAAAAATTCTATCGTAAGTTACGTATGCAATATTTTTTTTTTATCACAAGAAAAAAAAGAGAAATAAAATGCGAATATATACATGTAAATATGAACAGGTGTGTTCATATGGTATCATGTTAGGCCTATGTCTAGAAATATTATTTAAAAATGTACGTTATTATTTGATATTGTAATAAAGCAATTAGCGTGCATAATAATTGGAAGTAAACTACAAAAAAATTCATTTATTTTATTTCAATTTTAATTAAATTTACATATACCTACATCCATTGTATTATACAATTATTTCATCATACAATTATTTCGATTGTACTTTAATTTACATATACATTCATTGTATTATACAATTACTTCATCATACAATTATTTCAATTTTACTTTAATTTACATAGACATTTTAATATTATTTTGGGCAACAACTGAGACTAACATATAAGAGGTAGTTTGAATAATCAAATGGTACCTAAATGGTGTAAAAAATAAAATAAATAAAATAAAAATACCAAACTAATTATGTTTCCCTATGAATTACTAATGAAAGTCAAGAGGCAGTTCGATGAAAATCGGAACGGTGCCTACTATGTCCAAAGAGGTAGTTCTATGAAAATTAGAACGGTACCTATAAAAGCAAACAATTTGCTTGGTTTCAGGTAGTCCCAAAGTCATGTCACAAATACCACCGTTAGAGTCTTTAGACTGTGAGGGTGAGCCATCTTCCATTGGCATACGTTGGGAAAAATGGAAGCGGGGCCTAGAGCTATACCTCACGGCGACAAATGTCACCACTCCGAAGGCTAAGAAGGCAACGCTCTTGCACGTGGGTGGGTTACCCTTGCAAGAGATTTATTATAACATACCTGAGACCGTCGACGATAGCAACGATGTATTTAAAGCTGCAATCGAAAAGTTAGATAAATATTTCTCTCCCAAACAAAGTCGCGTTTATGAACGCCATCTCTTCAGGCTGGTCAAACAGGAGGTAGGAGAGAAATTTGACAAATTTCTTGTCAGACTTAGACATCAGTGCTCTAAATGTAAATTCAGTTCTCCAGATGAGCACTTGATTGACCAAATCACAGAAAAGTGTGAATCGGTCGAGTTGCGCAAAAGAATATTAACTTTTGGAGATGACGTCACGCTTGACAAAATTATATCTGAAGCTAATAGTTTAGAAACCGTTAATCGGCAACTTACAAATTTTGATACGTTTACATCCAACAAGGACTTACCAATAAATCAAGTAGGGTCTATAAAAAAGAAAACTCGTCCAATCCAAGCTCCATGTACCCGTTGCAGTGGAGGTCACCCTAGTAGCAGCCAGCACTGTCCGGCCATTGACAAGAAATGCTTGAAGTGTGGGTTTTATCGGACATTTCCGCAAATGTTGCAGGACCAGGGCATCCAAACGCAAAAGTGATCCCCCGCCTCAAGCAGTCAATGCTAAAAGAGTCAAAGCTAATCGTCCAAAACAAGAGGAAATTGATTACATTTTTCATCTCGACGGTGATGATTCCATCACATGTTCACTCGGGCACGTAGAGATTGACATGCTTATAGATTCTGGGAGCAAATGTAATATCATTAATGACGTTACTTGGGAAATACTCAAGAGTAAAGGCATTCGTGTTGAAAATCAAGTGAAGAATCCAGAAAAGAAATTTGTGGCATACGGTAGCCAGCATCCGCTAACAGTCCTGGGAAGTTTCAATACTTCTATAACAATCGGTAATGGGTCCACGTCAGAAAAAGAAACCTTTTATGTGGTAAAAAGTGGCACCAGAAACTTGCTTGGGAAGGATACCGCTATTAAACTCGGCGTGTTGAGAGTAGGCCTAGGAGTAAATGCAGTTGAGTCAGGTACGTTTCCAAAAATTAAAGGTGTTCAGATTCATATTCCCATAGATAAGTCTGTCAAACCAGTCTCTCAACCCTGCCGTAGGGTCCCGATTCCACTAGAATCTAAAATAAATAAAAAAATTCAAGAGCTCCTCGACGCAGACATTATAGAACCCGTAAATGGTCCATCAGATTGGATTTCCCCCTTAGTGCCTGTTCTCAAAGGAGATGGGGATGTTCGAATTTGCGTAGATATGAGGCAAGCCAATCGAGCAATTATTAGAGAAAAACACCCATTACCTACAATGGAACAGTTAATTCCTAAATTTCGCGATGCTAAAGTCTTCTCAAAACTGGATTTAAAAAATTCATTTCATCAGCTAGAATTGAGTGAGGATAGTAGGCATATCACAACTTTCATTTCTAGTCAAGGTTTATTCCAATACAAACGACTCATGTTTTGGCATATCGTGCGCGCCAGAAGTCTTTCAAAAAAACTTAGAAAGAGTGTTGTTACCCTGTGAAGGTGTAGTAAACTTTATCGATGATATTGTTGTATTTGGGTGTAGTGAGGCAGAACATGAGATGAGACTGAAACAAGTCCTTCAAGTCTTAAAGGACAACAATATTCTTCTTAATGATTCTAAATGCTGTTACGGAGTAAAACAAATTGAATTTCTAGGGCACCAACTGTCAGCTGAAGGAATCAAACCTCTTGACAAGTATGTAAAAACCATAGAGTCATTTAGAGAACCCACAGTCATTGAAGAGGTTCAGAGCTTTCTGGGCTTAGTCAATTATGTAGGTAAGTGGATACCTAATTTAGCAACATGGACCGAGCCGTTGCGCGAGTTGTTAAAATTAAAGTTAGGCAAGGGCGCGGATATTACCTCTTACTGGCAGAATAGACAAAAAGAAGCATTTAACTGTTTTAAAAACGGGCCATGACACAAATCAGATCCTTAGGGTATTACGATCCAAAAGATAGGACTCAAGTTTTCGCTGACGCCAGTCCAGTCGGGTTAGGAGCAGTCCTCGTTCAGCATGGTGCAAGTGGCCCCCGAATAATTGCTTACGGAAATAAGAGTCTGACGGACCGTGAGAAACGGTACTGTCAGACCGAAAAGAAGCTCTTGCATTAGTCTGGGCAGTTGAGCATTTTGATATGTATTTATTTGGGAAAGAGAGTTTTGAATTAGTTAGCGATCATAAACCTCTGGAAGTAATCTTCGGTCTAAAGTCAAAGCCGTGTGCTCGGATCCAACGCTGGGTTCTGCGATTACAGTCGTACAACTTTAACATAGTGTACAGTCCTGGAAAGAAAAATATCGCGGATTCATTGTCCCGATTAAGCTCTAGTACTAAATGTCCACAGCCATTCGATGACGAAAATTTATTAATTTAGTCATAGATCAGTCTCGCCCTGTGGCAGTAACCTTAAGGGAACTAAAGGAGGCATGCGAGACTGATCGAGAATTATCATTAGTTAGAAATGGTGTTTATCAAAATAACTGGGACCAGAGTGTCAACAATTACAAGATCTTCCAACATGAGCTATGTTTTCAAGATGAATTACTTTTACGTGGTAGGTAAAATTGTGATTCCCTCTGTTTTGAGACAAAAAGTACTCGAAGCTGCTCACGAAGGTCACCCTGGAATTGTGGCCATGAAAATGCGATACGCACAAAAGTGTGGTGGCCCAAAATTGATTCCGATGCAGAACACTATGTAAGATCTTGTAAAGGTTGCACTTTGGTGTCGGCACCAAATCCTCCCAATCCTATGCGGAGACGACAATTACCAGTTCAGCCCTGGATTGATGTCGCTGTGGATTTTTCTCGGACCATTGCCGAGTGGCCATTATCTTTTTGTGATAATAGATTATTTTAGTCGGTATAAAGAAGTCAAAATTACAAAAACTACAGATTCTGCATATACTATAAACACACTAAAAGAAATATTTTCTCGCTTGGGTATTCCAGTGAGTATTACGGCTGATAATGGTCCCCAATTTGCTAGTGCTGCATTTTCAAATTTTTGTAGTGAGTTTGGTATTCGGCTATATCATAGTATCCCCTACTGGCCTCAACAAAATGGCGAGGTCGAAAGACAAAACCGAAGTATTTTAAAAAGACTACAAATAAGCCAAAGTCAAAAATCTAATTGGCAAAATGATTTACTAGATTATTTGGTCATGTATAATAGTACCCCCCATTCGGTTACAGGAAAATCTCCTGCAGAGCTTTTTTACAGACGTCAATTTAGGGATAAATTGCCTTCAGTAGTGGACGTAGAGTATTCAGAGATAGATTTAGAAACAAGGGATAAAGATGTTGAGATGAAAGCAAAAGGCAAAGAATATGCGGACAGGAAGAGACGCGCAGCGGAATCTAGCATACAAGTTGGAGAAAAGGTATATATCAAAAATATGACGAAAGAAAATAAACTATCTGTCCCGTTTAATGATGCGCCGCACACGGTAATTAATAAGAAAGGAAGTGATGTCGAGTTGGAAAATGACAGTAACGGAGTAAGACTAAGAAGAAACGTGGTACATTTGAAACGTGTTGAAGGAGAGTGGAAGGTTTGTTCAGGTGAAAGTATGGGAGATTCAATGGAATGCTCTGATACTCATGGCGTAGACAATTAGTCAAACAAGTTATCTTTGTCTATGTTTATATTGATTTAGATGTTGATTTGTATGAACTATTAAAGATGCTTGGTTGTGTTAAAATAATGATGTAAATCGTGGTGCAGACGATTAGTTAAACAAATAATCTATATCTATGGTTGTTTTGATTTAGATGTTGATTTGTATGAACTATTAAAGTTGCTTGGTTGTGTTAAAAATAATGATGTATTGGGAAATAATTTAAAGCCTTGTTTTTATATTATTGTAAAAGGTAGATGTGATGTATAGCTAATAAATGTAGTAGACGCACTTGCTGGCCGGGCGTGCGGTGATGGTGGCGCGGGGGGAGCGGGAGCTCGCCCCGCACTCTGGAACCAGCCGCCGTGCGAGTAGGTGTGTCCACGGTTAGATATATACTTTGTGTTTCACTGGTACACCCATATACCGAACAGTACACGAGTAATTAAGGGTTAAATGTTTAAAACAACATGTAACTTTTTACAGTCATTAGGTTTTATTATAAATACTAACAAAATGTTATGATGCCAAGTCAAGTGTGCAAATTCCTAGGTTTTGTATTTATACCACAAACATGACAATTACCTTACTTGTTGAAAAAGAAAAACAAAATAAAAAGTCCCGAATAATAGAAACCATGGGTAAAAATAAATGTTCTATAAGGTACTTTGCAGAATTAGTAGGACTTTTAACCGGCCGCATGCCCAGCTGTAAGTTATGGCTGGATGTACACCAAGCTCTTTGAAAGAGAAAAGTTTCTGGCTTTAGATTACTCAGACGATTATAATAAGCAAATGAAGTTGGGAAAAAATCTAGAAGATGATCTTTTGTGGTGGAAAGATAGTATAGCAGGTCATACGCTCCTATCGAAAACATAACGATTATATTTTAGAAATCTTTACCGACGCGTCAAATACTGGTTGGGGTGTGGCATGCGGTAATAAAAGTGCTAATGGTAA
>CM026294.1:3292021-3360915 GCA_014851415.1 Cnaphalocrocis medinalis
AGGGAGTAAAAATATATAATAAACTGCCTTCAGAAATAAAAAATGCCAAATCTTTATCTATTTTCAAGAAAAAACTAAAAATATATATTTTAGGACTTTAAATAGAAAATGTATCGTTTTGATTATAATATATATATAATGTGTATGTGTATGTGTGTGTGTAAAAAGGGTTCCTTTCTATAGCCGGTTTTAATCTAGTTAAATATATATTTGTATATGTGTGTGTATGTGATGTATATATTTTGTATAATATGCATATTTAAATATATATCATCTATTCATTTAGCTAAATAAACTTAAATAGTAATTCCAATCTCGAAGGTAAACTGAATTTTAAATTTAATACAAAAATTACTTTACAAATACCACATCTAGGGTAACAAGTACGCTCAAACAACTCCTACATCCATGGTTGCTCGGTGCTCGGTAAACAAGATGACGACTGTTACTTATCCGTCAGTAACTTCGACCTACCCGCCATATTTTTAATTTTTATTAATATCTGGGTACGCTTGCAATGTACTTTTGTATGTTACTGTGTTAAATGTGAAATGTTTTCTCTGTAAGTGAATGTATTAACTATTCTTTTGAGAAAATAAAGATTTCTTAAACCTGAAAAGTTGAAAAATAATAAAAAATCTTAATTAAGTCCTAACTAAGGGTGGAATGATTGCTATATAAAATCATTGTCATTTAATCATATGATTTTTTGTCACTGTGAAATCACTGATATTTTTCACACTGCTACTTTACGTCTAAAAAAACAATGAACTTCCCTTCATACTTTATCAGGCTTCTGACTGACAATGTTAATCCGTTAATAGGTACATTGGCGTATTTAAAAGTTCATTGCTTGTATATACAAAATCATTTCTAATCACCATAATACATACACACATAATCTCCATTTCTAAACAGGTACAGCACTATTTACAATAATCATAATTGCTGTTGAGGAAGACTTAATTCTGCAGCACGTTTTCGGCTCAGACGTCTCCTGTCAGATAGAATATAGCCCGCTTTCGAGAACACCCTTTCACATTGTACCGATGTAACTACAATGTGGCAGTGTTCTAAAAAGATATCCGTCAAATTTTGATAAATTACAGCGTGTGTCTTCCACCAAGACAGAGGACAAGACTGAAGGCTCACGACCTCTTCACCATAGAAAAAAAATATACCAAAAGGAATAGAGAGCCAACTCAACGATTTTTCTTGCCACCCCTTTCGAACGGCGCCATATTTGAAAGCTACTACACTGCCCTCTGTTATTTGGTGCCACAACTTTTATTATTCGTCATACTTCCCGCCATTATTTTGAATTCAATTGATAGAGGTGCTTACAATAAAACAAACGTATTCTTTTTTGGCTTTTATTTGTTGTATTGGTTTGGTATAAGTACATTTTTTCTAGCCAGAATAAATACAATAATTATATTTAATTCCTAAAAATACAAAAACTTACATTTGTTATTTATATGTGGAAGTTCGTTAATGTAGGTGCACATAAATGTATATGTCGCAGGGAAATGATAAAACCAGGGATTTGATCAAATCCCTAGATTGACTCAGTGAAATGACATAAAACATGTTAGGTGTGGTTAGGTGTTTTGTTCTTAGTCTGTGGTTAGGTGTTTAGGGTAGAGGTTAGGTTAGGGTTTTTTTTTATGACCACTCAGAAATCTTTAATATTTTTAAGAGATTTGATCAAATCCCTGGTTTTATCATTTCCCTGCGACATATACATATCTGTCAAATTTCTTCAATCGATTCTCACCATAATGTTAAATGTTAAACGCGATTAATTCGATATCAATTAAATAAATTTGATAGATTTGTATACATTGATGTGACATTACCTACTTACTTTTTTGATGCATGTTACATAATTATTACTCGTCACTTACGCGATTTGTTTTTGTACTTATTATGATAATTATGCTTGCGCTATTAGCTTAATTTCATCGTCATTGCCATTGTAAACAATTTTCCCAGACAAAATTCTGTTAATCGAGCGACACCAACTATAAATTAATACTTTTGTAGTCATGTCTTCAAAATAAACTTTGAGAACATTTTCATGTGTATTACATGAAAATTTGTAGGAAACAAACATTTTGCATAACAGTTTCAATTTATTGCGAACGCCGAATAGAGGAACATCACTTTTTAGAAATCACAAGTGATTTTCTGTATGTCTTGAAAGACCCTTACGGTATCTTCATTTGGATACACTAACCATTTCTTTTTTGCATTAAATTCTTTTCGCCTTATTAAATCATTCGAATCACTTGTTTGACGAGTTATTTGATAATAAATTGTTTTTACAAACTTTGCATCCCTTTACTTTTTTTAAGCATTTCGTTAAGACCCAGCCGCAAACATAGTTCCTTTGCCCCTTATCTTCAACGACTTCGCTATCATTTAATATAATATTAACAGTAATGATTTATAAGCGCCTTCAAACCCAATACAATCAGGTGCCACATTCCTTGCACCATAACTTCTAATGTTCCCAAAAAAGTTTTCGACTGGGTCTTGGTTTAAATTCCGAGTCAATAAGGTATCCAAGCGATTTATCATACCCTGTGAAAACTTCCTTTTCCAAAGACCGTATTTCAAATGACCATGCAGTAGGCTGAGAAGCAGTGGTTTGAGTTAAACGTGCACAACTTATTAGTTGTTATGGTTCCAAGAACAGAAGTTCTGTTCTTGGAACACCTTTAGTGTTTGCATTAAACACTTCAGCAACTTTTATCTAAGCATTTGCTTGTCGATTTGCTTTGTGGAGTCCGTTTTTTTGCACTCAATAATAATATGAGTGTAGGCCTCCATCGAAGAAAACGATAACAACTGTTCTTCCTTGCTAATATTAAGCTCTCTAGAACAGGATGCGATTTTTCCAGAGTTAGCAGCCATATTATTTACTAAATAGAAAGTTTTTAAAATATATTAAGGAGTAAAGTCGCCTGTCAAGGTCTTATGCTGTTCAAAACCGCATGGCATTGTACATATTCACTCTGAGACGTTTACTTGAAAAAATATAAAAAAAATCAGGTATACAGGGTAAAGTTTATTTTACCTCATCATAGTTGCGTTTTCTAATTGATCTTTCACATTACTTCTGCTAATCTGTAATCGCCTGTCAATATTTTTTTAAGATGTACAATAAATAAACTTTATCCTATTACATTTTCAAATTTAAAGGAACAAGTTTTGAAACTCAATTTACTTAACAGTTAAAAAAATAAAGGAGCTGATGACGTGCGCGGCCTGCCAGGCCATTGCTCTCAGCATGCTATAAATCGTAAGTATGAAAATTTTTAGCCTTACAGGAAGACCATTACTTCCAGGGTTCACTAGCTAGCTCTCCAGCTATTACTATCGAGTAGGGCCTCCTGACTATTCACGTCAGTATAGATTTCTTTGAGACTTCTTTTTATTTGATCCCATAGATGCTAAATCGATTTGAGATTGGGATTCATGGCTGGCCAAGGCAAAACCGAAATATTCGCATCAGAGAGTGCCCTCTGAGTGATACGAGCATTGTCTTGCATGAAGACAAAATTTTCACCTACTCTTTGTGAAAATGGAATGACGTGGGGTCGGATACATGTTCAACATAATTGGCTGCAGTAACCGTTCCTTCAAGATCACCAGCGGACGCGGACGGCGCGGTGCGGACGGTTATTATGTGGTCCCCGCGCATTTTTCGGTGGTAATGGTGGTCGAATGACAGCTGTCTCTTTCTATTAAATCATCATCCAAGCATCGTTTTGTTTCTGTTAACAGTTTCAACTCATACAGTAAGGTTGTACTTTAATGGTTTCTGTTAACCTTAATAGAATACAGATATAACCGATTATAGCAATAACCGATACGAACGGGTTAACCGGTATTTCTGTTAGACATTTTAAATAGTAACAGATACAGAGGTTAACCTGTTGAAACGGTTAATTTTTTGAATGGGTAATCCGTTCCCTGTATCTGTAATCTGTGTCTGTTATGTGTCTTAATAACGATAAATTTGTCAATCGACTTTGCGACAATGTTGAGCGTTTGTCAGTTTTTTTTTTAGTTTTGAATATGATCTTTCGCTGTGTGCTACTGTGACTGGCAATGTGAGGTAAATCCTAAGTGCTGTGGATAGATTGGGGAACACTGAGATTACCTTATACTTACTCCGATGGCTCAACGATCCAAAATGAGTCTTGGCCTCCGAGATGTCGCCATTTGTCTCGGTCTTGTGCAGCTTGTCGCCAATCTCCTGCTTGCAATTCCTGCAGGTCCGCGTCCACTACATCCCGCCAGCGGTAGCGTGGGCGCCCCACTGGCCGACGACCAGTAGGTTGCCCAAGATATGCCCTCTTGGCGCCCCGATCTGATACCACCTTACCTTACCTTTGAGATTACCTTATTCGTATACAAATAATTTTAAACATCTAAAGGCGTGGTGGAATCGTCAATAAACATCGATAATAATTATATTTCATTGAAGAGCTCTAACTTGTCTACATCCGAAGAGCCAGCATGGCAAAGTTTGTTCTCTAAATTAGAACAATGTGCTTTTTTGTATCTAAATCCAAATCTTCCCACTGTTTTAAATTTTGAAGAAATGAAAAAATTATATTATTTTGATCCATATTTATATTGCAAAAGCCGAGCCGCTCGTGGCGCGCCTCGCTTTGCTATAATACGACAAATATAAGAAGAGCTCCAGGTGCTACACAAAATGTATGTAAACCGGAGTTTTTTTTACGTTGGTTATCAAAGCGCGGCGGCTATCGCGGGCGCGCGCCGAGTGGGGCTCCGTCGAGAGCGGCGCTCGGCGCCCCTAGGACCGCGGCACCTAAGAAAATGCAAAGTGGGCCACTAGATGTGTCCAGAAGTGTAGGTAGATATGTCGCAGTCATCTGGTTGAAATATTTGATTGGATGACTAGCGTCTTTATTGAATAGCGACGTTTGATTGAATGACTAAAGGACAACTCGTCTTTTTTAAACTCGTCTTTTCGGACTTTGTAATGTTTGATTAGAGTGACCATAAGTTCGCATCGCCTATTTTAGCATCTGCACCCAAAGATTTAAATCATAGATATGCCCTCGCCATACTTTGACCGCGCCGATTTGAGTCGCACCTCAAATAACCTAGTCTAACTCAACTGGGATTAGCACGAATTAGTTGCCGTTTGCACTCGGTGACAGTTGTACGACACAGCTGCCTGAATTTTTGACAGGAAAAAGCACTCAAAATGCCTTCATGTGCCTATTTATTGTGCAAGAAAAATACTACAAATTAAAATAAAGCGAATGGTGTAACATTTCACTCGTAAGTATTTATATTTCATCAATAATTTAATTTATTTTATTTTGTTGACAAAACATCATAGTCTGATCGGCTAGCGCGTGACAGAGAGAGTAGTATTGGCAATTACTGTGAGACAAAAAGAGACAACATCATTATCTCGGTGGCCAATATACTTAGACCCGCTGTAGTACTCAGAACTCAGTTGATAACAGCTCATTTGTAAATGGTTGGGAAAAGTACGGTAGCGTCAGCAGTTTCGATAGGCATTGTTTTAATAGCGGTCAGATATAAAATAGTAATTTTATTTCGACTAGAAATCAATAAACATGCAAATAATAATTACGTATTAATTTTAAGTGAACGTTTATTGTTTTAGATTACCGCAAGATCCGCGTTTAAAAGAAAAATTGATCAAAGTTATCCAGCGGGATCGAAGGGATGAATACTGGTTACCTGGACAATTTAGTCGATTTGCTCTTCTCATTTCAAAGAAAATGATTTATGTTTGATTCTCCTGACCTAGGAGAATCAAATATAAATCATTTTTTTTATTATTTGACTCTCCTAGGTCTCCTAGGTCGTAAAGTTACAAGTATTATATTTGTGTTTCTTCTGTTGTCTCATTCTATAACACAAGTGCTTAGCTTAGCTTAAGCTACTTAGTACGGAGTCAGGACATTAAATCTGGGGTTGTCTTAAATTATATTATATAATTATTAAATTATAGTAAATATTACTCATATTTTTTATAATGCGGAATAGTAGGGCAAAGGCCTTTATCTTAGAAATCAAGTCATAGCTACTATGATGGGATTAGGCATAATCACCACACTTTATGCGGTTTGGTGATCAAACCCGATATTCGCTCTGTGATTAGAGTAATTTATTTGAATAAATAGATAAAATATGTAATGTAACATTTAGAAATAAAATGTCCTATAAATAAAATTGCTTTTAAATTTAGGAATTGTTTTATTTTTAGTTCCCAGTATGAAAATTTTGCTGACCGTATTTTATCCTCATAGACAGTGACTTTCGATGACACGCACACGTCATGTCATCAAAATATTGCCTCGTTTTTAGGTGTCAGGGCATATCTATGATTTAAATCTTTGTCTGCACCTCGATATTCACCGATCTCGTCACTAAATAACAAAAACTTATTTTCCCGTTAACAAAAATATCTATTCCACACCCCCCTCGAGGAGGTTGAGAAGCAGGTGCGTTTTTTTATCAGTGGTATCCCCGGTAGGCCTAATCCACTCATTCTATTCATTTACATTTCTTCGTCTGATGCGTTTTCTTCATGTTGGAAGATCTCTTCATTGACATCAACAAATTAAAAAAATTCGTTTTCTTTATATATTATTATAATTCTTGGGCTTCTTCTGATAAAATTCGATGTTTTCGCTGAAGTTTAGGACGATTCATTGATATGTACGGGTCAGAACTAATCAACAATTTATTAAGTATGTTCTCATTAGTGGCTTGTCTGCAAATTTTTCTTGAACCGTCGAAAATCCTTGTTTCGAGATTCAGCAGCTTCTTCTGATATAATTTACCAATAGGTATTAACCCGAAATGTTTATGTTTATTTCATTACTTTATTATAAAGGGTAAAAAAGGAACAAAAATATATTGAAATAATAAGTTTAATTGTTGTTCATTCAACTTGTTCATTCAACGTTCGGCCTAGTCATTCAATTAAACGTCGCTATTCAATAAAGACGCTAGTCATCCAATCAAATAGCTATTTCAACCAGATGACTGCGACAGATACATGACCATTTTCTTCTAGACACAAAAACTATTATTTATTTACCTACTAGCGGCCGCCCGCGACTTCGTCCGCATGGAAAAGTTTTTACCCCCCTTTTAACCCCTTACAACCCCCTTTTCCGCAATAAAAAGTAGCCTATGTTCTTTCTCAGGGTCTAGATCATCTGTATACCAAATTTCATTTAAATCCGTTCAGTAGTTTTGGCGTGAAAGAGTAACAGACAGACAGACAGACAGACAGAGTTACTTTCGCATTTATAATATTAGTATAGTAAAGTATAGTATGGATGGATTATTTCCTTTAAACTAACTTTACAGGTATTTATTATGTACCTAATTTGCTAGTAAACTCTTATCGTAACTTTTATATGACTAGTATAATATAATTTCTAATCTTCCTCCGATGTAGGGTAAAAGAAGGTATATGGTGATAAAGACGAATAAAACTAGTTTTTATCAGAATTTTACCATGAAAAAAACGCGACTTTTATTTTTTTATATTGTTTATTATTTAAAAAACAAATTAATACAGTAAATGTAATTGTTAGTTAATCCTTTAATGAAAAAACTTTATTTAAATTCAGAAGAAGTCAAAGATATGTTGGTGACACGGTTCGGTAGATTGGTGATACCTAGTAGGTAGGCAATTTGGTGATAGTACTCTAAATTACATATTTTGTACTAAAAAAAAAATGTGTTTTAAAACTTAACAAATTATGCGAGGCAACGATCGCACCTATAATATCGCTGTTCCTCGGGATCAGCATCTTCGATTGACACGCATATCTCGTGATATGCCGTCAAACAATAGGAGCACTGCAGTAGTGCTAATGAGTGGCAGATTATTATTCACAGGTTTAACAACTATATTAACCTTACTACTGGGGTGCTTCACTGTAGTATTTCCAACTCCTGATATATCAATAGAGCTCTTCTGTCGGTGAAGCTAAAGTCGCCTTACCAAAGCTTCTCGGATGGCGGTGATACTTGCCCCAGTATCTAATAAAGCACGAGCTGTCTCGTATTTACCTAGACTATTCTTAATAGCTAAAGTGACCGTAGGGTTTAGACTCGAACTAAACTCTCCTACAGTATGTGCCTCACCGAGTTGAGCTAACCTTCAATCCCGCGGCGGACTGAACTCAATTGCCTGACCGTACCGCAGTCGAGCAAACTGTTCCTGTGACCGTTGGTACCGTTGGCCTACACGGCGAGCACCCTGCTCCAGCCTATAGTCCCCGGTCGGTCTCCCTCTCCGGAGAGTGTCGCTGCGGCGGCCTAACATGCTCTATGGGGCTCTCAACGCGTGTTGGCGTCCTCGCACGCGGCGGCGTCCTAGCGCGCGGTGGTGTTACCACCGACCGATGTTGTGTTGGCCTTTTCACAGGCTGCTCTGGCACATACGCCCTACGGTGCGGTGGCTCCTCCCGCGAGGCGCACAGCAGCTTATGGTGTATGTTTTCACCACAATAGGCGCAGGGGAGTGTGGCTTCACACTCACGTGCAAAGTGCGAACCTAAGCACCTAAAGCAAACGTCCACGGCGACGTACCCATTTCTTCCTGAGTGACACGGGCAGTTTCTTAAACTCGTAACACGTGCCCAGGGTATGGCCGAGGTGATTACAATAGGTGCCACCTTACCTCGGATGTCACTGTCGGATGTCACCGCGACTACCCGGCGGTGGTGTTCCATGCCCTGTGGGCGGAGGTGTCCTGCGCTGCGCTGGCGTCGACCTCGGCTGCCGCGACGGCCCCGGTCTGCTCTGCTCCGTCACAGGTGGTGATATCAGCTGGCGTCTGCAGATCTCGTCCAGCATCCCCATCAACGACGTGAAGGACGGGAACTCGTCCTTAGCTGCTCCGCTTTGACGCTCCTCAAACTGGTGCCGCAACCGAGGAGGCAATTTCTGCAAAATAAAAAACAATAAAGGTAGGACCACTCTACCACAGGTAATCCAAGTTTCTGCAGGGCCTGCGTCGACTCCAATAATGGATTGTAAAAAGATTGTCGCAATCCTTCGAGCGACTCTGGTACAGACGGGAACGACATAACCTGCGTCAGGTACGTGTCCGCTAACAATCGCTTGTTTTGATACCTATCCACTAGTATATTAAGCGCCACCTCATAATTGGCCGCGGCGGTCGGTAGGTGCTTTACCAATGTCAGAGGCTCCCCCTGTAGGCAACTACGTAAATAGAAATGTTTCTCGGCGGTTGCCAACCCCGGCCGAATATGCATAAGCGAGTTGAATAAGTCAAAAAAACTTACCCATTCCAATGGATCACCACTAAACCTTCCTAAGTGTATAAGCGGTAGTTTGGCTGCTGCGCCGCTGCAGCCGGACGAGCCGCTCGCCTCGACCTTCACCGCAGGAGGTACCGCCTCGGCTCCCTCTACCTTGGTTTCCACCTGGATCAATAACTCATCAATTGCCGAGAACTCCCCCGACAATTCGTCCAAGTCCGTTACCTCGTGCGACACGAGGACTTCGTAGGCTACCACGAATATCTCATAACTCTTCACGAACTGTCGGTATATTACCCTCAAGGCTATGGCAGAAGTAGTGCTAGTCACTGACTCTGCGAAGTCATGGATCATTTTGTTTGACGCGCCGTCTTTAAATCCATTATGGATGAGTAAGCTCTCACTTAACTTATTTAAACAATCAATTGCCTTACGACGGCTCAGTACAAACAATAATTAATTAAATCAATACAAACAATAATTAAATAAATTCTAATACAATTTGAAGAGTTTTGCAGGCATAAGAAGCACAAATGAAATGAGTGGCAAATGCACTTCATCATAATTAAATGAGGGATCTCATTTGCAAATAGAGTGGACAATGAATGGTGTGAACCAAACATAGTATTTGCACCATCTGCTGCAAACCCAATCATGTTCTCTCTGTAAGGAATATTTTCTTTATCAAAATATTCTTTGCATGCATTGTGTAATGCTGTGGCAGTACCGTCTATAACTGGTATTAAACATAAAAACTGGTCTTCTACATTGAAATCTACTGCTGTTCTGGTAATGAGTGCAAATGTTTTGTTGTTGATTTGTCTGTGCTTTCATCAACAATCAAAGAAAATTTTTCAGTTTGTAAAGTTTGAACTAATTTGGTGTGAGATAATTTTCCTGTAACATTGGTGACAGTGGCTTGTGCCTTAGTTTTTTCGAATGTAATTTCTTTGGCTATTTCACAATCTGAGCAAACATTTACAATAAGTTTCTTTAAGTCACCTGAAAAATAATATTATTTGAATACCTATAGTATTTAATGTCTTAAAATTATTTTTTGTGAATCAAAAACAACAAAACATAGTCTACATTTATTAAATAATGAATTTGTAGACCAAGTCACAAGCATACTAACCAGCAATGTTAAAAGGCAAATTATTTTTTGCTAAAAAACAAGCCATTTTTATTTCTCCAAATTTGATTTTATCCTCTAATGACTTTTTTGAGTGAGTTTGCCCAAACTGGGTGATTGATAGTTGACTTGCCAAACCTGAAAATAAGCAGTTACTTTTTTAAAAGATTAATCTTTTATAAGTATATTTAAAAAATAGATAAAACATGCACAATCATAGGCAATCAATGATAAATTTTTAGTAATATTATTAGCAAAATTTTTATTATTCTATATTAAACTGAGCATAAATCCACCGAATAGGTCACCTTTTACACATGCTACATGCTTTAAACTATTTGCATGTTTATTTAGAATAAATCTTCCACCAACACACTTAAGATCGTGTGATCGTTAAGTGTGTTGGTGGAGTAGAGGAGTGTAGAGGAGTCTACATGATTTACAATAAAAATATTCTTCTCCCTTGGTACTTTCTTGAAGCCAACTAGCAAATTCCTTGTCTTTCTCCCATAATTTGGAATACTTTTGTTCATAGTGCCTTTTTCTAGCTTTTCGTGGCGGAGTTCCTAACCTGGAACTCTGTACTTCGCTTTCGCTGCTGTCAGCATCCATTGTACAAATAAATGTACGCAACACCGAAAATACAGCAATCAGCACCGTTATTTAGTTTTAACAACACAACAAGTCAAGAACCTAAAATAAGAGCAGATTTACCATTAATACCGCAACAAACCAACAAAGTTTATTATTGACAATGACAGATGATAATGGGCGCGAAAAGTCCATTTTACGAAAAAAGTCCCCTGGGAGCCACTTGTCATACAAATAGGCTTTCTATCTCTTTCCCACTCATTACGTTGCCATGTCATTTTAGTTCATCAAAAATCCGGGGGACTCTTTTCGTGAAAAGGACTATACGATATGGCGCGAACGGCCAGCAGTTGCTGTCTTTTGTTTTTTTGTTTATGGTCTTGAGTCTGGACGTATGACGTATCGTCGCATGACTCACGCAACATTTAATTATTTCAATGTGGTGAAATCAAATGTCAAAAAGTGGGAAGAGTGAGAGTGAGAAAGCAACATATTGCACAGCGTTGACAGGTTACAGATAGGTCAGCAGCGCACGTATCATTTTGAATCGCATCTTCATCTCGAATGAATTCATGAGAGATGTTCTGCGCATGTCTTGCGGATGTTCTGCTGTAAACATGCCTGAGACCAAAGATATGATTTATTTTGTTGTTTCTTCGGTCTAGAAACATGCAATTGCCAAACGTTTTGCTATGGTCCAGGTTATTGAACCTCCTCCGGATATTTGAGTTGAGGTCTTAACGTAGACTATCCACTGCTGGCATCAGGATTATTAGGGTGGGTGTAGGATGGTTTCAAGCGCCTTAGTCAGCCCCAAGGTAATTGGTATGACCAAACTCCCGTTGATGTAGCTTTGGCCACTTAGCTCTTGAGTCACTTCGTCACAAGGCTGGAGCACTAGGCATAGCTCTTTGCAGATGATCCACTCGTACTCGGTTAGTGTCTCCAGTCCTGTGCCCAAATTAACGATGGCACTGTTGAGAGGCTCCCTTAGTTCCACGAACCTCTTCAACATATGGCATTCCATATGTTGAAGAGGTTCGTGGAATTCCACCTGGTCGGCACTTCCTGGATCAATCTTTTTCCCGTTGTCCCTGCCTGCTCCTGGTACCTTTTCAACTTTTCCCAGGCGGTGTTGCTTTGTTTAAAGGTCCGCACAATATTATTCACGCGAACTAAAATATCGGCGAAATCTTTATATTTCAGAGCATTAGCCACTGCCAAATTAAGAGTGTGGGTGTAGCAGGAAAAATGTTTCCACCCCAGCTCTCTTTCCAATGCACCACACAATGCACTCTTAATATTCGCGCCATTGTCTGATACGGATAATATAATTTTTTTCCGTGACGCCCCACTCGTCGCAAATCCGTTTAATCACACGGGCCAGATATTTAGCCGTGTGGCTTTCCATTAACCCTTCTTTGCATGATTTTTGCTATTTTTTTTAAATAAATCAGGGCGATGTAATTAATGCTCTAGATTAAAGGAAAAATATTTAAAAAAATGCTTATGTAAATAAAAATATGTATTATGTAAAAAACAATATGATGGAAATTTACATCATCATGCATTGTCACATATTTAGGTCAGTACTAAATAAATAAAAAAATATTGTTTACTCATCTTCTTTATTCTTTATGAAAGTTTTAAAAAAACAATTATTCTTTTTATTTAAGCACAAATTGACGCCACATTTACTACACGAAATTGTGGAATAGCCTTTACATTTGGAAAATTTGCACCGGAGTGACCCCACCTACTGTTGGCCAATGTTCAGCACCATCTTTTCTTATGTCTTTTGGAGGTGGTGGTGCTGGGAGAACCTTTTCTCTTTTTTGATAGTAATTCTCTTCTAGTAAACTGGTACTAGGACGACCTCTTTTAGCGCCTTTGGTGGGTCCTCTGTTGCATAGCACAAAAGCCAATTCATTACTGATTGGTCCATTGTAAGTAGACTCTTTTTGGGTTCACCTCTTTCTTGAGCATTTTTTTTATATATAATCCAAGAGTTTAATAATAGCTAGATCAATAAATGATAAAATATACGCAAGTACGACTTTTTAACTTATTGTTATATGATTTCTGCCCAAAAAGCTATCAATATAGCATATGTTTATTGTACTCTTGGACAATAAACGGGCGAGTAATATCAATTTTCCTTTTATTGTCCTGTCATATCTATTGACTTTAGTTACAGGCAATGCTCCAGCATAAGAAGATAGCAGGGTTACTATTTTATTATCTTTCCAAGCCACACAACTCAAATCTATTCCATCATGCACAGACACAGATTTTTTCATGAAGTTTTTCTTCCCTGGAAGTTTGTTATTTGGAATCCTGTTTTGTTGCACAGTTCCCACTGTGTAAATGCCTGATTTAGCTAAAAAAACTACCAATGGCAAAGATGTAAATGATATGGTTTTGCTTTTTTGGCACTCCTCGAAATAAACGAACTACAACATTTCCTGTTTGTTGCACCAAGATCTGGTTCATCTGTGAGCTTTTCTGTATTCTCTTGTCCAGAATATACCTCAAAACTTTGTCGCGGGTGGGTTGTTTAAAGAATAGGCAACACCAAACGTGGTCACAAAAATGAGTTTATTTAAAGTAAACAGAAGAATGGGGCGTAGGTTGATTAAGCCCGACTGATGATTTGCTTTCGGTCCCGGACTTCCCTGGGGAGTGGCGGCCGGAGGTGATGGGTGACCGCTGATGGGGGGACGATGTGGAAGCTGGGTGTAGGTGCCGATGACGAGCGGCGACAGGCCAGGGTTGACTCCGTAAGTGGCAGCGCCGTTTCTAATCCCGTACTTTGTTCCCCTGTCAGGGGAATTTAACTGTTGCACTTCACAAATGTATTTAATTATTTCCTAAGTACTTTTTTAAGTACCGCAAGTAGGATGAATTTAAATGCAAGCTTAGTCAATACGTGACTATTGTGAAAGTACTAACTCACAAAATAGATACTTATGAAACCAATAATTATCTTATTATGAGAAGACCGTGCTACCACGGCTAGGTTCTGCGACGAGTCATAGGCAAGCCAATCAATCATAGGTAGTGTCCGACCGAAGGTGTATTTTTGGCCGAAGCCGAAGCCGATTAATCGGTTATCGCCACGACCTTCGGCCGAAGCCGAAGGTTTATATTCTCTCAGCACTCAGTCAATTATTTTGTTCAATATTGTCTACAAGCTACAATTATTATTAAAATTATTTCAAAACCTCAATATTGAAGGTTTATATTGACTGTCTTATAAAGATGTTTATGATATATCAAAGAGATGGTTGGTTTAGAGATTAATAAAAGTTTGTGATTTACCTACTGGTAAAAGTAATCATTTCTTTATTATGAATAATTCACAAATTACAATTAGATCAGTCAGTCTTTGTTTTACTGGACTAGACCAAAACAAAATAAATAAAATAAACAAGCATAACTTCTTAGTAAATAATTAAATGTTGGTCAATTAAATTTAGCAAATATTAGAAAATCCTAACTAATATTATAAATGCGAAAGTAACTCTGTCTGTCTGTCTGTCTGTCTGTCTGTCTGTCTGTCTGTCTGTCTGTCTGTCTGTCTGTCTGTCTGTTACTCTTTCACGCCCAAACCACTGAACGGATTTAAATGAAATTTGGTATACAGGTGATCTAGACCCTGAGAAAGAACATAGGCTACTTTTTATTGCGGAAAAGGGGGTTGTAAGGGGTTAAAAGGGGGGTAAAACCTTTTCCACGCGGACGAAGTCGCGGGCGGCCGCTTTCAAAATAAATGAAACAATAACATACTGAAGGTCTAGGTTCATCAACATCTATATCCATAAAAACTGCTGATCGTGACTGAGACCCTGTTTGTTGTAAAAATGATAATATTTCAGTCTTTGTAATTTCAGTTTCATCGTTGTTCAAATACTTCGATGTAAATCGGGGATCTACTAGAGTGGCAATCATTAAATGAGAACTATTCTTTACGTAAGAAAATCTCCTGTGAATGGAATCACGTAACTGGATCTTCAGCAGTGTTACTTTTTCAGTTATCTTTTGTAGTCATCTTTGAATTAAGCATGACGATCAATGGTATTATCAAAGATATCGAAGAAGAATCGCTCGATTGTTGTTGTTGTCTCGGAGGATACGGTGGATACAGTGGGTCTCCTTATTTCGGAGGATACAGCGGATACAGGGGTCTCCTTATCTCGGAGGATACAGCGGATACAGTGGGTCTCCTTATTTCGGAGGATATAGCGGATACAGTGGGTCTCCTTATTTCGGAGGATATAGCGGATACAGTGGGTCTCCTTATTTCGGAGGATATAGCGGATACAGTGGGTCTCCTTATTTCGGAGGATACAGCGGATACAGTGGGTTTCCTTATTTCGGAGGATATAGCGGATACAGTGGGTCTCCTTATTTCGGAGGATATAGCGGATACAGTGGGTCTCCTTGTCTCGGAGGATATAGCGGATACAGTGGGTCTCCTTATTTCGGAGGATACAGCGGATACAGTGGGTCTCCTTATTTCGGAGGATATAGCGGATACAGTGGGTCTCCTTATTTCGGAGGATATAGCGGATACAGTGGGTCTCCTTGTCTCGGAGGATATAGCGGATACAGTGGGTCTCCTTGTCTCGGAGGATACAGTGGGTCTCCTTATTCCGGAGGATACAGCGGATACAGTGGGTCGACAAGCAGAGGACGCAACGGATGCGTATGTCCTCCTCGGGCTTGTCATAGAATATTTGGAAATAGTAGGTTTGGGAGTAGTAGTTATTATGGTGTCCTTTTTCTTAAAGAAAACTTGGCGTCTCGAGTGACACCCAGGCGAGACGCGATTTAGTTTAAATTAGTTAAATTAGTAGAAACAGTGTAGTCATGATTTGGTTTATCAAGGTCTTCAGTCTCACGGTCCTGAGCGAAGTTGACCCTTCGGATAGGGCCCTGATTAGTATTTGACTGGTTTTGGTTCCTGAGTCTGTTGTTATACTCTCGTTTTCGGCAATTCTCTATAGCGTGGCCCAGGAATTTGCAATATCTACATATTATTATGGTGTTTGTATTGAGACTGCCCTGAGTGGGTCTATTGGGGCCCGCATTTGACCTATATGGGACCAGGGACCTTGACTGGTTAGAGTTAGTAGAGTTAGCATATGATTGAGGGGCTCTGCGAGGTTTTGGCTCTGCTAGGATATTTCTTTTGTAAATGGTCTGCTGGATTCTTTCTTCTGATATGGCAAAGTTAATTGCTTCGTTTAGCGTTTTAGGTGATTTACACCTGACGATATTTGAAATTCGCGGGTGTAAAGCCATTAAAAAGTGGTGCAGAGCCAATTCCTCCATAGCCGCAGGAGTTCCTTGAGTTTTGTATTGGATAAAGCAACTTCTGTAAGAAGTTGGGACAAATAAGTTTAAATTTTAAGAGAATATTGGCTACATTCTCGGATGGAAGTTGCTTACTTTCCTGCAGTTCACCTCGCTGAAGATGTGAATTATGTTTCCTCTCGCTGAACTGTGTTTTTAGGAAGTCTTTTAGTTGCTCCCAAGTCGTAAATTCCTTAATTGAGCATGCCAGTTCAGCTTTTCCTTGCAGCTCACTCCGTACTTCACTCCGGCTCATCGCCTTCAGCTATATAAGGCGCAAGTCCGGCCGCATATGGAGTACTGCTCTCATCTTTGGGCAGGAGCACCTGCGTACCAGCTTCTTCCTCTAGACCGGATCCAGCGGAGAGCGTCTCGAATCGTCGATTGCCGGGATATCACTAGTCGGCTTGACCCCTTGGCGCTGCGGAGAGATGTTGCGTCTTTGTGCATTCTCTATCGCTTATACCATGGGGAGTGCTCCGAGGAATTGTTCGGTTTGATTCCTGCCGCCTCGTTTCGACATCGTTCCACGCGGCAGCAGTTCCATCCATTTCATATGGATGGCTGGCAGTCCACTACTGTGCGCTTTGCCAGGAAATTTCTGCCGCGTACGACAAAAATATGGAACGAACTGCCACCTGCGGTATTTCCGGACCACTACGACCTACAAACCTTCAAGAAAAGGGCATATCTCGCTCTAAAAGGCCGGCAGCGCACCTGTGAAGCCCCTGGAGTTGCAGGTGTTCATGGGCGACGGTAATCGCTTAACATCAGGTGATCCGTATGCTCGTCTGCCCCTTATCCTATAAAAAAAAAAGCTGACAAAGGATGTATTTAAACGGGTCAGAAATCAGAGTCAACGGGGAGTCGCTGGATCATTGCCCATGCAGGGACTGAAGATGGATTCATAAATGGCGCATTATTAATGTTCAAATCCCAATCAAAATCCTCAGATCACCACGATGATATGAACTAGACAATTTTTTTGAAATGGGTGAAGGAAATTTTGATACCTAATCTTCCTGAAAGATCTCTTGTGGTAATGGACAACGCTCCTTATCACTGCACTCAATTGAACAAAGCACCTACTATGTCGAATCTCAAAAGTGATATGCAAGAATGGCTCAGAGAAAAGCGTGTATATTTTGAAAATATCTGGACAAAAGCTGTGCTACATGGGCTAATTGACAACATTTCCAAATTTCTAAGCCCTAAAATAAAAAATACCATTTCTTTGTTTTCTTCTCCTGATATCGAGAATAATATATCAAAATATTTTTTATATTGCTTATTTACTGAGAAAAAAAATTAAAACTGAAAACTGAAAAATGACGTCACACTTACTGAAGAATGAAATATTTCCTTTGCCTATACCTTCTCCATTTCTAAAACTGATAATATCTGTGAATTAACTGTCATGTGTCTTCAGTGACATTTGTAAAAATAATTCCTCGTACTCATTACAATTCTCATAAATTCTCATTTATAATCGTTTACAACAAAGAAACTATTGCGTATGTGCCAATGAAGGATCCGAAATATTGTTGGGTCTGACGCATAATGTGCACTTCGCAAAATGAGCACTCTCCTCAAAATGTCAATTTCGCAGAATGAGCATTTCTCACAACGGGCACTTCTCATAATGTGCATTTCTCAAAATGAGCATTTCGCAAAATGTGCACTTCGCAAAATGTGCACTTCGCAAAATGTGCACTTCGCAAAATGTTCACTTTTTCTAAGATATGATTAAATGAGCTGTGTAACACAAAGGTTAGTCCCAAATATAAAAATATTATGTTCTTGTATGGGTACTGGGTATTTAAAATAAAATAAACACTTTTACAAAGTAATCATTCATTTATATTAAAAAGTATTGTATTGATCGTCATTTTTACGTCTGTAAAAAATCTTGCAAAAATAATGAAAATCAGAAACATCCACTTTCATTTATTTTTTACTCAATTTTCACCAAAATATAATGGATTATAAACTTGTAAATATCCTATCCGTAAATGTGGTTGTCCTATTCAGGTTACTGATACAATACTTTTTAATATAATGAATGATTACTTTGTAAAAGTGTTATTTTATTTTAAATAACCCAGTACCCATACAAGAACATAATATTTTTTATATTTGGGACTAAACTTTGTGTTACACAGCTCATTTAATCATATCTTAGAAAAAGTGAACATTTTGCGAAGTGCACATTT
The DNA here is from genome assembly GCA_014851415.1 of Cnaphalocrocis medinalis. Lineage (NCBI taxonomy): Eukaryota > Metazoa > Arthropoda > Insecta > Lepidoptera > Crambidae > Cnaphalocrocis > Cnaphalocrocis medinalis. Next base: position 3,310,648 of record CM026294.1, read on the forward strand.
TGCGAAGTGCACATTTTGCGAAATGCTCATTTTGAGAAATGCACATTATGAGAAGTGCCCGTTGTGAGAAATGCTCATTCTGCGAAATTGACATTTTGAGGAGAGTGCTCATTTTGCGAAGTGCACATTATGCGTCAGACCCATATTGTTGTGTCCCTATCTGCACGAACAATTCTATTCCTGCTCCGGAGAAATCCTTTTTTTCATTGCCAGTGTCTACGAAGTAAGAATGGTGCAATGCATTGGTTATTAAGAAATTAACTGTTCTCTGCGTGTTTTGTACTTAGAAAATTAATGAAGACGGTGAAAGGACGGGTCAAATTGAAAGCTAGATTGCCATCGTAGATTCATAGGTGTATAATTATTAAAATTCAATTAATAAGATTCACATAGGTAGGTACTTGGTTATTTATTTACACAAGGTTAATAAAAAAATATGAAACATTTTACATCTTTTATTTTGCACTCTATAGTTTTTTGAAACATATAATTTTTCCAAAATACCTAAGCAGCATCTATTATTTTTTTAACACAGCTCATCATAGTCAGCCAGAACTTAGGTAACGGCACTGGACGGTACACAAATCGACCTCTCGCTTTAATTCCACGTATCCCACCGCCGTGTCCACATAGGCTTCCCCCGAAGCAAGTAATGCTTTAGCACTGTGTTTCAGCAACGAGCAGTCGTTCTCTTGCATGAACCTCAGTAACATTAGAGTTTAATTTTGGCAAGTTTCTACTTTCTACTATCAGCAACTTGAAATCCGTCGGAAACTTTCATTTAAATTAGGTATGTAGGAGTATGGGAAAAAGAGAGGTTATAATGCTATGACAGATGCAACACAAAAAGAAACTGTGTAACGCGAAGGGCTAACACACGGAGCGCTCCTATTTAAACCTCGCGCTCTTTATGGGTTAAACTTACTCACGCCTCCCGCCAATGTTCCGCGCCAACGCGAGCCCGGTGCCCGCTAGAGGGCGCTAGCCAGTCCGCCTATGGCCGCGACACGCAAGTTTGAACGCTCCCCGTATTTTATTGTTATTTTACTCTTGTTGCCTATTTTATTGTAATTATTGTGTTTTCCGGAATAGAACTGTGCTACCTAATCGTGTCTTCGAATCATTTACGCCCTGAGAGACCCTACATTACACCTACACACTATTACAGTGGCCAAGCCAATATTTTAATTCCGGGCGAAAGAGTGTTATCCTCAATTTGATAGACCTATTATATCCGGGTCTATACAACAGATTGCTATCCTATCATGTTGTCAATAAGGGTTGTCCAGCGGTGCTTCGCCAGACCTCGGGCGATGAGTGGTGAACGGAAAGCGTATGCGTCACCAACTCCTGGGCGATACTCTCCTACTAGGTTCATCGCTCCCATGAAGAAATCTTGGGATTTGATCGTCACTGGTGTCCAGAACGAATCGAGGTCTCCTTGGGGTAGCTGTTCATTACCCCAGTCTGCGGCGAACATCCGATCAGGGTTCCTGATTCCGGTGGCGTTGTTACTCACCAGAATCCTCTGATGCCCTGAAGCCTCATAGTTGATTAGGGCTCCTGCGGACAACATCTTTACTTCCTTCCTTGCCACAAAGGAGATTAGGTTCTTCACTTGATGGACGTCGTGCTCGAAGTCTTCAACTCCATATCCTGGAGGCATGAATTCACCAGGGTTCAATAACAATGGGAAGCCTGGGTCAACGACTGGCTGGTCGTGACGGCGTCTAACTCCTGCGCGCGCTGGTTGGTTCCAGTTGGCGAACGGCAAAGGGTTCAGGTCGTAAAAGGCCTGTCTGTCGGCCTGTGGCGTTTCAGGGTTAGCAACACGTTCAACTGCTTCGCGAAGGTTCGAGAAGAGGATGCCAAGAATCTTATCATTTGGGCATTTCACATAGTAGGCTTCATTCTCATATTCGAAACTGCCAATACCGTCAAGAAGGTTGGTCAGTGGTGAGAACGATACTGCCATCGACATCAAAATGTCTCGTTCTTCTATACCTAGGCGAAAAAAAAAGTCTTTTAATATCAATCAGGGACTGTTTACCGGTATGAATACGAGTATATATTTTTTCTGTGTGACGTCATTTAAATGAATTTTAATACCATTAAATTTCAGTACAGATTTTTTTCGATACTTAAATGTTAGTTGTACCTTAATCAATTTAGTACACATATTGATTAACTGTTATTTTTTTAAATACTGAAATAATAGAGCTTCCTATGTTCTTATATGGTCAATGGGTCCACCCCTGTCCACCCTTCACGCACCCCGCTCTCGCCCGCGCGCGTGTTATTTCAGTACAGAAATAAAATATCGGTTAAATAATGATATTAATGGCAAATATTGATACAGATATTGACCTGGTATAGAATTTTAGTATTCAAATGTTTACTGGTACTGTATCAATTTTCTCTACCGATAAGCAGTCCCTGATATCAATAAGTAGTTTAGTAATCGTGGAATTCCCGGAAACATTCTAAGCGAAATTCAGGACAATCGGGACACCCAAATATGACATCAACCCTCTTCTTTGTTTTTGCATAGCAAAGCCTACATCTCTTTCTCACTATCCTCCCTTGTCTTTTCGGCAGATGCATTGGTAGGTGGATTTTTCCATCGGATAAAGTTCGGGAAAGTTCTGTGGAACCTGAATTAGGCGGCAGTAATTTTTCTATGATAGATTTTCTAAAATCGTACAAGGGCATATTACACCTATTTCTTTCTTATACAGTAGCCAGCTATTTACTAAACATATTTGAATAACATGTAAATTACCTTATACCATCGAATACTTTTGTGCTCACAGGTGTAATAACTGAGCATTTGGTCATGCTCATCAATTGATCTCATAAAAAAGTTATATTTTATTTGCACTGCAGGTTTATATTTAATGGTGCGAGAACGACGACTGACAGTCCCTTTGTAATCACTTTGTGTTCGCTGCTAATAATGAAATTCCCGTTTATCTTTCCACTTTGTCACGACCACTTTTTCGTTGTGCATTATTGCCGATTCACCAGTGTTTATTTTCGCGGTAATTACTTCCAACGGATTTCCTACGCGGCTACCTCGAAGGGTACCAGTTACATATGTTTTTTCTCTAATAGCTCATTACATAAGGTTACACTGTTGTAATAATTGTCCATATATAACGAATGACCTTTATTAATAAACTTATCCATTAGCAACATCACAACTTTTTGTACGTCATTTCGTCCCCCTACTAATTGATCAGCAGCACCAGCATATACATGTATTTTTAAAACTATCCCGTTTTCGTCTGCTAATATGTATAATTTAATCTCATATTTATGGGCCTTCCCCTTCATATACTGTCGGAAAGAAAGACGTCCTTTCCATAGAATAAGGGATTCATCAATGCATAATTTTTTGATGGCGAGTAAATAGTATCCATGATTATCATTAAAGAGATCTATTAATGATTTTATTTAAATATACTCTGGTTTCTTGTCCGATCTCTGGACATTCAATGGCCCTCACAATTAATTGGAATCTATCTCTAGGCATAGACAGTCTTGGGCTAAGGGCGCAACAAATAATTGTAGGACCAATATTACCATCCTATTCAATTTAATGGTACCCATTAACAACAATATCCTAAAAATGTTTTAAATTCATTCATGGTTAAATCAATCCACTTGCGAAATCGAGCACGTGGTGTATTTGCAGCATCTTTTAATTTTTTGCCGTATTTATTTGTGCACTCAATAATTAAATTTAGCAAATTTATGTTCAAACAGATATTGAAATAGTCTAAAGGACTGTTGTCCTGCAATATATTAGGCGATATGCCAGGCGTACCAGCAAAAGGTATCTCATTCATCACAATAGGGTTACCAGGAAGCCAGCCAGGTGAACGGGTGGTTTCATCAAGTTGGTTATAATGTTCGTCGAGCATGTTTGTAGAAATTGTTTTACGCGACGGAAGTTCGTAGTTTGAATTTAGCATTTTGGAATATGCTACAAAACCCTTGTCTTCAATAATGCTCAGAGGTTGATGGTCCCGGATAATCAAATTTAATACTTAAAGCTTTGTCTATCTTACGTTTTTCGGCCGCTGACAATTTAGAAGTTACCTGGAACAACGTTGTCTGTGACTTCTTTTTTGGAACTTCATCATTTTGTGCACTGGTAGACGGGGCTTATGCGCAAAATGTCTCTTTCGCAGAATGCCTCTCAGTCGCAAAATGTCGCTTTCTCATAATGTCTCTTTTTCAAAAGGGTCGCTTTCGCATAATGTCTCTTTCGCAGAATGTCGCATTCTCAAAATGTCGCGATTAGGACTTAGAAAAAATTTATGTTTTTTGAAAGAAAAAATCATTTTTAAAGTTACAATTATTTTATTTATTATCTTTGTTTTTATATACCCAAAATTGAATCATATTCAGATTAGCATCATTAATTACCTCATTACCACCTACTTTCATCCTAACTCCTAACTAATATTATAAATCCGAAAGTAACTCTGTCTATCTGTCTGTCTGTTACTCTTTCACGCCAAAACTACTAAACGGGCTTGTATGAAATTTGGTATACCTACAGATGATCTAGACCCTGAGAAAGAACATAGGCTACTTTTTATTGCGAAAAGGGGGTTGTAAGGGGGTAAAGGGGGGTAAAAAGTTACTTTTCCACGCGGACAAAGTCGCGGGCGGCCATAGTATCATATATATATATATTCTATTATGTATACGACGAGTATGTTTGTTTTATTTTAGAATTTTATTTTTTATAATGATATGAAAGTAGGTGGTAATGAGGTAATTAATGAGATACTTTGAATATGATTCAATTTGTGTATATAAAAACAAAAGATATAAAAAAATAATTATAACTTTAAAAAATGATTTTTCTTCAAAAAACATAATTTTTTCTAAGTCCTAATCGCGACATTTTGATAAAGCGACATTCTGCGAAAGAGACATTATGCGAAAGCGTCCTTTTGAGAAAGAGACATTATGAGAAAGCGACATTTTGCGACTGAGAACATTCTGCGAAAGAGACATTTTGCGCATAAGCCATACCTACGTATGTACCTATTACCTACCCACCTTCCAAGTACATCAAGACTATTTTACTTACCTAAGTATTAGGTATGTAGGTATATAAGAAAATGAAAACTTTTACCTCCAATATATGTTATGATTTTACTTTTATCTTTTCAGAATAACATCTGTAAGCCCAATAAACCAACTCTTATGTACATTACGGTTCCTGGCTACTGGAAGTCAATTAATACCCTGTGGTGATATAATAGGCGTCCACGAGTCCACAGCATGTAGAATAGTTCACAGAACAATTCATGCCATTGCATTTATAATATATATAAAATTCCCTAACACAGTAGCAGAGCAAAATAAACTAGCTGCCGACCTTTTATAGAATTGCTAAGAGTAGGTCCCAAGAGTCAATGTGCTATTGACTGTACTCATGTCCGATACAGTCCCCCGGGGGTGAAAATGCTGAGATTTATAGAAACAGAAAAGGATATTTTCCATTAACACAGCAAAGTAGTTGCGGACCTAACTTGATGTTCTTGGATGTTGTAGCCCGATGGCATGGTTCAGCACATGACTCAAATATAGTGGGACACAGCGCTATAAAAAAGAAAATTCTTACAGGGAACCTACGGAGACAATTTTTACTTGGTGACAGTGGATATGCACAAAACCAATTACATGATGACCCCATTAGCAGATGGGAATGTGCGCTCTAGAGGTGAAAGTTATATCAAGAATCCAAAATAAAAACCCGCAATGTCATTGAAAGAGCTTTTGGTGTATGGAACAGAAGATTTCCAATCTTATCCCGGGGAATAAATATTAGCATTCATAGAGTACGAGGAATAATAGTGGCTGCAGCTGTCCTACATAACTTAGCCTCTCCAAAATGATAGTGTTCCTCCAGTGGAAGATGATTACCCGGTATTTGTGAGGAAAATAACTACTTGTAGGCTTCGCAAACAACAAAGAGGGAGGAGTAATGATTTAGAAAGAAGAATGTTAATCGAAGGTTATTTCATTTCCTTGTAATGACAGAAAATAAAAACATTATTATTACTGTGATTCCTTTTTTATTTTGATATCTAGTAATTGCAATTCTTTCTCACGTATTTCTAAGTTCCTTCTCACGTAAATAGAACTTCTTTTTTACGCAAATTGTAAGTCTAATTCAATACATTTTCTTTTTGTGTTCAATGTCCTTTCCAACGCATGCTTTTGTAGTTGTACAAGCCACCTGCTTATCCATAGCTAAATCATTTAATTTTCAGCTACTGTGCTTCTTTTTTTCTTTTTTAAAGAACACTCGGGATCTAAAACAATAAAATGAAAATTAATGAAAATCTATTTTAAAAATTCTCGCACTTATAAACCATTATCATCACATAAACAAATATTTACCAGTATCAAGTTCCGGAGCCCTTTTCTTTCTCAAAAAATCTGCCCTTTTGGGAAGTGTAGGCGTAACTCCACCACTGCTAAATAGAAAATAAACCATAAATCAAATATTTTACTAACACAAGATTATCAAATAAATAATATTCATTATAATATAAACTCCTTACCAGTGTTGTTTGTTGATGGACCAGCTATATTTTCTTTATTTTCATATCAATGAAATTGATTTCAATAGGTTGCAACTGCTCGTCCTGAGGTTTCGTTTTTTGGAATTGGGCCATCAGTTCCGCATCACCATCATACATGGTGAACATGCCATCAATTTGAGGTTCAATAAATTTTTTGATACGCAATAATGGGTCATCATCACGAGGAGGTCCACCACCTGTAGGTAATATTTCAATTTATTCTTTATAGTTTTGTTTTTTTTTAGTCCATTTTAGGCGTTTAAACAGTATAGGCAGTGAGTTTTTACCCAAAATTCTTTTTTGCGTATAACGAACGTAAGAACTGCTTTACCGACGCGCTAAACATGTTTAGCTAAACACGATGCAGACAGTTTCATGTAAGATAATTTTAAATACGTTTACTTTAAACGTAATTAGACAGCTGTTTTAACAAATTTTGTTTAGCAGAGATTTAAATCAATGTTGTGCAAGTCACCCTAAGTATTACTGCAAAAACGTTAACCAATATTTAAGTCCACTGTACTATCTATGGGTCCTTTCAAAAAATTGTCCCGCAACGAAATGAACAAAAAAAGAATAATAGGAGCCGTTACAAAAAATATAACAAAATGGAATGGTAAAGTCGTGGTCACAGTAGATTTAAACTGTGGGATCTTGCTAGTGGGAAAGCCACGCTTTGGCATGAATTAGCCGGCTCAACCGGAGTGATACCACGGCCTCACAAAACTGGCGTTGAAGCAGCGTCTTTGCTGTGTTTCGCTAAGTGAGTGAGGGTATCGAGGCCCAATCCACCCATATGTTTCTTAGAGAAAAATGTTCACATTCAAGTTTATAAACCACCCTTAAAATAATTATACTAATTTAAAAGTAGTGATGTATCACATAATTATTTTAAATGTCCCATTTGAATCACACAAAATCTAACGAAAATCACAATTCCAATTAGATATTTGACACATTATATTTTTAAGTATGAATTCGGTTAATAACAAGCAGAAAATCAATAGATTATACAAATACAGCCTGTTACCACATTCTTACAGGCTATATGTATAAATTCGAACACCACGTGATGTTATTGTTTAATTAACTTACAATACTCACTAATGTTCTTTATAGCTTATAAAATATAATCACAGGCAAATCAGTCAAAACATATTTTCTAAAGGGTCTGGTAGGTGGTTTACAAACCGAAACTTACCCGTTCTAATACAACGTGTAAAAAAATTAGCAATATTTAATACTTAAGGGTACGAAATATACCGTGTAAAGACTTCAATGGCAAAATATTAGGCGATATGCCAGGCGTACCAGTAAAAGGTACCTATCTCATTCATCACAATAGGGTTACCAGGAAGCCAGCCTGGTGAACGGGTGGTTTCATTAAGTTGGTTATAATGTTCGTCGAGCATGTTTGTAGAAATTGTTTTACGCGACGGAAGTTCGTAGTTTGAATTTAGCATTTTGGAATATGCTACAAAACCCTTGTCTTACACAATGCTCAGAGGTTGATGGTCCCAGATAATCAAATTTAATAAAGCTTTGTCTATCTTACGTTTTTCGGCCCAACGTTGTCTGTGACTTCTTTTTTGGAACTTCATCATTTTGTGCACTGGTAGACGGCTCTGGCTCTGATTCGGATTTATTCATTTCACTAAGTTAGTACTGGTATTTGAGTCTTTATACTCGATTTTACACATATCGCATGTCGATTTTTCTCCAGATTTTGTGAAAAAGTCCCAAACTACGCTTTTCTTGGCTGGCGCCATATTTTTTAACGTTTTATTCACTAAGGGCGGCTTGCACAACGTTCCTTAATTTCATTTAAGGCTGACTAAACACATTTAAAACACAAAATTAAAATTAGCGTCTTGCACAACAAAAATTAAGTTGCTAAACACGTTTAACGAACGATCAAAATTAAACAGCCCTTAATGGTTATTTAAGGGCGTTAAACGCGTTTAGGGACTTATTAACACATGTGCTCATAACCTACAAATAATTTATTTTAGAATGGATAGTACTTATTTCTTTGATTTATTTTCTGACGACGATGAAGAATTAATAGAATATATTAGTAGGCCTATAGTGCGGCAAATTTTTCCTCGTTCAGATTTGTAATACCCTTTCTGAAGAAAAGTTCAAGAGAAGATTTCGCTTAAACAAAGCGACGACGTTGATTTTGTTACATCAAATAAAAGAACAATTGAATGTTGGCGTGGAAAGGTAAATTACTATAATACTAAAATACCTTATTTCCTGGATTTATAAAAGCATTTAAAAGTATGAATGAAGGCATTATAGTCCCTACCTATAATAATACCTACGTAAGTAGGTAGGTACGAATCTCTTCAATAAGAAGAGTGAGAATCGATTGTAGAAATTTTACTGATTTGTATACAAAACTATACTAACTTACTGTAGGTACCTATACATAGATACCTACATAATAATACCTACGTATGTACGGTGGCCAGCACATCAAGTTACTACAATCTGTCAAATTTCTTCAATCGAACCTCACTTTTATGTCAAACGTGTTTGGTTCAATATCAACTGAGGAAATTTGACAGATTGTAGTAACTTGATGTGCTGGCCACTGTACCTATTACCTACCCACCTTCCAAAGTACATCAAGACTATTTACTTACCTAAGTATTAGGTATGTAGGTATATAATAAAATGAAAACTTTTACCTCCATAATATGTTATGATTTTACTTTAATCTTTTCAGAATAACATCTGTAAGCCCAATGAACCAACTCTTATGTACATTACGGTTCCTGGCTACTGGAAGTCAATTAATAACCTGTGGTGATATAATAGGCGTCCACGAGTCCACAGCATGTAGAATAGTTCACAGAACAATTCATGCCATTGCATTATTATATAAAATTCCCTAACACAGTAGCAGAGCAAAATAAACTAGCTGCCGACTTTTATAGAATTGCTAAGTTCCCAAGAGTCAATGGTGCTATTGACTGTACTCATGTCCGGATACAGTCCCCCGGGGGTGAAAATGCTGAGATATATAGAAACAGAAAAGGATATTTTTCCATTAACACACAAAGTGTTGCTGGACCTAACTTGATGTTCTTGGATGTTGTAGCCCGATGGCATGGTTCAGCACATGACTCAAATATATGGGACAACAGCGCTATAAAAAGAAAATTCTTACAGGGAACCTACGGAGACAAATTTTTACTTGGTGACAGTGGATATGCACAAACCAATTACATGATGACCCCATTAGCAGATGGGAATGTGCGCTCTAGAGGTGAAAGTTTATATCAAGAATCCCAATTAAAAACCCGCAATGTCATTGAAAGAGCTTTTGGTGTATGGAAAAGAAGATTTCCAATCTTATCCCAGGGAATAAATATTAGCATTCATAGAGTACCAGGAATAATAGTGGCTGCAGCTGTACTACATAACTTAGCCATTCTCCAAAATGATAGTCTTCCTCCGGTGGAAGATGATTACCCGGTATTTGTGGAAAATAACTACTTGTATGCTTCGCAACAACAAAGAGGGAGGAGTAATGATTTAGAAAGAAGAATGTTAATCGAAGGTTATTTCAGTTCCTTGTAATGACAGAAAATAAAACATTATTATTACTGTGATTCCTTTTTTATTTTGATATCTAGTAATTGCAATTCTTTCTCATGTATTTCTAGTTCCTTCTCACGTAATAGAACTTCTTTTTTACGCAATTGTAAGTCTAATTCATACATTTTCTTTTTGTGTTCAATGTCCATTTCCAACGCATGCTTTTGTAGTTGTACAAGCACCTGCTTATCCATAGCTAAATCATTTAAATTTTCAGCTATTGTGCTTTTTTTTTTCTTTTTTAAAGAACACTCGGGATCTAAAACAATAAAATGAAAATTAATGAAAATCTATTTTAAAAATTATCGCACTTATAAACCATTATCATCACATAAACAAAATATTTACCAGTATCAAGTTCCGGAGCCCTTTTCTTTCTCAAAAAATCTGCCCTTTTGGGAAGTGTAGGCGTAACTCCACCAACTGCTAAATAGAAAATAAACCATAAATCAAATATTTGTACTAACACAAGATTATCAAATAAAATAATATTCATTATAATATAAACTCCTTACCAGTGTTGTTTGTTGATGGACCAGCTATATTTTCTTTATTTTCCATATCAATGAAATTGATTTCAATAGGTTGCAACTGCTCGTCCTGAGGTTTCGTTTTTTGGAATTGGGCCATCAGTTCCGCATCACCATCATACATGGTGAACATGCCATCAATTTGAGGTACAATAAATTTTTTGATACGCAATAATGGGTCATCATCAGACGGAGGAGGTCCACCACCTGTAGGTAATATTTCAATTTATTCTTTATAGTTTTGTTTTTTTTTAGTCCATTTTAGGCGTTTAAACAGCATAGGCAGTGAGTTTTTACCCAAAAGTTCTTTTTTGCGTATAACGGAACGTAAGAACTGCTTTACCGACGCGCTAAACATGTTTAGCTAAACAACGATGCAGACAGTTTCATGTAAGATAATTTTAAATACGTTTACTTTAAACGTAATTAGACAGCTAATTGTGTTTAACAAATTTTGTTTAGCAGAGATTTAAATCAAATGTTGTGCAAGTCACCCTAAGTATTACTGCAAAAACGTCAACCAAATAATTTAAGTCCACTGTACTATCTATACTAAAGTTCATTACACTTTACAGGCACAATAACAACGAAAACTTAACACGAATTTCAAAGAAAAGTATTTAGGTAGTTATTTTAGAATAATCAAAAATAACTACCTAAATACTTTTCTTTTATTAAGTAAATATTATTTGAATTTTGAACGTTACCGTGCGGCACTAAGTTTTAAATTATGGCCTTTTTTCTTAATAATGCTCTTTTTCGAATGTGAAAGACCATAATATTGATTATTATACTTCGGGTCTCAACCGAAGACGATTACATTTACTTGCAGCATTACATGAAATGGTGCTATATTTATCACACATTCAGAGTTATTATTTTAAAATAATATATTTAAAAATAAAACTAATCTGTCTACTATTCTCTATGCGCTGGCCACCCCGCGCCTCAGATGTCATTACGTGTTTTTGTGTTATAAACGTCACACGCTCGTTTCTTCCGTTAAAATTTTGCAAATATTTTTCATCATCATGGGAAAACGTAAACGTTCAAGAGATAGTGAATATGATAGTATTATACGAAAATTAAGGAGGCTGGAAAGCAAGCTGAAGAAGAGACGACGTTTGTCATCGGAAAGTGAGAGTCTGAGTGACAGTGATCGTTCCCACCAAAATTCCGCCGATTCCCGCGAAAATGATATCCCTCAATTTAATGAAGAATATTGCACGGAATTACCAGGTAGGTAATCAACATGTTATTTATTTGATCTAACTAAACTTTAGAAAAGCTAAGTGAAATATGGAATTGTTGGAATCAGAGTATAAAACACGAGTACTTATACTCAAAAACCATCCCGAGTTGGGTAGGTATGATGGGGGATTCTTTGCCGTCTCAGTAGATGGATTTAAAGACAAATTTACCTACAATGAATTCACCTAATTAGGGTTGAAATTACATTACATTATCTTCATATAAATCATGTTTTATTTATAACACATTCTCCTCGTAAATCGTGTCGAGGTTGCTATTTTCTCCACGTAAATCGTGTCGAGGTTACTAATTTCTCCACGTAGATCGTGTCGAGGTTGCTATTTTCTCCACGTAAATCGTGTCGAGGTTGCTATTTTCTCCACGTAAATCGTGTCGAGGTTGCTATTTTCTCCACGTAAATCGTGTCGAGGTTACTATTTTCTCCACGTAAATCGTGTCGAGGTTACTATTTTCTCCACGTAAATCGTGTCGAGGTTGCTATTTTCTCCACGTAAATCGTGTCGAGGTTGCTATTTTCTCCACGTAAATCGTGTCGAGGTTGCTATTTTCTCCACGTAAATCGTATCGAGGTTGCTATTTTCTCCACGTAAATCGTGTCGAGGTTACTATTTTCTCCACGTAAATCGTGTCGAGGTTGCTAATTTCTCCACGTAAATCGTGTCGAGGTTCCTATTTTCTCCACGTAAATTGTGTTGAGGCTTTACTCCTTCTTCATGTGAATCATGTCGAGGTCTTGTATCCACGTAAATCGTGATGATTGTATGCATTACCCTATAAAGCTAATTTAAAATATTATTACATTCTTATAACTCTACTAATAGTTTATGTGTTGGAGTAAAAAGTATAATATTGGCTCTTTGTAGATGTCTACACTGATGAAGTCGTTGAGATCTACGCTGACTACCAACCTGAACTAGTAGCAGAACCTGTTGCGGGAACATCATTAACAGTACCTCAGGTACCTGAGCCCACGTCATCGATGGTGTCCGAGTCAGCTGCAGTGCCTGAGCCGCCATTGACGCATGCAGAGACAGATACTCATGCAAACCCTGTTCAGGATGATATTCCTTCCCTAAACCCGGATATTCTACATTTACTCGGCGAAGACCCCACCAACCAAAAAGATCACGGAGAGAAATTACATAAAGATGTTGCCTCTAGATGGAAACACATACTATGCAATGGATTGTCTAAGGAAATGCGATTAGAGCTCATGAAATGTTATTTGCCTCCCGAAAATTGTCCAAATATGAGAGCTCCAAAGCTAAAATTGGAAATTAAAGCGGCTTTGTTAGATATTAACATAAAAAAGGATTTATATAGCCAAAGTAGGCAAAATCAACTTGCAAGTAGCCTCGCAGCCATAGGACGAGTGTTGAATTGGGCCCTGTCATCCAATAACGTACCTCCAGATGTTATAAAATCCATGAGTGATGCAGGTAGACTAATATGTGACAGTCATCACAGAGAGCCCCAGTCTCGGCGATACGCTGCTCTTAGCACTCTAAATAAAAATATTAGAGACACTGTAAAAGACACAAACATAGATGAAAATTTATTTGGGTCTGCCCTATCTGATCACATAAGAACTGCAAAAACAATAACCAAGACGGGTTCCGAGTTAAAACAAAAAACTCAACGTCCAAGCTATAGACCTTCAGGATCTACACAATCACGTGGGGCTTTAAACTTCCGGGGGGCGCCGCCGTCGCGCGTAGCAGCTGTGGTGGAGCCGCGGACGACCCCCGCTGCACCACGCCGGCCGCCGAGGGACCGCCGCCAGGAGTCGACCCGAGGCCGACGTCCGCCGCCCAACCACGCTCGGAGACGCTGAGTGAACAGGTACCTATCGCTGGCCGCTTAGCTTACTTTTATAACAAGTGGTGTGAACTTACTAATGACCGCATTATTTTGGACTGGGTGCAAGGATACAAAATTCCTTTTATTGAGGAACCCATTCAAACAGTTGAACCACAAAACAATGCTTGTAACTCAAGTTCCCAAATTAAAATATTAGATGAATGTGTCCTTGAATTGGAGCGTTCTAAGTTCATATCACCTTGTGTATTTTGTGAAGGACAATTTGTTTCTCCAATTTTTACAGTACCTAAGCCGAACGGAACCCATAGATTCATTTTAAACCTAAAGGAACTTAATAAATTTGTAAAACTCGACCATTTTAAGATGGAAGATTACCGAACTGCACTTAAGCTATTAGATGAAAATTACTTTATGTCTGTCCACAATCGATATTAAGGATGCTTATTTTTTAATTGCTGTAAATGAGGGTGATCGAAAGAGGTTGAGGTTTCGCTGGAGGTCACAACTGTATGAATTTAATGTCCTTCAGTTTGGTCTTTGCACGGCACCGTTTGTCTTCACGAAACTATTAACCACCAGTCCAGTCCTAGAATACTTACGTACATCAGGTTTCATGTCAGTCAATTATCTGGACGATTTCTTATGTCTGTCAGGTTCATACTCTGAATGTTTGTTAAATGTTAAAACAACATGTAACTTTTTACAGTCATTAGGTTTTATTATAAATACTAAAAAAAGTGTTATGATGCCAAGTCAAGTGTGCAAATTCCTAGGTTTTGTATTTAATACCACAAACATGACAATTACCTTACCTGTTGAAAAGAAAAACAAAATAAAAAGTCGAATAATAGAAACCATGGGTAAAAATAAATGTTCTATAAGGTACTTTGCAGAATTAGTAGGACTTTTAACCGCCGCATGCCCAGCTGTAAGTTATGGCTGGATGTACACCAAGCTCTTTGAAAGAGAAAAGTTTCTGGCTTTAGATTACTCAGACGATTATAATAAGCAAATGAAGTTGGGAAAAAATCTAGAAGATGATCTTTTGTGGTGGAAAGATAGTATAGACAGGTCATACGCTCCTATTCGAAAACATAACGATTATATTTTAGAAATCTTTACCGACGCGTCAAAGATTTGATTTAAAAAATGCTGGAAACTCTATAACTTTACTTTGTTAAATTTAATCAGTTCCCCCGTTCACCCCTATAGGAGGGGACTTTTATAAAATTTTATGCAAAGCCTAAATACCTACCAATTTTCAAGATTCTAGCTTCACAAAAATGACAATACTTCGTTTCAACCCCCTTTTCCCCCCTTTTTAGGTTGAAGAAAAAAATAACGAATTCACTTTCATTACATTTGTATGCAAAGCCCAAATACCAAGTTTCAAGAATCTAGCTTTAAAATTGACAATACGGCGTTTTATCCCCCTTTCTCCCCTTTTTAGGTTGAAGACAAAAATGCCGAATTCAATTTCTTAAAATGTGCATGCAAAGCCCAAATACTAATTTTCAAAGCTCTAGCTTTAAAAATGACGAATTTTCCATACGACGTTTTAACCCCCTTTCACCCCTTTGTAAGCTGAAGAAAAAAAAATGCTGAAATCACTTTCGTTTAATTTGTATGGAAAACCCAAATACCAATTTTCAAGACTCTAGCTTTAAAAAAAATTAATCTCCCATACATTGTTTTAACCCCCATTTCCCCCCTTTATGGCTTAAATTAAAAAAAAAACTTAAACAGGTCAATTTTTATTTTTGATAAACAACCATAATCCAAATTTTCAAATCTCTAACATCAAAATTGAAAGACTTTCATACTAACGTAAACCCCCCCTTTCACCCCTTTAGGGGGTGAATTTCGCAAAACCCCTTCTTAGTGCGCGCCTACATAGTAAGAACTACCTATGTTTCAAATTTCATGATTTTAGGTCCAGTAGTTTTGGCTGTGCGTTGATAGATCAGTCAGTCAGTCAGTCAGTCACAGGCCGAGGCGTTACCTCTTTATTAATAGTATAGATATAGATAGAAGAAGATAGATATAGATAGATAATTGAACAACCTAAAGAAAAAAAGAATGATTGAATGAGGCCCATAGAACCGTTATTTGGACAGTTTCAAATTTGAAGCCAAAGTGCGACGTGTTCGTAGTGTTGAGTGCTAAGAAACAGGTGCTTTTTGTGGAAAAAACAGCATAAAGGTGAGTTAATGTTACATTTTATTATTCTTTATTCAATATAGAAATATAATCTGAACGAAATAGTAATAAAAACATATCCAGTTTTGAATAATCTTTCGTCAAATGGTGTTACTCATGGAGCAGTTGGAACGAGCCTTAGAAATTCACAAGTTTTGTAGATTTTCTTGTAATATTTAGTTCATATAACTACATCATAATGAAGATAATTTTGTCGACAACGCAATTTGTTATAAAAACAGTCACAAACGCTAATGATTTACATAAAATCGTAGTTTTTTCACCGTACGTAAATAATTTCACACACACATACACAGAGCGAGCACCTATATGAACACGACGTGAAATGTGTTGACATACAGGCTGATTGATTACTTTTATCCCGTACTGGTATGCCGAAGCGCAGATATGCGCATGCAATAAGCTTTTTACTGTTATATATATTTTCTTCGTGAAATAGTCATTTTTGTAATTATTTATTTCTAATTGTGCAAAAATAACAGGGTTCTATACGAAAAAAAAAGAGTTTTACAAAAAGGTGCCATTATGTGATGTAATCAAACAACTTCTATTAGGATTATAAAAAGTCTAGACCTCCCTAATAATTATCGACCACCTTATATTTGGTAAATAAGTCATACTTCCTATATTAATTTTATTTTTCACGAATCTATATATATAAAAGAAGAAATTGACTGACAGACTGACTGACTGACATATCAACGCACAGCCTTTCTAAACGGCTAAACGTAGGTACTTGAAATTTTGAAAGGACATAGCTTAGGTACCGTAGAGGTGCACTAAGAAAGGTATTCCCGAAATTCCCACGGGAACGGGAATTAGCGGGAAAATCCTTTTATATGAAAAATCTAAACCGCTTAAGTTAGACGCTTGAAATTTGGCATGACTTAGTGAACTTAAAGCTTAGTTGCAACAGGATATTGCAAAATTCCCACGGGAACGGGAGTTAGCGGAAAAAATATTTGTATGTAAAAACGGGGGTTGGAAGTTTGTATGAGGTTTCTACTATTCACGCGGACGAAGTAGCGCGGGCACAGCTAGTTTACTAATATTTATTTATATAGACAATTCCCGCGCAAACACTACTTATAAAAAAATTGTTAAAATGCGAAAAACACCGCGACGATCTAAATCGGTTATACCGCTCCTTTCAATACCTACAATACACGCCTTCTTTGCGCGGCATTTTTGCATTGACTTTCGCCGGCCCTACTTCAAAGGATGCCGCCATTTTACACACACATACAAGTACCTACACGTGTAGTTTTTGTTTTGTACAAGGTCGAATGTTGGTTAGTCTCTCGTCAGTAGGTTACTATCCGGACGTCCGAGACACGAATTGGAGTTCTGTCTGATTTACAATTCTGTTTTTAGGAATTTAACAGGTTTTGTTTTATGTGTTATTAAATTGATAGTTCGAATAACAAATATTGTGAAAAAATTTTCGGAAAAAGTTCTAAGTATCGGCTACGCTACTTGGTTGAAATAGTTCCATATATCCTGTTAAGCTTACAAATATTATTATTTACGCTTGTGGTGTCTTGTGTGTTTCGAGATACATATTTAGTATTTTCAATCCTCATTCTATTAGGTTGTTGGTGGAAAATGGAAGTAGACATGGAAGCAAATGTCTTGATCCCAGCTCTGGAAGTATGTAGAACTCCCCAGGGAAGCCTCACCTTGGGGAATTCGGCATTACTTGTCGAGAAGACTGGGTCAGGCAGACTTAGGCCGTGGCGGCCAGAACATATTCCAGGCATTAGACCTCGAAGTCTCTTCGATGATTCTCATCCCGTAGGCGAGCCCAATACAGCTGAAGAGAACGAGGTGGATGAAAACGTAAGTAACCATTTGTTTAATCTTCTTTGTCAAAACCAATATTTAAAAGCTTGTTTTGGGTATACTCTACTGCATTTGCATGTGCAGTGTTTTCACTGTTTTTACATTACGTGTGAACGAGATTTATGTTTATTTTGTTATTTCACAATAAACTTTGGTTATGCAAGCCTGTTTCGGTCCCTGTGTAGATATCGAAAAAATACTTAATCTGTCTGTGTGTACGCATTTTGGTGGGGCATGATGATATAAAGCTGAATTTAATATTAGTTTAAATTAACCCTGCATCAACTAATATTCACTCGTATTAGTTTAAATTAACCCTGCATTAACTAATATACATTCGAGTTTCGTGTGCTTATGCTTTGGGTTAAGGAATTGCATTATCCAACAGCGGGATTTACTAGATGCTCCACTAGCTGAGGCTCTAGCCGTCGACTCGGGGAGTGAGGTTGACGAGGAAGAGAACCTCACAGTGGAGCAATTGCGAGAGATCCTCGAAAAGAACACTGAAAATGAGGATGAGGATCCCGACCATGGCACTTTTGACTGGTCTGAAGACTTCGAGTCTTTTTTCGGAAGAAGGGAATCATTTGCAGAAGATGTTGGTCCCAAAATTGAAGGAACTTCACCCTCGGAAATATTTTGCCAATTTTGGGACCAACATCTTCTGCAAATGATTGTAGAAGAAACAAATAGATACGCTTGGCAAAAGATTGCCCAGCAATCCGAAACGGGCATCCCTTCCCAGTCAAGGCTTAATGATTGGGTGGAGACGTCCGTTTCGGAAATGTACCGGCTGATAGCCGCCATAATTTTGATGGGTATATGTGTGTTGGGTAGGGTAGACGAATATTGGAGATCCGGAATATTAGAGTTACCCAAATTTAGATCTGTCATATCTAAAAATAGATATCTATTATTGATGCAATTCATCCATTTTACCGATAACGACACACTATTAGACAATGATAGCAATAAAAAAATTGCTAAAATAAACCCACTCGTTAGTTATTTAAATTGTAAATTCCAAAATTTATACAGCCCTCGCCAAGAGCTCTCTATTGACGAATCGTTGCTGCTTTGGAAAGGCCGGCTGAGCTGGGTTCAGTGCATCCGAACCAAAGCAGCACGATTCGGAATTAAAAGCTATGAATTGTGCGAGGCTCGGACAGGCTATGTACTGAATTTTTTAATTTACACGGGAAAAAATTCAACAACAGCTGGACCAGTACATGGCTTTGTTAGCAGCACAGCTAAAATAGTGTTTCAATTAATGGAAATTATTTTGGAAAGGGACATAGTCTATTTATGGACAATTTTTACAATTCGGTCGAGCTTACAAGGTATCTAAAATCGCGTGCACGCACTGATGTTGTAGGGACACTTAACCGCAGGAGGCAACATACACCTCTGGCTATTAAAAATATTGAAGACAGAAGACTGCCCCGCGGAACGGTGGTAGCTAGACACTGTGGTGACATTTGTGTCACCGCGTGGAAAGATGTGAAACTGGTCACCACGGTGTCTACCTATCACAAACCTGAGATGGTAGAAGGACATCGAGCTGGCCAAAGGTGTATGAAACCAACTGTGGTGGAAGAGTACAATAAGTTTATGGGGGGCGTTGATCTCAAGGACCAAAAATTATCATCCTACCTCCTTGAACGTAAAAGGGGTACCAAATGGTACATTAAGGTTTTCAAACGGTTGCTCAACATTCAGCATTTTAAATTCATATATAACGTATTGCTCCAACATTGGCCAGGGAAAAAAGATGACGCACCGAGAATTTCGGTATGCGCTGGCAGCGGAATTATTGGAAAAATATGGTGTTTCGTCCAACCCACGTACGCAATATCAAGGCCCTACATGCGCTCGCCTTGATAGATCCCTAGACCACTTCCCTGAAAAAGTGGAAGTGGAGGGAGAGAGGCAAAAGCGAAACATTAAATTTAAAAGAGCTCGTTGCGTGCGTTGTTTGGCCCTCAAAAAACGGACGGATTCCAGCACATTCTGCTGCCAGTGCAAAGTCAGTCTTTGCCTGGGCCAATGTTGGAGAGAATACCATACGTTGGAAACATTATAAGTTATTTTTATTTATAATTTGTTGTTATTGTTTTTTTTAAGTATATCTTTATAACCGTTTCTGTGCCATTAAATCATGGAATGCTCTTCCAGCTCATGTGTTTCCCGTTTCATACAATCCCGTATTCTTTAGGCGGGGCGTGAAACGGCATCTTAGCAGGCCTTCAGGGTGAGGGTGACAGACTCAATCGGTACTTTGCAGTTCGTTAGTGCCTGTCAATCTCATATCTGGACCTCACTCTCGCTTACCATCAGGCAGAGTGAGTTATAGCGATAAGTCCGCCTAAATTGCGCTATTTCATTTGTGTGTGTGATTATCGTATTGTTGTATCTTTATTATTAGGCTATCTGATTCCACTACTAAGCAAAGGCCCAATATTCTCTACCCTACCCTGACTGGCACTGGATAGTGCAAGTTTTTATAATATTTACATTTTTTATAATAAAACTTGTAATTTTGTAACAGTAAGTTTGTGAAAAGTTTCATTGCTAAGATTTTATTACATTGTTATTTGTTAGTTTCTTAGTTAGTTTGTCGGGAGTTCAAATATTTGTTATTGTAAATTGATTTTAGCGGCTTTTTTAAGGAAATTGTTAGAGATAGAGATAATGGAGAACTTTCACAAATCCTGCAATTTGTCCTCTTAAACTGTCCATGATTGGGATGTTTACCTTACCTATAAAAGTTTTTCCTTCCTCAGCAAGTATTTTTATTATAATCGTAATTAAAGCATATAAAAACAGAATTTCTTTTACTTTCTTTATTTCATTACGACAAAAATGAACACCCTTTTTATTCGCGCAGTATCTGCGCTTAGGCAGTCAGCGGATACCGAGAGGAGCGCAGATCTGCGCTCGGCAGATGACGCACTGAGCTATATACACACACATGCATAAATTAAATTGAAAATAGAGTGAAACTATTTTAACGTTTATACTCCTTTTTTTTATATCGAGATGTTATTAGTGTGCTACATCAACGAAACACTTATTTTGTCTACTTTATCATTCAGTAATTTCCATAGACCATATAGAGGTAAAAAAACTTGATTTTTGTCGTTGAAAAAATGGCTTGTCAATTGGGGTATTGAATTGCTAATTTCAAAAAAAAATACATTCTTACTGTAAATTATACTCTTTTTGTACGTAATAATTAGAAAGTGATATATATTAACGAAAATAAGCACTTAATTACATCAAACACTTCTTCATTAGACATCCAGAGGAAACACAAAGTTGCGTTTGAACCAGTGTCAATGGTCGATATTTTGTCAGTGAAGTGCGATTTTCAATTTAGAATTTCTAATAAATGTTTACTAGGTTCAAGAAGTTTTTCATACTAGTAGTTTGCTTATTTAATGTATATAGTGTGTAGTAATAAAAACAACAATAACGTCAGAATATATTATATTTCTATTGTTTCTACAGCTGGTGTAGTAAGTTGCCTGTGTGGTCTAAACACCTTTCAAAAATAAAGTATTTAAAATGTCAAAAGCAATTCATACATATAAGGATACATTGGTTATCTAACTATATATTTCAATAATTGAATGACTATCTCTCAAGGATTTTTCGGAAATATTCAATCAAATCGACACTCTGTCGAGTGGCACCCTAAAATCGCGCCATATTGCGGCAGTTCAACGGATACAAATTTACGCCCCTCCCGGCAAACCGAAGGTTAATTGAATTTATAAGTTCATTATTTACTCTTGGTACCTTGGTACCTCTTGGTACCATTTCATTCATTGGATTTTTCGGTCACTTTACCAATGATCATCATTTGGATGGCTGATTTTCTATTGCCCTATATAAACAAAATACTGTTACGACCATGGGGGTACCGTGCAAGCGGAATTAGAACTTATCTCTATCATAGATAAGGTTATATTCCCTTGCACTACGTCACATACGCACGGTCGGCCGAACTTACGCGTCGAAGGAAATGGAGACTTATCGAACATTCGAGAATGTTCGACACACATCCAGAACTGTGTAGAAGACCCTCGAAACCCTAGTTACTAACTATCACCCCGAAGACTCTGGAACATCTAGTAGGACTTACTAGAAGTTGTGGAAGTTACTGGAAAGGTCTCGCCCGCGCCTTGCTAGTATAAAAGCGGGACCGGCGAGCCGACGAGTCAGTTCTGATTTGAACAGCGAAGAGTGAGTTCTGATTTGAACAGCGAAGGAGTGAGTTCTGATTTGGAAAGCGAAGAGTGAGTTCCAATTTGGAAAGCGATTATTCTCCTGCAAACTAAGAGTGGATCTTGTATATTACCTGCGAAGTATTTCAGGAAGATTTTAGTGTTTTAGTGCGTTTAACGTGTGATTTAGTGTTTAATTGTGTTTTTTGTTACTCGTCGAATAAATTAATTGTCTTTTTGTGACTTTGGCATTTTACTTGAATCTTACGTACCCCGTACCCGCAACAATTGGTGTCAGAAGTGGGATTCAAGATGTCACTTACGCCACAAGAAGGCAATGAGGACCGAATGGGAAGAGAGACTGCGGCCTTGCAAGAGGGTGAAGGTGGAAGAAGCTAACGGAGGGTTCTGGTTCTGCTATACGAAGTGGACTTACCATCGACCTGCCACCTCAATTGATGTTATTAATTCTCTATTATCGTTAGTTACCGATGAGATGACCCGCAGTGACAAGCAAAACCGCCATCACAAGGCGCAGCTTGCTGAAATTAAGGAGGAACAAGCCCGTTACCGGGAGGAACAAGCCCGTTACCGGGAGGAGCAAGAACGCCGTCATGAAGCGCAACTCGCTGAACTTAAGGAGGAGCAAGCCCGCCGCCATGAGGAGCAAGTCAGTTTTCAAGAGGAGCATGCCCGACGCCAGGAGGAGCAAGTCCGCCGCCTGGAAGCACAACTTGCTCAACTTAAGGAAGAACAAGCCCTTCATCAGGCGGAGCAGGCTCGTCGTCAGCATGAGCAGGTTCACCGTCTTGAGGAGCAGGTCACCAGTCTGGAGGGACCAGGTTCACGCCGCCGAGGAGTGCAAGGCTCGCCGTCCAAGAGGCCGCAGATGAATGAATGAAGGAGTGTGCCTCAGTAGCAAGAGTTGGTTGGGGGCTATTGAGAAGAAGTATGCAGCACTGGAAAAGCAGATCGTTGCTGTTGAGAACCGACTAACCGGGTGGATGATGTCGTTACCTAACAGCTGCACATCAAGGTGGAGAAGGTAGAAGAACATCACGCTGCCTGCAGTAGTGCCGTCAAATACAGTGTCGCCTGCAATGAAATTACCCCACTTCGCATGGAACTACGTCTTGGGGCAGCTTTCTGGTGCCCAATTCGAAACATTTGGCTGAAGGGGGAATTGGTGGAGCGACGAAGACATCACTTGATGGCTCTCACCTTTGGCTCTTCGTGGAGATGCTTTACTCATACTAGAATGCCTGCCTTCGGATAATAGGAGCCTTGGGAGCTCTCCAAGAAGCCCCCCCCCCCCCCCCCCCCCCCAGGCTAGAGGGGCAGGTAACGTGTATAAACACCCAGGAGTACATGTCAGAGCACAACTACGCGACCGAGTTCAGGAACCTGGTGAGAGTCTGCAGCAATGGGCAACGGAAATCGAGAGGCTAGTCCGACGTGCATATGTGTCATGCCCGGCGATAGTGGAGCCAATGATCTTGCAAGCGTTCAACGACGGAATAAGGGACGCACACATCAGACATGCTGTGAAATTAATCACCATCAACCTTACCGGAAGCTCTAGCCCATGCTTTGGAGGTTGAAGCTGTACGACAGGACCTTGGACCTCACAGACTACGGGAGGTAGTTGTGAGGGAAAGACCCTCCTTGGTCCCAAAATGCTATGGCTGCGGAGAGAGGGGCCATATTCGAATAAGTTGCCCCAAACGATGGTGTGACAACGGTAACTACAGGAACTGGCGTGACTACAAAACTGGCGTGACTACCGGAATGACAGTAACTGGCGTGGCTACCGGGATGACTGCAGGAACTGGCGTGACCACCGGATCAAGCAAATGACCACTTCCATCCAGTGATTAACTCCCATTCAATAGATGTTCAGCTATGGCCGATTGTTCGCCTGTCGATTTTTAATAGCTGCGATGTTCCTTGACACTTCTGCAATAGTCCGCTTCGTTTGTCCAATGTAATAGTCCAAGAGCTAGTGAACCCTGGGAGTAACGGTCTCCCTGTAAGGTTAGAAATTTGTATACTTACGATTTATGACATGCTAAGAGCAATAGCCATGACCTGGCAGGCGTCAGCCCTGCACGTCATCAGCCCCTTTATTTTTTAAACTGTTAAGTAAATGGAGTTTCAAAACTTGTTTCTGTAAATTTGAAAATTTAATAGGATAAAGTTTATTAATTGTACATCTTAAAAAAAAATTGACAGGCGATTACAATAAGCAGAAGTATATGACAGTCAATTAGAAAACGTACAGTTGATGAGGTAAAATAAACTTTATCCTGTAAACTTAAAATTTTTATATGTTTTCAAGAAACGTCTCACAGTAAATATGTACAATGCCAGGCGGTTTTGAACAGCATAAGACCCTTGTACAGGCGAGGGGACAGCTGCTAAGAGGCGTGCAATGCAAATAAGGAAATGTTACATGAACGCATACAGCAAATGAAATGTATTTTATTGGGTTTTATGCACTCTACATGGCATAATCTACATTATTTTAACATTATTTTCTTCCAGCATCATCCGAATGAAAATTTTGCTTTTTAATTTTGTTTCATCATCATTATCAGCCGTTTCTCCATTTACGGCAGTGAGGACTTGGCCTGCCTTTACTTACGAGTTTAAAAACAGGAAGTGTGTGCATAATTTTGAAACATAACCTACTATAAACTATACATTTTAAGGAAACCAATTGCAAGAACCACATTTGAGTGTCATTTTAGTCGATTTGATGATACCACTAATTACATTCAATTTTTAACTCTTATTGCTGGGGACATTTAAAGTCTAATTTCTCATTTGTTCTCTCATAATTTCTCATATGTAGTACCATCTTGCTCAACAACAAGTTACCAAAAAATTGGTATTATATGTCCATTACGTTATATAATAGTTATCAGAAGCATTAAAAGGACTTTCAATTAAAAAAATAAATTTAATTTATATTAACTTTGTGTGACAAATGCTTCTACAGTATTCATGAGTTTATGGTATGTAAGATTTAATTTTATGTTTATTCAATTGTTGACATTATTATTTTGATTACTGTTTTTATGACTAATTTTTGTATTTATTTGACTTAATAAATTTAGACGAGCGACGCTGTCTCTCTGTTATTGCATGCCGATAATATTCGGTTAAATGTGAGAAACTTAATAATAATATTGATGTACCTATTGTAACCACATTTACCGCAATAAATGATTCTATTCTATTCTATTGACGAATACAGGTTCCATATTTCAAACATGTCCTAGTAACCAGCAGAATAACTTTTTAGCAGAAAGAATTATAGACTTTATTACATCTGTAATAAGATCTATATTCCTTTAATGATGGAATTAGGTTCATTGCTAAAATGTGTCCTAGTTACCGTCAGATCAATGGGGAAACTGACGGCTATTGGGTCATGTAGATTGCATAAAACCCAATAAAATACATTTCATTTGCTGTATGCGTTCATGTAACATTTCTTATTTGCACGCCCTTAGCAGCTGTCCCCTCGCCTGTCAAGGTCTTATGCTGTTCAAAACCGCCTGGCATTGTACATATTTACTGTGAGACGTTTTCTTGAAAACATATAAAAAATTTAAGTTTACAGGATAAAGTTTATTTTACCTCATCAACTGTACGTTTTCTAATTGACCTGTCATATACTTCTGCTTATTGTAATCGCCTGTCAATTTTTTTTTAAGATGTACAATTAATAAACTTTATCCTATTAAATTTTCAAATTTACAGAAAACAAGTTTTGAAACTCCATTTACTTAACAGTTTAAAAAATAAAGGGGCTGATGACGTGCAGGGCTGACGCCTGCCAGGTCATGGCTATTGCTCTTAGCATGTCATAAATCGTAAGTATACAAATTTCTAACCTTACAGGGAGACCGTTACTCCCAGGGTTCACTAGCTCTCCAGCTATAAGAACTACCGCAACTACAATCGATTTTATAGACACCCGGAGTCTGGAACGGTATAACATCTTTTGGGACCGCAGTGTTTTAGATATTTGACATAACGGAGTATATACAGTCTTAATGGAGAACTTCTTCAGTACTGTTCCAATTTTATCCGTTATGCCTTTAATATAGGGTAAAAACGCTGCCTGGCGGTTCACCTCTGGATGTCTTTCCTTCCTCTTTTTGCCTTCTCAACAACTTCGGCATATATATCCATTTCGTCGAAGTACCTCCTGAACATGCGCAAGCTCAGACGGTGGAGATGTTCAGGTTCGCAGAGGTTATGAGCTCTATTAGTCAACGATGATATAACCGCTTGCAAATGCCGAGGATGATGATGCGAGGAGGCGTGTAGGTATCGGTCCGTATGCGTGGTTTCCGGTAAAACAGCATTGAAAGTGTACCGTCTTCTTTCACTCTAATCTGCACATCAAGGAATGCCAATGATCGGTCCCTTTCCATTTCGTAGGTAAACTTTATTTTCGGGTGGATCG
This sequence comes from Cnaphalocrocis medinalis, assembly GCA_014851415.1. Lineage (NCBI taxonomy): Eukaryota > Metazoa > Arthropoda > Insecta > Lepidoptera > Crambidae > Cnaphalocrocis > Cnaphalocrocis medinalis. The sequence continues at coordinate 3,337,265 of CM026294.1, forward strand.
AAGTTAAGTGTACCAAATATTGTTCGACTTCCTGCTGACCACCATTGATAATACAGAATACATCATCAACGTACCTCTTCCAGAGTTTTACAGTTTGAGGTCCAGTGGCTAGTGCTGTGTTTTCAAAATGCTCCCATCCAGATATTTGCAATGACCGGTGCGAGTGGGCTACCCATTGCAACTCCATCGATCTGGAGGTAAAACTGTTCTCTGAATAAAAGGTAATTTCCGTCCAAGCAATTTTCAATCAGAACAATATACTCCTTCGGTAACTCCTCATCACAAAGTTTACCCTTGATCACTTCTAGGCAATCCTTCAACGGGACATTCGTAAAAAGCGACTCCACGTCGAAACTCACCAAGATGTCTCCAGGTTCCAACCGTATGCTCCTTACGATGTCCCTAAAATGGTAGGAATCCTTCACGAAAGACGGTGTTTTCCCAACCATGGTCTGCAACACTCCAGCAACATACTTTGCCAAGTCGTAAGTCGGCGAGTCAATTTGACTCACGATAGGCCGCAATGGTACGTTGTTTTTATGTATTTTCGGCAGTCCATAAAGCTTGGGGGGTTTCACAGGCTTAGGCTTATATAAAAAGGTGTACTCGTCCTCCGTAAAGATGTCCCTGTGCTCGTAGACTAGAGACCGAATGCGCCGTGTAACCCTGGCTGTAGGGTTATAGGATACTGGCTTGTACACATTCGTATCCGACAAAAGAACCCTAATTTTGGAGACATAATCTTCAGTACTTATCACTACAGTGGCGTTTCCCTTATCGGCCTTTAGCACTAGTATCCGCTCATTGTTACGCAACTCCTTTAGTGCTAGACGCTCTTCTGTAGTCACATTACTTTTAGGTAGTTTAGAATTTCGCAAAATTACCGCCACATCTTGCCTGATTATATCTGCATCTGCCGGTGGGACTCTGTTTCGCATAATAACCTGTTCTAAACTACACATTATGTCTTCATGGGGAATTCGCTGGGGTGTCATAGCAAAATTCATCCCCTTAGCCAGTACACTTCTTGACGGCTCATCCAGTACTTCATTCGATAAGTTGATTACAGTGCGTTCCATATTAAATTCGGTTGAGTCTGTATTTATCGCATCACTAGTGGGTATCCGCGATTCCAGTCCACGACGTTGGCGAGAACACAAAATACCAAATTTGCGTTCATGGCGGGCATGACAGAACTCATACGTACGAGACGCCTGTAAATGGGTAACTCGATCACACTTTTGCAGCATGATCACACAGATGCAGTTCCATCCAGTGATTAACTCCCATTTCCAATAGATGTTCAGCTATGGCCGATTTGTTCGCCTGTCGATTTTTAATAGGTAACAAACACCGATACGGTAGTGTAGTGTGTCGGAGTAGCTTCACTGACATTACAACTAGTGGCGATTTAATATCACAAAATGTGAGGGTGTCCGAAGATTCGCTGCCGGGCCCTAGCAGACGACGGCCGTGCACCGCCAGTTCGCTTGTGACCACGGCTGCTGCAACGTAGCCGAAACGTCAAGCAGTAAGTACTTACAATGTACTTAAAAATAACGTCGCGTTAATTCCCGTTTTAATAATTTATAAGATTTTATTACATTGTTATTTGTTAGTTTCTTAGTTAGTTTTGTCGGGAGTTCAAATATTTATGTTATTGTAAATTGATTTTTAGCGGCTTTTTTTAAGGAAATTGTTAGAGATAGAGATAATGGAGAACTTTCACAAATCCTGCAATTTGTCCTCTTAAACTGTCCATGATGGGATGTTACCTTACCTAATAAAAGTTTTTTCCTTCCTCAGCAAGTATTTTTATTATAATCGTAATTAAAGCATATAAAACAGAATTCTTTTACTTTCTTTATTTCATTACGACAAAAATGAACACCCTTTTTATTCGCGCAGATCTGCGCTAGGCAGTCAGGCGGATACCGAGAGGAGCGCAGATCTGCGCTTCGGCAGATGACGCACTGAGCTATATACACACACATGCATAAATTAAATGAAAATAGAGTGAAACTATTTTAACGTTATACTCCTTTTTTTTTATATCGAGATTGTTATTAGTGTGCTACATCAACGAAACCGCTTATTTTGTCTACTTTATCATTCAGTAATTTCCATAGACCATATAGAGTTAAAAAAACTTGATTTTTGTCGTTGAAAAAATGGCTTGTCCAATTGGGGTATTGAATAGCTAATTTCAAAAAAAAAATACATTCTTACTGTAAATTATACTCTTTTGTACGTAATAATTAGAAAGTGATATATATTTAACCGAAAATAAGCACTTAATACATCAAACACTTCTTTCATTAGACATCCAGAGGGAAACACAAAGTTGCGTTTGAACCAGTGTCAATGGTCGATATTTTGTCAGTGAAGTGCGATTTTCAATTTAGAATTTCTAAATAAATGTTTACTAGGTTCAAGAAGTTTTTCATACTAGTAGTGTGCTTATTTAATGTATTATAGTGTGTAGTAATAAAAAACAAACAATAACGTCAGAATATATTTATATTTCTATTGTTTCTACAGCTGGTGTAGTAAGTTGCCTGTGTGGTCTAAACACCTTTCAAAAATAAAGTATTGAAAATGTCAAAAGCAATTTATACATAATAGGATACATTGGTTATCTAACTATATATTCAATCATGAATGACTATCTCTCAAAGGATTTTTTCGGAAATATTCAATCAAATCGACACTCTGTCGAGTGCACCCTAAAATCGCGCCATATTGCGGCAGTCAACGGATACAAATTTACGCCCCTCCCGGCAAACCGAAGGTTAATTGAATTTATAAGTTCATTATTTACTCTTGGTACCATAACCATTTCATTCATTGGATTTTTCGGTGACTTTACCAATGATCATCATTTGGATGGCCTGATTTTCTATTGCCCTATATAAACAAATACTTTTATTGCTGTTTAAAACAGGGGTGTTTACTGTAGGTACCTACTTAGATGCATAGACCTAGTTGAGTGATTTATGGATCTGTAAATATTGTCTTTATTTAGGAATAGTTAGTGTAAGTTCTAAATTTCTTAGTGTACTTAAGTACTTGAGTTACTTACCTACCCATAACTTTATTTAACCTTTCGGTATGAGATTTTGAATGAGATAAAACGATAGGTAGGTATAGTAGGTCTAGTTTATGTTAGGTTAAATATAAGTAGGTAAGGTTACATACCTCGACCAGATGCATCCCACAACCCACAACTAATTATTACATAAAAGGGGACCATATCCTCACAATTGGCTCTTCAAAAGGAATCTCTCTAAACTCTACCAGCCGTTTCACTGCCAAAAAATCACAAATTATTAAGTATATAATAGATACATGACCATTTTTTTCTAGACATAATAACTATTATTTATTTACCATTATTTCCTTTAAACTACAGGTATTTGTTAAGTACCTAATTTGCTAGTAAACTCTTATCGTAACTTTTATATGACAAATTAATAGATTAATTAATATAATTTCTAATCTTCCGATGTATGTATGAAATGTTCAAACGAAGTACAAACACCTTTCGAGTTATCGTAAAATTTGACATAAAACCCCGAGACTTGAGCTGTCAATTCAATTGTACGAATGTCATTTTAAGCTTGTCAAATTAGGGTTTGAGACAAGTCCTGTCAAAACAACTTCCATCGGTCTCAAACGAAAGAATGGTCACTTCAAAGGAGTTTGTTCCCAGAATGTATGGAGTCTGGGGCGTGGTATACGTACCCTATACCAAAATATAGAGAATTATATGAAGAATAGTTTTTGACTATCCAATTTCTCTATTGTAGCGTTGTTTTTTGGAAGGAAAGGAATTATTTTAGCAAAGGATTGCAAACACAACCAAATGGTTGTCAATGTTGGTTACCTATTGACTGACATTACGAATTCGATGACGTTTGACCGTTTTGTCTATCTGTCTGACGTTTGACGGAACATACCACAGACTAAGAAATGAAAACTATCCAAAAAACCCTAAAAACCAAACCGTTTAACGTCACATTGACAGACATTGACATTGGCAGTGCTTTTTTTTGTCTTTGGTCACCGTCGTCCTCACGCGTCCTTGTCATTGGTAAACGTTGAAAAATGGTCATCTTTTTTATTTTATAACCACGAAACTGTGCATTATATGGAATTCATTGTATTTTCTCGTAATAAGCAATTTTATCTCCGAATTTTTAATTTAGGCGTACATAGACCCAACCCATAATGGGACAAACTCCTTAGGAAATGGCATTCTCAATCGTTTGGTTGAGTCTCAAAGTGACTTCAAATTAGACCCCTGTGTAGGCCCTCTATTGCTTAAATCGAAAAAAAGAAATGAAATGAAAGGAATGGAATGGAAGGTAGAAAGTAGGTATAAAATGAAAGTTCACAAAATAGACATTACCTATTATATTATATTAGACATTATTATTAGAAATAGAATAACTTAAAACATTTTTTTTCCTTAATCAGAGCAAACTCCGAGATTACATCGTCGAAATTTATCTGACGAAGTATGTCTGCCTCAATACACATTAATGCTAAAGAATTAAGCTTGTCTGGACGGATTTTTGTTCTTTGAGGGTTTTTTAATCTTTTTAGTTGTGAGAAGGATCGTTCAGCAGAGCAGTTAGTAATCATTAAGTTGTGAAAGATTCTAAACGCCACTTCTATATTTGAGAAAACGCACTTTACTTTATCTTTAATGATCATTTCATATAGATCGGAATGGGTGACCTTTGTTTCTGAAAATTCATATTTTATTCGAACATATTTGTGAAAATAATTGGATTCGCTGAGGAAGTTTTCATTGAAGTCCTTTGGGTAAGATTCTACGAGCAATTGGATATCTTTTTTATATTCTGAACATGACTTATTTAGATCCGCAAGAAATGAAAACTTTTGTGAAACTTCGTGGTATACATCACCTCTTCTTTGCATTTGAGCATTAAGTGTGTCAATTATTACATTGAATGTCTCAATGCGGAATTGTCTCTAGGATTCAAATCAAGTTCCTCTGCATTTTCATCATTTACTTGTTTCTTCCTAATTCGTCCTTCGAGTTACCTTATATTCCCCATTAGGAAAAATTTTTCTTGCCTCACCTTCAAATTTTCAATTTGATTTCTCATTTCAACGAGATGACCCGATAAAGAATGATACAGATTGGAACACGTTTTAAGATCTAATCCTTCTTCTTGGAGTCCTTTACTGGTGCGATGAAAAACTTGTAGAATATCATTCCACAAAGTGAGCATTATTACAAACTCAAAATCTTGCATTTTGTTTGAAATATTTTGGTGATTCTAACCTGGTTTCACCTTTTAAGAGTATGTGCAGCCGCTCTGCGACAGCGGCGAGCACATCGAGGTCAGTGTGAGGACAGTACGTGGCGGCGGCGCGCGCGGCCGCGCTCACGGTGGACGGCGCCACGTTCGAGCAGCTCGCGCTCACCATGACGCACGTGGCCGCGGCACGCCGATCCCGCCGTCTCCGTGCAGCGCATGGTATAAATACAGCATATTAATTATGCTCTAAAATTTTTTGCTGCACGATCGGCCACACCGACACCGCGACACCGCGACGCCGATGAATTTATTATTTACAACTTAATACTTAACAATCATCAAACTTAATACTACAATAGTTACTACATATTTTCATGAAATAAGGCAAAGCTAGGCACACTCAAAACAAAAAGAAACCGGTATCGACATCGCGACCAACGCGACCGGTCGACCGCACAATGTTGCGGTTGGCGGACAAAAACCAAAATTTCTCAACTTAAGGGAATTTGAAAAATAATCAACGCGCGTTAATATACAATATATACCTCGTCAATATTCAAAATATGAAGATTAGATTTTAAACAGAAAACTAAGATATCACTTGTCAAAGTACGACGTCGATATCAAGGTTCACGCGGGGCTAAAACTAAGCGTTACTTAACTAGTTACTGTGTATATAGGGGAAACGATATAGTTATTGGCCAGATAAGAGACTTCAAAATTAAAATCTTAAGTAAAATTAAAATTCTCAGTTAAAAATAAATAAAAGTTATGCCATATGGTTGTGTATTCATGTATTTATAAATATGTCATTATACATACTCTGTTATTAAACATTTTAGGAATAAAATCAACATAAAAACATAAACTTAAAATTATAGTTATTGGCCATAACATTGCAGTTATTGGCCATGAGATCTTATAGTAATTAGCCACATCGTAAATTAAATATAAATAAAAACTTTAGAGCATGTTTTAATTACATAAAACAATGGCTTTAGCAATTAAAACGTGTCTTCTTCATTATCTTCATCCTCAAAAGATTCAGAGTCATTATCATTTAACAAAAAACATTTATGGCATACAAAATCAGTAAGCTCATCATCATCTGGCAAATGCTCTTCGTGTTTATTAGGAATGCAATGACGATGATAGTAGGTTTTACAAGAATCACATAATAGGGACTTATTTTTAGCAGCTAGCCGCTTGCACATATTACAATTAACTACTTCTATATTTGATATTATCTTTGGTTTACCGTTGTCTTTCTTAGTTTCAGTTTTAAAATTGTTTTCCTTTTCAGAGTTTCCATTTTCATTCTCAATATTAATATTTTCATCATTTTTGCTAGCTTTTTTTGATTTCTTTCCTATACCCTTAGCTTTAATTGTCTTCACAGCATTTTTTTTCCCGTGCTGCTGCTGCCTTCTCCTCTCTTTTTCTTTTTCTCTCCATTTTTTGATTCTCTTTTTCTTGTTTTTCCAATTCTTTCCTTTCAATGACTGATCTAAATTTCTCAGAAGTAATGACAAAGGGGGATTTTTCCGTCTTCCGAATAAACTTTCTCTTATTTTCTGGGGCATTATGCAGGTAATCATTTATTGACTTATTAGGTGAGTAGTTTCTGGAAAAGTGGTTACAGTTGCAGAAGTCGACGGCTGGCACAAATCTGAAGGATTTTTTGTAGGTGTCATTGTTATTTTTAGTGGGGTCACATTATTTTCATTAGTTAAATTTACATTTGTTGCTGCATTATTAGCATAGTGTATTTCAATGTCGGTTGATTCCTTCTGCGGGCAATCACTTTGAAAGAAGGACCAAAGTTTAAATAATGTAGGAGACGTTTCATTCGTGCCAACACCTTGAGATTTTAGTTTTTTTAGCTTGTCTACCATTTCCGCTCCTACGATGTTTTCAAATTCTTTCAGGGACATAAGATTGTAGTCATAACTGTGATCTTCCATATTTTTTTTAGTACTTAAACATTTGGAGTAATCTAAAGCATTCTCATCAAAGGGACACAAACCACATGCTCGGAAACCGTTTATAATAGTTTCAGGTTTCAACTCATCAATAATCGTTTTTAGGATAGTAGCGATGTTTAATTTTGTTACCACCTCTCCAATGTTTTCTGATTGAAATTTTCGAACAGCGTTTCGGTATCTTTTTTTAATGGGCCCAAAAACTGAAACATCTGCTGGCTGAGTGATGCGGGTTGTGTTGGGGTACAGAGCAACTAGTTCAATTCCTAACTCTTTACAAGTGAAACTAAGCTGCAAAGTGATATGGCTCTTGTGGCCATCTATAAATAGAATGACTGGTCTTTTGATGTTACTATCGGTAAGGTATGGATCAAATATTTCAGTGATAAACTGGTTGAAAACATCTGCCGTCATCCACCCCGAATCACTGCGTCCGATACCCCATTTAGGTGGTACTGATGTCGCAATTTTTTCAGGCAGTCGTTTGTAAGGAAAGACAAGTACCATGACCTACCGTTTCCGATAATGGGTCAGACAGATTTAACACAGGTTGGGGAGTGGCAAAACTCGGATTTGACTTTATGCCCTTTCCCTTCAGCTACTTTTGGTAGCTGATGCTCTTAACATTTTAGCTTTATTACGCCTTTGGGAGTTTCTCAAAATATTCTTAAAAAAAGTCTCGCACTCTAAAAACGTAAATGTTTTACCAGAGTATTGAATTAGCTCAAAAAATAAGTTAATAACTCGACTGTGCGCTTTAAAACAGATTTTTTTAGATGCCGTATTTTTAGAACCACCTGCCCATGAACACTTTGTAAGAAATTGCCGTGTAAACATGACATCTATTAGTGCATAACAATTATTAAGTCCTCTCCCTTTTCCTGACCCACAAACTAAGGATAGCTTTTCTTTGACGCTGTTCAGGCAGTCTTTCTGTTTTAAAGAGTCATCAAAAATTTGAAGAGCAACGATGTCATCAATTGGTTTAAACCCTAAATTATATATAACTATACCTACATTGTCAATTGGTAAGTTAAATATTTTTATTTTTATTCTGTGAATACATTTATGTATTTATCATCTTTATGGGGGTCAAAAAATATATTTGCACAATGTACAGTCAGCCACACATCAGGTAACCCCAATCTGTCATTATGAGTCGTATAAAATCAAAGTCGGCAATGTAGGTTGCTGGGTGAAAATGAGATAAATATATGGCAACACTGAAAATTCAAATGTTTACCAATTCTTTAGTCGCTTGAATATCATATACGGCCATAAATCTTTCAAAATCGCGTTAGAAAACTGATTTTGGGATCAAAGACGGACATCGACTGGTCTTTAAAACCATAATCGGAAATCTTTCGCTGTCAACCAATCAGAGGTCTTGTAGAAATGGCGTTTCAAAATGGCGGATTCTGTTAATTACATAGAAGATTGTCGCACGTGTTTTGTTGAATTATTCTTGTTTTCATAACTAAATTAAAATAACGATCTCAATGGAGGTTAACCCAACACCGGATAAAAACAATAGAGCAAGAAAAAGGAGCAGAAACCCTGAGAAATGGAAAAAAAACGTGTTGAAAAAACAGAGGTAAGTACAACAGTAAACTTACATTATTTTTATGCTAGGGCTGCGTGTTGCGTGTTATTTTTTTTTCATATAGTTGAAATAGGTTTAAATGTATCTATCTACTAACTTAATGTTATTAATTACATTGTGTAAAAATCAACTTATACCTATAAGTAACATGATACTAAAATTATTGTTACGACTATGTGCCCCTGCACACGGAAATAGAGCTTGTCTCAAATGAGTAAGGTCTATTATTCCGTTGTGCACTACGTTACACACGCATAGTCGCCCCCGAACCTACGCATTCGGAATAGAAAATTATCGAACTCTCTATCGAACGTTCGAGAAGCTACGAAAAATATCGGGAACTATGTAGAAATCTCTCGAAGCCCTAATACGTAGCAACATGTCCGATGTCTACAAAGTCTCCCTCGAAGTTACGAGAGAAAAGATCGAGAATGTTCTATTCCCTTCTAGTAAGGTCTCGCCCGCGCCTGTGCTAGTATAAAAAGCGGGACTGGCGAGCCGACGAGTCAGTTCTGATTTGGACAGCGAAGAAGTGAGTTCCAATTTGGAAAGCGATTATTCTCCTGCGAACTAAGAGTGATCTTGTGTATTACCTGCGAAGTATTTCAAGAAGATTTTAGTGCGTTTAAGTGTGATTTAGTGTTTATTAGTGTTTTTGTTACTCGTCGAATAAATTAATTGTCTTTTTGTGACTTTGGCGTTTTTCTTGAATCTTACGTACCCCGTACCCGCAACATTATGCACTTATATGAATATTACCTACTAATAGTGAATAGTTAATTTTTCTCAGTTTAGCCTCTGATTGGCTGGTATAAATGTCTATACGCATTAAGTCCGGTAATTTGTAACATATTTTTATTGCATTAAGGTGTAAATAAATAAATATAAGCAATAGATATCAGTCATACTTACTCGCCGCTGAACGTTGTTGCGATTTCGAAATTTCTTTATTTCCATCTTCACTTTCCATCAGGTGAGATTGTGGACAAATGCGGGCCTCAGGCATAAAAAGGTTTTTCTTTATTTTATGAATGAATCACGTGACACGTCACGATCTGCCCAATTGGACGATCGGCCCACGACATAAATATCTTTTATTTCACTTTATTAGTTTATAGGCGTGCTAATTTTATATGAAATTTAAATAAATCCATAACTATTTAATAAAGCAACTCTGTCATGCCTAAAATGTTTTGCCGATTTGAAACATACTAAATGTTTCTTAAGAGAACGTAGAGAAATGCCGAATGAGAAAAGTCTAGTATTAAAAGTCTGGTTGTTTTTTATTTATTAACACCTAAACCCTTGAAGCTAATGATTATTGTTTGCTTTTTACTTCAGGTATGCAGCAAAATACTTACCACAACGCATTTGTAACTATGACACACCATCGTTTCAATGCTGTAATCTGACAATGTCTGATTTGCTAAGAATACATAACAATTTTTACTCTCATTCAAGCAAGAAAGAACAAGATGATATTATCTTAAAATTTTGCACAATTACAGCATCAAATAAAAATTCGAAAAATCAACATAAATATAAAGGAAAAAAACAAACAATAATTAAATATGCAGTAATTGCTCATAAGAGAAGAATACCTGTTTGTCAAAAAATTTTCTTACATATCTTCGGTATCACAAAGCACAGAGTGGCATTTGTCATGCAAAAGTTTTATCACAGTGGAGAAGCCGGCACGGAACACCGTGGAGGTGATCGCAAATCAGTGAAGTACGTCGAGAGGAAACAGTCTGTGCATAACTTTATTGAAAAACTAAAATGTGTAGAGTCCCATTATTGTCGCAAGTCCAAGACAGCTGAACGAAAGTATTTGCCATCTGAATTAAACATTTCTAAATTATACAGGATGTACGTAGAAAGTGAATTTCTTCTTCCAGAAGTAAAGCAATTTAGCAAATTAGATATCCAAAACCAGGCGACCATTTATATTTGATCATACAGAGATGCATATATAAAATTGAAACTAAGTATGACAATGTAGTATCTTACATCATTGATGTTTTGAACATTTAATTTAGCTGACAAATTATTATCAATGTTTCTTGTATTTTTAACACTCTTGATTTTCTATATTATGTATGAGAAAGTTTAGTTTTTACATAAAGTGTTCACTTAAAGATTGACTTGATCCCCAAATAAAAGTAGTTGTATGTAAATACCTACAAACAAGGGTAGAACAAACTGGAAGTACCGTGGTGCGTTGTCAAAATGGATTTGAATTGTAATTATTGTCACGTAAAAGTTTCTGATTTTAATCAATACATTTTTCACTTAGAAAACAGTTCATGCTATAAACAATTATTTTGTATGTCCTTTTCAAAGTTGCAAAAGGACGTACGATAAAAAAAAATCGGTTTAAGAATCATTTAGCTATGGTTTACAATTCAAAATCGCGGTAGGGACATTTCTCATGACAATAGTAATAATCTGAGTAAGTTAAGTAAAAATCCGAGTAACTTAATTTTACCGGGATGTAGTTTATCCCCAAGTACCAATGATACACATCAATCTGATGATACATCGCCGTTAAGTAATACAGACTTTGATTATGAATCTTTTATAAGATCTATAAAATCATTCTTAAATATATTTATATGGGTTTATTGGATTACCAAGATCTTTAATACAAAATCTGATTGAAATGGGTTCACAACTTAATCAACGATATTATTTCAAAAATAAATGAAACAATAAAAATGAACATGTAGATGCCACAAAGAGAATTACTGTTGTGCAGGAAATGATATCAGCATTACCGGACATATTTAAAGAATATGATACAGAATATAAGCGTCCTAAAACATTTGGTTGACAAAAAATATTATGTAGCTCCTGTAGGAGTAACCATTGGATCAAGCAAAGATCGACATATTAGAAATAATGATGTAACTATGATACTAAAAGAAAGAAACTTTATATGACACCGCTTAAACTATAATTGAAGAATTTCTTACATTTACCTGGAGTACTTTCTGAGATTCTAATTATCAGAAAATGCTTTTTGATGAAAGCAATGCAAGCAACGATGACGTGATTTGTAATGTGGTTCAAGGATCACTGTGGAAAGAAATTACAGCTTATGTCGATTAAGATAATATTGTTATTCCTTTAATATTGTATTTCGATGATTTCGAAAGTGGCAATGCTCTAGGAAGCCATGCCGGTGATTACAAGTTAGGTGCAGTTTATATTTCTATTGTATCAATTCCACCAGAAAAATCTAGTAGATTAGAAAATATTTTTGTTGCACAAGTATTTCATTCTAACGACAGACTGTATTTTGGCAATGAAGCCATTTTTAAAAAAATTGTTGAAGAACTTAAGTATTTAGAAGAAGTTGGCTTAGATATTGCACTGACAACAAAAAACGTTACAGTAAAATTTATATTAGTTACATTATCTGGAGATAACTTAGGCCTCCACGGCATATTGGGTCTTTCCTTTTTCCTCTTCGCCTTTGCGCTCGAACGTAAGCGGACGTGCTATCCAATTATTCTTAAAATCATCATAAAATTGTACGCCAAAACCACTGCTACGCAAGTACCACGGAAAGACTAAACTCCCAAACCACAGCAAGAATTACCCCGAGGACAAAATAAAAGTGAGTCAAGGACACGGCAACGAGAAGCGAGCGGGACGACCACCACCTCACCCCCGCGAGAACAGTGAGTTGCAATTTTTGACTCTTTCTAACGCGTGCGCCCGCGCTTACGTGACGTAACTGAACCGGTACCATATCGCCCGGCTCCGTTTTAAACTCTATTCTACGCAAAAGATTACCGACGGAGTCACTATGAAATGCGACGGCTGCCTAGTTGCCATACAAAAGAATGCGGTAAAATATGGTTGCAGTGTGACGGATGTGGGAAAACATTTTGTAGCTTGTGTGCGAATGTTCCTTCCAACTCCACTGATCTCCGGACATGGAAATGTCCTGCATGCTGTACAATCGAAAAGAAGTCGGGAGACAACAGTAAGACGCCAATTCGCACTAGCTATCATTCCGAGAATGTCACTCTGCGTAGGAGTAATAAGGCGGTCTCATCACCTGCAGTAGACATACCGACACAAGTCCTAGAGGTCGGTGAATTGACTTCAGAAATTCGCAATCTGACCCAGGAGATATCATCGCTGAAACAAAAGCTGGAAGACGCGACAATTTCCCTAGTTCGGTGTCACGAGCGCCTGGATGAGCTTAGCGCTTCAATGGCGACAACGGATTCCCGATTAAGAAAAAGTGAGACAGAAGTAATCGTCCTAAAAGCCAATATCTCACAGTTAAAATGTGAACTAAACACCCAAGCCCAACACAGATTATCGAACGAAATAGAAATAGCCGGCATACCAGAGATGGAGAATGAAAATCTAGCCGATATTATCTGTGAGGCTGGTAGAAAAAATAGGAATAGAGATAGGCAAACAGGACATTGACTGGATTGCTCGCGCGGGGCCACGTCGGACTGCGTCAACTCGTGATGGGCTTAGTTTTCCTCGCCCAGTAGTGGCCCGTCTCCTGAGTCGAACAAAAACGCAATGACGTACTTAAAGTTTCTAAGTCAACGCGTAATCTAAACAGTAATGATTTGAAAATATCTGGCCCTTCTTCCAAAATTTACTTTAATGAGAGACTGACTAAAGAAAATAGGCAGTTATTTCGCGAATCCCGAACTCTTTCGAAGGAAAATAAATACGACCATTGTTGGTGCAATAATGGCAGGATCTTTGTTCGTCAACGTCAGGGAAAACCTGCAATACATATTGCCACTCAGGAAGACCTGCACAGGATCTTCAACCCGGCTGGAATTTCTGGAAAATGAATTGCAAGCACGACCGCTGCCGTTTTTTGAACTTAGTGTAACTTTTATTTGTTTTTATATTTTGAATTTATATCTAACTTTTAATATTTTATTATTATCTATATTATATTTATACATTGCAACACACACGCTACAATTAAACCCTCACCTACCCAAAATCTCGAACAAATACCAGGTCTTTATAGTAAAAAACGTCATCATCTCCTCAATTAATTACATAGTTACCTCCAACACTGTGGCAGAAGCGCAATCAACTGTCATTAATATTTTTACTTGTTTTTTTTTTTTTTTTACAGTATAAAAAACAGTAGTTGTTATAATGCAGAATAATTTGAATGAAATAGATTCTGTAGAGACTGTTTGCCACGAAGTAGGAGAAATTGAGGAGGTAAGTTTGATTTTATCAACCAATAATATTGAATTTAAAATGTTAAGTCTTAATATTAGGAGCATTCAAAAGAACTTTGAAGATTTTCTACAAATTTAGAACGCTCTGGCATAAAATTTGATGTAATCATCCTCGTTGAGTGCCGTATAAATGAAACTTCGCTTATACCGATTATTTCTGGCTATACCTCGTATAGAACTAATAAAATTATCAACCAAAACAGTGGAGTTGTAGCGTATATAAGGGATTGCTGGAATGCAACGGTGTCAGAGCCTTGTTTTAGGGAAGCAGACTGCCTTATTATAGAAATCCCAAACACAATTACAATATTCGGCATCTATCGGTCCCCCTCCTTTAGGCATATTGATGTTTTCTTGGCCGATTTGGAAACGCAGCTTACAGCCTATAACAATAGATCTCGGTTGGCAATTGCTGGCGATATCAATATTAATATTTCAAGTAATGAAGAAAATAGCTTAAGCTCAAAATATCTGTGCCTGATTGCTGAATATGGACTTACGCCAACTATTACACGCCCAACAAGAGATAACGCCTGCCTCGACCATATTTTTATGAAGTCGGCTACACATAGAATTGGAATTGTTTGCGACACAAGTATTACTGATCATCGCGTAGTCATCGCTGGCATTGCCCTCCACCACCAAAAAACGAAGCTCACCTAAACGGCTAGTCCGAAAATACGACACCAACGCTATCAAAAGAGAACTCTCAGAAACGAACTGGCTGGACGTTTCGATGGCGGACAGCGTGGATTCTGCGGTAGACACTTTTACAGATAAACTAACCACGATAATTAACGAGAACTCAAAATGGTTAAGATCAGTAGGTCTAAGTACAATTTAAAAAGTTGGATTACTCCAGGGTTAATGCGATGTATGAAGCATCGTGATAAACTTCACAGTCGGTCCAAAAAACATCCTAACAACGAAATTTTACAAATATCTTACAAAAGGTACCGTAATTTTCTTACTGACCTTTTACACAAGTTAAAAAAGCAACACGACGAGGAAGAACTTAAAAAAAGTGAAGGCAAACCGAAAAGACTTTGGAAAGTAGTGAAGGAAATATGCCACCTGTCTGCTGCTAACAAAGACCCCGTCGACTTATTGCATGTCCCGGGCACACACAGCGCGGGCGAGTCTCTGAATACCTGCAATAAATATTTTGCAACAGTCGGACGCAAACTGGCCAATGATACACTGAACAATATTAAAAAACATGAACATGAGTTAGTGACCAATTTAAAGTCAGTAGATACGCCAATACAATCCTTTTTCATGCAGCCAACAGACCACTTAGAAGTCGATCAACTCATCTCGCATCTCCAAAATGAAAAAGCACCGGGTATAGATGGTTTAAGCAACAAATTCATTAAAGAGATTAGAGAATACATAGTGGCACCATTAACTGACATTTTTAATATGAGTTTTGCAACGGGTACTTTCCCGTCAATATGGAAAACGGCAGTAGTAACGCCTATACACAAAAGTGGACCAAAAGACGCACCTAGCAACTATCGCCCTATATCCTTACTAAATGCATTTTCGAAGCTATTAGAAAAGCTGGCAAATAAACGTTTTATTACCTACTTAGAATCTCGAAACTTAATTTTCTCACGGCAATTTGGCTTTAGGCGAGGTAAATCTACAGAAGATGCTGTCGCCCTGCTCACCACCATTGTATCCAGGGAACTAGATAACAACCAGAACTGCGTTGGTGTGTTCCTGGACCTGGCCAAGGCCTTTGATACTGTCTCCACTCCAATACTACTTAAGAAGCTAGAAAACGCGGGAATTAGAGGGGTAGCCCTTAATTGGTTTAAAAGCTATCTCACGGGAAGGAAACAGTGTCTAAGGGTCGGCCAACATGTCAGTGACTCACACGAGGTTGAGTTTGGAGTCCCTCAGGGAAGCATTCTTGGACCGTCCCTCTTTATTCTATACCTGAATGACATTCAGAGCCAACAAACGTCGAACGCAGAAATAATTTGTTATGCAGACGACACGGCAATCATTTACCATAGTGATACATGGAACAATGTGTTTTCCGTCGTGGAACAAGGCCTATCAAATGTATCTGTCTGGTTGCAGAATAATCTGCTGACACTAAACCTAGATAAAACGAAATATATATGTTTTCATAAAACACGGAAGTCGGCGCCCCCACCTCATATGCAGAAAAATCTTAAGATACATACATGTACCCCAAACGATCGTAGGACATGCGACTGTCGTAGCATACAAGAGACAAACGCAGTTAAATATCTTGGGGTACAACTGGATCAAAACTTAAACTTTAAACAGCATATCTCCTTGTTATCGGTAAGGGTCCGCAAGTTGATACACATCATGCGACAAATACGTGATTCCGGATCTCAGGATACGCTGAGAACCGTATACTACGCACTTTGCCAGTCGCTGCTTGTATACTGTAATTCTTGCTGGGGCGGGGCCGCTAAAAACAATACTGATTGAGCTGGAGAGGGCGCAGCGCTCTGTGCTCAAAGTAATGTACCGGAAACAGTTTCGATACCCAACAACACTGCTCTATAAAGACAGCTTAGTCCTGACGGTTCGGCAGCTATACGTTCTAAAACTCGCCCTTGCAGCCCACAGAAGAGCTATTACATCGGCTGACTACCAGTCTTTAACGCAAAAACGTGTCTTCAGACTAAAAACACCTGCCACACGCTCCACGTTTGCGAAACGTTTCGGGATTATTGCAGAGAACAGAGTTTATAATAAAGCCTTGAAACACTGTAGCATTATAAATTGTCCTACGCGTAAAGTTAAAATCATTTTACAGGCATGGTTGATGACATTAAGCTATGATGAAACGGAAAACCTTATTAAAACATAAATCTATTATGAGACCGTTTATGATAGCAAGACAAATTGCAATGTTAAAGTTCCTGATATACTTATTTATTATCTATATAATTTATATATCTATATACTATTTATCCTTTTATATGTGTACAATATGTATATAATTTATATTCTTTAATATGCCTAATATGTATTTAAGAGCGCATGAGTCTTTATTTGTTAATTCTTTGCCAGGTCCTCACGATACAGGTTAGCCTAGTGTAAGGACCAAAGGTAATCTTGACTGGATTAGTCATCCAGTAGCAACAAAAATATGCAACAAAATGTTTGACCAAGCACATGTTATTGTCATTTATGTATGTTAGGTATTCTCATTTTGTTGGAAATAAAATATTTTTTTCATTTTTTTCATTTTTCATTTTTCGAAAGCTTTATGGCCACAAATTTTTGTAGGTTTTGTTTAAGTACTAAAACTGAATCTGAAACGCAAACGTGTGAATTGAACAATCTGCAAATGCCTGCAGAATATGATCAACATGTTGAAGATCGCATAGGAATCAAAGAAAAATGTATTTGGAATAGTTTCGAATATTTTCATATTTACAAAAATATAACGTGCGATTTGATGCACGATCTAACGGAAGGAGTGCATAGGTATGGAATGGCCCTTATCATTAAAAGTCTAATAGATGAAAATTATTTCTCACTTGATCGTCTGAATTCTAGAATAAAGTATTTTAAATACAATACTAGCGAAAAGAACATACCGCCACCGATAAATTTTCAACGGGTCTGACGCATAATGTGCACTTCGCAAAATGAGCACTCTCCTCAAAATGTCAATTTCGCAGAATGAGCATTTCTCACAACGGGCACTTCTCATAATGTGCATTTCTCAAAATGAGCATTTCGCAAAATGTGCACTTCGCAAAATGTGCACTTCGCAAAATGTTCACTTTTTCTAAGATATGATTAAATGAGCACAAAGGTTAGTCCCAAATATAAAAATATTATGTTCTTGTATAGGTACTGGGTATTTAAAATAAAATAAACACTTTTACAAAGTAATCATTCATTTATATTAAAAAGTATTGTATTGATCGTCATTTTTACGTCTGTAAAAATCTTGCAAAAAATAATTGAAAATCAGAAACATCCACTTTCATTGATTTTTTAAATATGCTAATCTCTCCTATTTTATAAAAAAAATAGTGTGAAGATTGAAGCAGGTAATTATACACAATTTTAAGAAATTTTGATTACTTTAACAGCAAGTTGTGAAACAGACCCTAAGTATAATAATATGCTAATCTCACATATTTAAAAAAAAATAGTGTGAAGACTTAAGCAGGTAGATACTGACTCTTACACACAAGTTTACTAGATAGAAATTACATTATAATCTGTTAAAGAGCTTCTATTGTTATTCCCGAGAGCCGCCTTCCTCGTGTAAAAATTAAAGGCGAACTCTCACCTTTGGTCACTCCCTATTGGACTAACCTTTAGACCACACCTCGAAATTCCAAATTGTTGCTTCAGGTCGTCGAGAATCATCTCCAGAAGACTACACGCGTGCAGAATAGCTCCACCTGCCTGCGCTTCGAGAGATCTTCTTGCGAACTTGAGATGGAACCTGCCAGCTGGACCTAGCTGCCTGTCGCTGCCAATGGACGAGGTCAAGCTTTTGCTGCCGTTACAGCCTGCTGCTGTCATTGCGACTTCGTGCCTGCATCATGCCTTCATGGACACATCCTTCTGGTGTATTGGAGATATTTTCCGGGGATGTCGGGCGCACCATGAGCGGCCGATACACACAATTTGTGCCGTTACCTCATTATTTTGGAAGCCTGAGCGTTGAAGCTGCTAATGCTAATGGCACTAAGAAGATGCAGTGCCCTATGCGGAATACCAGCCAAAGCGACAGCGGCACAGCTCATGCAGGAGTTTTGGAGATCTGTGGCCAGCCATCGTTTCGCAATCTGACATAGAAGATTGGGATTAATGGGAGGAAGCTGGAAGAATATGGAGCTTCAAGACTCTCGACGTCCCTGTCGCAACTCACTGTAACGTGGGCGAGTCACTTTCGTGTGTGGTGACCTCTTATTTACGTTTTCGCCTCCCCTTTCATAACTGGTTGTGACCGTCACCTCCTACCTTCTGGTGCTGCCACACCGGGGGGACCATGTTGGCGACGGCCACAACCATACTCTTTGTATATATTATTTGGTTGGTTTTATGTTTTTATAGTTTGATATATGTCGTGAAAATAAGTGATTGTGATTGTAAGTTATTAAATAGTGTACCTTTTATATAGTTCTTTTAATACTTCTAGGGACTCTAAGGCTATTCCCAACACATATCTTAGAAAAAGTGAACATTTTGCGAAGTGCACATTTTGCGAAGTGCACATTTTGCGAAATGCTCATTTTGAGAAATGCACATTATGAGAAGTGCCCGTTGTGAGAAATGCTCATTCTGCGAAATTGACATTTTGAGGAGAGTGCTCATTTTGCGAAGTGCACATTATGCGTCAGACCCTTCAACACCTAATAAACAAAAGTTTAACTGTGTCTGCTTCTGAAATGCTATGCTTAGTGAGAAATTTTGTCTTTATAGTTGGAGATTTAGTTGAAGATAATCCCGTTTGGAACTATTATTTAATATTATTAGAAATAACGAACATTCTCACTTCCCAGACGTTTTCTTTAGGGCTAATCGATTATTTAAAAGGTCTTATTGAAGAACATCATCAGCAGTACCTAAATTTATTTCAAAGTAAACTAAAACCAAAGCATCATTTTCTTATTCATTACCCTTCAATTATTAAAAAAATAGGTCCACCAATATTTATAAGCGCTTTTAAGTACGAGACAAAACATAAAGAATTAAAAAAGGTATGTCAATCAATAACATCGCGTAAAGATCTTCCTCTGTCTGTAATGAGACGTTGTCAATTACAACAAAGTTTTCGATACGCAACCGACAAGGGTTTGACAAATATTTTTTTGTATGGTAAATTTGAATTTGATGACGACAATGAGAACGACAACTGTTTTTATGTTGATTGGTATGAAGTCAATGGCATTAGGTACACGGTGGGTAATGTGTTGCTACTAGACGTTAATGATGATATTCCGAAATACTATATTATCAAAAATATAGTAATAAACAATTGTACAAATGACATATTATTCAAATGTTTTTTCTTAAATATTGATAGTTATAGTGCTCATTTCAGAGCTTATAAGGTAATAGAAACATTGCATAGTTGTAATATTGATTATAGAGATTTGTACACGAATTTACCTTCTGTAATCTTCAAGGTAAACTCAGATCTATATGTTAAAGTTGATTTTTGAAATTAGTGTAGGATCCGTAACTACTGTCGATCTGCACCGAAGTGTTAACCGGATGAAACTAACATTTTGTCATATAATAACTTTCTGAACTTCACCTACTATGGTAATTTCATCAGAAATGGTCAAGACTATAGTTAATTTCAATTTTGTCCATTTCTTATGGGGTTGCCAAATTAAGTCAAGTTCAGAAAATTATTTTATTTGATTAAATAGTATTTTCATCTGGTTAACACTTTGGTGCAGTTCGACCTTAAACGGAGCTTAGACCAATACCTACTTGTAATATTGCATATTATAGAGATTTGTACACGAAGTTAACCTCTGTAGTCTACAAGGGAAACTAAACTATCCTGAAAATAACAAAAAATTAAAAAAACAAGTTTCAAAAACTAAAAACCGACTCCAAAAACTTAATTCGAGATCGGTTTTACAAATCTCTAAAATAGTTAGAGATTTGTAAAAACCGATCTCGAATTTTATTAGCTAATTTATTAGCTAATTATAAAGCTAATTTTCAAAGCTACATTAGTATTTACGCATGTTTATGTGGCTGAGCTGATGATGAAAGGTCAACTCCTTAATGCAACGGTCAGCAATAGGGCGGACCGCGGTCCGTTTGCAGACCGCGAAAGGTTGAACCTCGGACCGCCAAATATTGTAATGTAGGTATGTCAAGTATAAACAAATACGTAATATTTTCGAACCAACCTAACTGAGTAGTACATACCTACACTAATGAATCTGTTTTACATATCGACATCGATCAAAAACATCGCGCCGCCTAGTCGCCGCGCGCGCTCTGTTCATACGTTACTTATAGCTCCGACGACCACTTGTAACTGAGCGTGAGCGGAGCGCGGCCTAGCGAGCGGGTTTTGTAAAGCCGGCGCCAGACACAAACAAATATTTGAACAAAGACTTTGAAGACTTTGCTAAACATTTGAACACTTGTGTGTTTTACCTGCCTGACATGATTCACATGATTCACACTACACAGTTATTTCAAAGACAACAAACAGATGGACGACGGATTTGTGGACGCGATATCCTATATATTAAGTGCATTAATTATTTATGCATGTGCAAAGAAATCAAGTTAAGAGAAGAAGAAGAAGGCGCGAGTGGATGTGTGAAATGTATCGTAATAGAACAAGGTAGGTATTTTAAGAGTTCATTGAATTATAATACAATACAGATAATATATACCTACATGACGTAGTTAACAATAAACCATATCTGTGTTTCAGAGCTACCATGGAGAAAATGTTTCAGGAGATGATGCCTAGACCAGTGGGTTATTTTAAGTAATTTTGCCGAATGTCCTACGAAGGACTTTGAAATACTATTACAAAAAGTTTCTCCGCTGATTTCAAAAATCAGATACAAATTGGAGAATTGCTGTACCTCCGAAAGTAAGATTGCATTGACTTTAAGATTTTTGGCAACCGGTGATAGTTATATGAGTTACATATCTATTCAAAGTATCTCATCAATTAATATATATTGTGTACGAAGTTGTAAGATCTAATAGACGTTCTGAGGAGGAGGTAAGGTTAGTAAGTAAAACAGTTTTTTTTATATATGATTTATTATTAAGAACTCATCACATAATCAGGACAAAGCTTATTGTAGTTCCTATCAATTATCATTGCCATTGAATATCACCATCATCATGACATAATGCATATGCTCTTCAATTATGTGTATTTCCAGGGGGCTAATTTGAAGTCACTTTGAGACTCAACCAAACGATTGAGAATGCCATTTCCTAATTTGAAGTGACCATTCTTTCGTTTGAGACCGATGGAAGTTGTTTTGACAGGACTTGTCTCAAACCCTAATTTGAAAGCATAAAATGACATTCGTAAAATTGAATTTGACAGCTCAAGTCTCGGGGTTTTATGTCAAATTTTACGATAACTCGAAAGGTGTTGTACTTCGTTTGAACATTTCATACATACATCGGAAGATTAGAAATTATATTAATTAATCTATTAATTTGTCATATAAAAGTTACGATAAGAGTTTACTAGCAAATTAGGTACTTAACAAATACCTGTAAAGTTAGTTTAAAGGAAATAATGGTAAATAAATAATAGTTATTATGTCTAGAAAAAAATGGTCATGTATCTATTATATACTTAATAATTTGTGATTTTTTGCAGTGAAACGGCTGGTAGAGTTTAGAGAGATTCCTTTTGAAGAGCCATTGTGAGGATATGGTGCCCTTTTATAATAATTAGTTGTGGTTGTGGGATGCATCTGGTCGAGGTATGTACCTTACCTACTTATATTTAACCTAACATAAACTAGACCTATACCTACCTATCGTTTTATCTCATTCAAAATCTCATACCGAAAGGTTAAATAAGTTATGGATAGGTAGTAACTCAAGTACTTAGGTTTTCTATACAAGTCTCCAAGAGGTCAGACAAAAACCTTTATTCATTCACTATAAATACTAGTACGATTTTGGCGATTAAATATTGACATAGGAGGAGAGTAAACTTGCTTCACATTCATATTACATAGTATTGTAAAAGATAAATAAATAATAAAATCACCACAACATCTCATACATTGACCTGACTCCGTACTAAGTAGATGCACTTGTGTTATCGATATCAGACAACAGGATCACAAATGTATACTTAAATACATCTAATAACACCCAGACATGAACAAACACAAGTGTCATCACACGCATGTTTGTCCGGGTGGGGATCGAACCACGACCTTTGGGCGTATGAGGCAGGGCAGGCACTACCATTGCGCCAACTGGCCCGTCCTGTGAAGAAATATAGTGTAATAATAAAAAGGATTAAAAACATTTTTTCATTCAGTTCCACAAAAAAAATAGTATTAAATAACTCTTAAAATCTGGTGGAATTTTGATGTGCTATTTCCAAGAGCTAAATTTAGAAAAAGTACGATGGTCAATAAAGATTTTCTTTTTTTCTTTCTTTTAATGTAGGTACTTGGTGTACTTACTAAACATAGCACCACCATAAACATAGTACCAGCGGTATTTCCGAACCGATACGACCTACCAACCTTCAAAAAGCGAGCGTTCCTTCTTAAAAGGTCGGCAGCGCATTTGCGACTCCTCTGGTGTTGCGGGTGTCCCTGGGCGGCGGTAATCACTTACCATCAGGTGATCCGCTGTTCGTCTGTCCCCTATCTCATAAAAAAAAGCACGGCGCTGTCGCAAAAATTTACATCTCGCGAATGCCGCCTCATGCGCACTAGTTTGGGCAGTCGTCCTTTTTACACCGGAGTTGCCACCTGGGAGTGAAAGCAGGAGGGTGAAAAGCAAGTGGACAGGAAGTCTTGTGACA
>CM026294.1:3361015-3427697 GCA_014851415.1 Cnaphalocrocis medinalis
AATTACGTTTTGTTAAAATTACGTTTTGTTAAAATTATTGAATCCGAATTTGCTTTCATGGCGTCGGTATTTTATTTCAGTAACAGAATTTATGTTGTTTCGTGAGATTCTGATGAATATGGGTTTCGTAAGATTTTTAAAAAACTGTTGTTTCGTAATATTTGTTTTGTTTTGAACTTTACTTGAAAGTACCTAATTGACTTAGAGTCTGTGAAAATAATTATTAGTGGTGGGTGCGAGGGGGGGGAGGGGGGGAGGGAGGGGAGGGGGGGAGGGGGAGGGGGAGGGGATGAGGGGGGGTTGAGGGGGTGGGGGGAGGGGGGTGAGGGGGGTGATACAGGAAGATAGGAAAAGGAAGGAAGGTTGGCATTCGGCAAACGGTAACGGGTCAAAGTTTCTTAATTTTGTCACTTTTTTTTTTTTTTTTTTTTGCTCGACTTGGCGGGAGCACTGCCGTACTGCATACTAAAGTTATAACAAATAACAGTTAAGATAGCCGTTATTTTTAATTAGCATTAACTATTCACATGTTAAACAAAAATACATTAATCCCAAGTCTAGTGCTAATGCATAAAATATAAATTTTCAAAGCTGTATAATGTTTTTTAAACTTTCGCGTGCATTATACAAATCTTCACAAAGAAATTAGGTTTTTTTATGGCTGCTTATACATATGTTGTATCCTCGTTACGTGTCTTTTTTATATTTATTTTAAAAAGGTATTAACTTGATATGGAATTTTTGACTTAAGTGCAAAAAGTGTGATATAGAATCAAATTTTAAAACTGGTAAACACTTTTTGACCTCGACCGTATATACAGTTATGTAGGTACTCGTAGGTATTATTATTATAGACGGCAATTAAGGAGACGTTAGGGCCCTTCATAAAATTGGCAATTCATTTGTGGGATTGAGCATAAAAATGTTACCACAAAAAGTGATTGACTTACCGATTCATGAATTTAAATTTCATGTTAAATACTGCTTAATGCAGAAATGCTACTATATTGTAAAATATTATTTAAATGATAAAGATTCCTACACTTTTTTTAGAAATCGACTTTCTGAATCAGCTGTCGCTTACATAATAATTTGACATTCATAAATGTTATGGATGGACTTAAATTAAATAAATATATTTCTATTTCTATAAGTAAGAATTGTGCTCTTTTTTTAAAGGTTCTTAAGTCGTATTACTTATGGAAAGCGCTATCTTATCGACTGAGCTACAATCGCTCTACCAATACACCCTGTATAAGAGAAATAAAGAGCATAGACTTGGAAAGATCCATCTAGCTACACTAAGCATCTCGAATTCCGTTCTATTGTTTTTCCTAACAGTTCGGATGTTCCCATTTTCTTTTCCGGGTACCGAAGTTTTCATACTCTGTGCCACAGCATAATATTCCACGCCAGTGTGACAACCTGGTGTAGACACGAGTATTTTTTTCAGATTGCTAAGATGAACTTTTAATTATTTTATGCCAGGAAATTTAACGTATTCTGTAATTTAATGGTTATTTAACCGAATCGTGATTCGTAATCAGTCGTTTCCTAAGAATAAAATTGTCATTTTGCAATTTCTTTACGCCGAGAATTTTATTGTGTGTTAGGTGGCAGACGAAAACTCGGATCAGTTGATGATAAGCTATGTCAGTCGCCAATGCAATTAGTGTTGTGCCCGGGCGGCGGAGTCACAAATGTGCTGCCAACCTTTTTATGTGATGAAGCATGAAACATGGCGTTCCCAAGGTTTACAACCTCTTCATCTCGGGTTAGGTCCCTATTTACCTGACTCACTCAGCGAACCATAGCGCGCGTTGCTTCACGCTGGTTTTCTGTTAGGTCGTGGTATTACATGTATAATTGAATGAAAATTACAGAGACAGAATATAGGGAACGGGTTCCGGAGGGTCTTCATACGATATAAAGTAGCACTAAGGCATAGATGAATGAATTCTTCAGTATGAATGTCAGCTAGATCAGAATTTCTGTGTTTATTTAAAGTAAGAGTTATGGAAGATAAAACCTTAAAATCAGACAGAATTACTAAACACAAACTATACCAAGCATTAAAATAAGTAAATAATAGGTACACATACATACATACATACAATGTGATAACCTAAGTTAAGAAATAAGTACAGTGCCAGATCCATAGTTTCTAAGTATTGCAATACCCTATCAGGGTCATGTATTACATATTGCTAGTCAGCACTATTAACATCTGCAATTAAATAAATAAATAAATTTGTTTTGTAAGCCAAGCTTATCCTCTGATACTATACCTTGCTCATTCGACGACCTATATCACTCTGCCTCTCACATCGGGATTGCACAGCACAGGAGCTGCTTCACGCCGGTTTCCCACGTATTTTCACATCTTTCATGTCCCGGACACGTCATTTCTATCACCACTCCCAGAAAACCGACGTGAAGCAGCCCCCTGTGCTGTGTTTCGCCGAGTGAGGTGGAGGGTACCGGAGGCCCACATTGGGGGGAAGGGGATACAAGGTTAGCAGCGCACTTGTATCTCCACTGGTGTTGCAAGTGTCCATGGGCGGCGGCACATTGCTACCATCAGGTGATCCCGCTGCTCGCCTGCTACCTATCACATAAAAAAAAAAACTTCTACTGGTAATTATTTTAACACTGTGACTGCGTTCCCATTCCCTACATTGTAAGGGAAACGCGTATTTTTCCACTCAATCGACGCTTTTTTTGGTCATTGTAAAAACTAATCAATATTCTGCCGCAATGGAAAAGAAATTAGGTTGTTATTCGAGTGTTATTCATGCTAGAGTATACAGTTTTGACGTTTGAAATATTGCAAGCGCAATCTTGTTATATTTGTTATATTTCAGGGGTGACTTGTTTTTGTTTCAGTGACAAAAAAATATTTTCAATGATGTACAGAGAACAAAATTCTTTTTTTTTGTGATAGGTGGCAGACGAGCAGACGGATTACCTTATATGCACATCTGCAAGGCCAGTAGAGTCACGAAGTGATCTACCAACCTTTGACCTCCATATTCCCCCAATTGGGCCTCTGAACCCACTGCCTTTGGCGTATGATGAAGGGTCACTAACAAATGCGCCATCCAGCCATTCGATAATGTAATAAGGCCTTGTGTATATATTTCATTTTCTATCATAATTTTCTGTTATTACTTCTTTATAATAGATTAGATTAGATGTGGTAGCAAGCCTTACACATGAAGTGTAAATAGCACCAGAATATGAGAAGCACTTATCGATATAACGAGTAATTATGTTATTACAGACAAGCAATTTAGAGGCAATTAAATTTAATTGAAAGGCTTCCAATCGAATTAGAGAAACCCGAGTGCCTATATCTTCCACTACGGAAAATGTGTTGTGGAACATCTTACAAAATTACTTAAGAGAAATGGTAGCTCGAGGGATTTGAATTCGAAAAACACCTCAATTTTTCAAATCTACGATGTGTATTTACCCCTACTTCGGTGATTGTTATGCATGAAGTGGATTTTGAGTGAATGTGTTAATGATGATGAAAAGCATGAGGATATGGATGAAATAATGGTGCGGGAATGATTGGCACTGATGAAGACAACACAGTACAAATACTATAGGAACAGAACAGAATTGAGAACAAGTTAGTATGGCACTTAATGAACTACTGAACACCAAAATAGTGGTGACGTGTCTTATAATTATTACTTAGGTACTACTTCCTTCCGAAACGCCCCTTTGGTCTAGTGGTTTAAGTACCGGGCCATGATATCGGAGTCCGAAAAAAATGTTTCAAATTTTTCGAACATAGCTCGGGTTTGTGATCACCAATCCGCATTAGGCAAGCGTGGTGATTAAGCGTAATCCCATCATAGTGTTGATAACTTGACTTCTATAACGGACGCCTTTGCCCTGCAGTGGGACAGTATATAGGCTGATATTTTACTTTACTTACTACTTTCTTATGAAGAACACAGAACACAATTCAAATTACAAAGATACAGCGGTCACATAGCGTGTTTCTTCCGAACGGGTGGTAGTAGGTTCAATCCTAACACTTTTTTTATATTATCGGGTTTCCGCTTGACCTCATCTCACCTGAAAGAGAGTGACAATATGGTCTAAGATGTAGCGTGCTTTCACAGAAGAAGCCTACTCACTTCCAACTTAAAACACCCAAATTGTAGCTCTCTGGGAATACAGAAGCCGGCAAGTTGTTACAAAGTAAAAATGTTTACATCGACAATAACTTTTATTGTAAGAATTTCTTCTTTTTTCCGTCACCATCAAACAAATTTTAATTATATTTTAAACAACAAGAGGCGGTAATGATGAAAGTTCATCGGCGTTTTCAATATTTTATCGCTCTCAGTTTGCTGTAGGAATTGAATAATGAAAAATTCCGTCCACTCTTTCAACACCTAAGATTAGGGATGTCTTTCGTTGGATACGATTATTTCGATTGATGAATGAAGTCATACTTAATATCACCCAGAGTAGGCCGAGTACGAACTTTTCAAGAAATCGTATCGTGCCCACGCTTAGATTACCTACCCTAGGAAGTAGTAATTTTGAGTGCATTGCATCGATGACGTATCGTATCGTACCATATACTTCTTACCATGGGAGAGCCACGCTGCGGCATAAATGGGGCTGGCTCGACCAGAGTAATAAAACGGCCTCACAGAAGACCGGAGTGAAGCAGCGCCTGCTCTGTGTTTCCGAGTGAGTGAGGGCACCGGAGGCCCAATTGGGGGTAAAGGGGATTAAAGATTGGTAGCGCACTTGCGACTCTACTGGTGTTGCACGTTTCTATTGGCGGCAGCCATCGCTTACCGTGATCCATCTGCTCGTCTGCCACCTATTACATAAAAAAATCGTATCGTGCCCACGCTAGGTTAACTCTTGTACTCAGCATCGATGACGTATCGTATCGTACAATATACTTCAAAAATGTATCCATTACTTGTATAATTTTGTGGACGGGCGCTCACGTTCCGATACTATCCTGTTAGACGTTTATGTAATTTTTTTAGTTCTGCTTACTTACGATAAAACTCTTCAAATTTCCGTATCAATTGTTATACGCTCTACACTGGCACAGAATACTTAATAGTACATGTACAGAAAGCCCACTGCTAAAAACCGTTTATGGAAATGAAGACTCAGGCTACCATAACATAACGTTGAAATTCCGACCGCCCAGCGTTCAATGCCTACCATTATTCATACCTAGATGTGCGTTCTCTTTCTATCGCAAGCAACTGTTGCGCGTGCGTCGCCGCTCGTTCGTGATTTTCTACTAATTTGTATACTGGTCAATGTGCCATTACTAGGCAAAGGCCTCCCCAAATTCCATTGATTCTTATCCATGTTAAGATTGTATTTTACATACTTACTAGATTTCGCCTATTTCTTACAATCCCGGCACTATAGCTGCTACTTAATTTTGACGATAATTATCCAACATGTGTAGAAATTATCGCATCGCATACACGCTTATGGCAATGGGCCCACCCGCATATTATTAGGGCACATTTGGCTAGGACAGTACGCCATTTGGTATTAACATAATGTTAACAAAGCCTATGGCTGGATATGTAACTCATTTGACCGTCTTGGCAGCTCAGATTATGCGATGGTTGCGATTAGGAGCCTAATAGCAATAATTTTCGTGCACTCGATATTGAAGTCTAATTAGACTGTATGGACTAATGTATGCAATTTCTAAATTTGCCTTCAATGTCATCAAATGATGAGAATGGCCACCCTGTTCCGAGTTACTCAAGAAACTTTCACAGTTAGCGCGACAATTTTTTCTCTATACGATAGGTGGTTGACGAGCAGACGGATCACCTGATGGTAAGTGTTTGCCAACGCACTTACAACACCAGTAAAATCACAAGTGCGCTCAAACTTTAACCGCTTTTCCCCCATCCATCATATTTTTTTTTATGTGATAGGTAGCATACGAGCAGGCGGATCACCTGATGGTAAGCAATTGCCGCCACCCATGGACACATGCAACACCAGTGGAGTCACAAGTGCGCTGCTAACCTTTTATCCCCTTCCCCCGATGGCCTCTGGTACCCTCACTCACTAGGCGAAACACAGCACAGGAGCTGCTTCACGCCGGTTTTCTGTGAGGCAGTGGTATCACTCCGGTCAAGCCGGCCCATTCATGCCGAAGCATGGCTCTCCCACAATTAATCCCATCCCATCATAGCGCAGGCGCTGCTTTACGCCGGTTAGAATCTCGCCGTAAACCGAAGTGATGCCATGGCTTAACTTCTGTCACTCCGGTCGAGCCGCTCCATTCATGCCGAAGTGTGACTCTCCCACGATTGAACTAAAGATCTCCTATTCGGAAGACGCAAGTTTGTAACTGACGCAAGTAATATTACCGCTATAATTCATCCCTTCAAATTACCTTCGTACGTTCTCATAATTCGATCTTCAGGAAAAATAGATCCAATCGGATTGAGCCAGCTCATCCCTACCTGATAAAGGTTCTTTACATAAATGAAGTCCGCTGTTTGTTCTGTCGAACGAGTAATGAACCATTAAATATTAATTCCAATATTCGTCATTGTCTGGGACAAAGTAGATCCAGTTGTAATTACTCTCTGTTGTTTTTACGCGAATTTTGAGAGGCTCAAGGGATAAAGGAACTATTTGCTTTCGTAATAAAGTTCAGAAGATATGCTGTTCGATTGTTGAACTAATATTTGTGGAGTTCGCTTTTCGGAATGGGTTGAAAATTGTAAAATGTTAAAGTATGCGTTACAGCCATCATCATAATGAGGTTTTGATGGGGTTCATCAATCGACCGATCGTCAATTGGTGGCATCGTGTGACGTTGTATTCTCTTCGAGAAAAAGGTTTATCACGTCAGTGTGCTATAATTTTTCCAAATTCAGTCACGTGATTTGTTATTTTTTTATGGAGAGTCGATAAATCCTATTTTCAACAATTCGTAATACAAATGTTGCTCAATCGTTGGTAGAAGACGTGTTTAAAGGGATGTGAATGTTCCCAGATACACCCTGTATGGGGTTATACCGGTAAAAAATAACATTCCTTCGATCAACGTTTCAACCAACCACACTAAAAAGTTTACATCGTTTATTCGATGACTTTTAGAAATCCATCGATAAGTTTTGATTTCCCAATCCCCATACACAATTACGAAGCCAGGTGACAGCCTATGTATGAAAATTTGAAATTTCTTGATGTGAATTTTCAAATGTCGTAGAACTAACATTGTTTAAGTTGGTAGAAGTGATGGTAAAAGGGATGTAAGATTTTCCGATGAAACCTGTATAAAAATGATTTCTGATGTAAAAGTTTTAAAACATGACTTCATACTAGCAAACCTGCAGGTAACAGTATTTATTGTTAGTCACGAAAAACTGACTGCAAAATCCAAACTTTTTTAGAAAAATACGCAACATGCCAAAAAACTAGTGCCTGCGACACTTTTGACATCGCTACTACCTCTGGCCAAAATATAGTGTTTCTGATTTTCAAACCCTTTCTGCAAACTTTGCTATGTAGATAAAAATTATCAGGTGGCATGTTCCGCGCAGGAAAACTGGGGAAAGCAAAATATTGTTCCCATATGGATTCTGATATTTTATACTGGATCGCTGCATCCTAGTAAGGTTATTTTTTACAACAACTAAGGATGAGAATAAAAGTGTAAAGATAATATTTTATTTTGTTTCATTTTTCCAACCCTCCTGCGTAGAATTCAACTAAGTGTTTTTTTTTTTTATGGTATAGGTAGCAGACGAGCAGGCGGATCACCTGATGGTAAGCAATTGCCGCCGCTCATGGACACTTGCAACACCAGTGGATTTAAAAGTGCGCTGCCACCTTTTATCCCCTTCCCCCCCGGGTGGGCCTCCGGTATCCTCACTCACTCGGCGAAACACAGCACAGGGGCTGCTTCACGCCTGTTTTCTGTGAGGCAGTGGTATCACTCCGGTTGAGCCGGCCCATTCATGCCGAAGTGTGACTCTCCCACGATTGAACTAAAGATCTCCTATTCGGAAGACGCAAGTTTGTAACTGACGCAAGTAATATTACCGCTATAATTCATCCCTTCAAATTACCTTCGTACGTTCTCATAATTCGATCTTCAGGAAAAATAGATCCAATCGGATTGAGCCAGCTCATCCCTACCTGATAAAGGTTCTTTACATAAATGAAGTCCGCTGTTTGTTCTGTCGAACGAGTAATGAACCATTAAATATTAATTCCAATATTCGTCATTGTCTGGGACAAAGTAGATCCAGTTGTAATTACTCTCTGTTGTTTTTACGCGAATTTTGAGAGGCTCAAGGGATAAAGGAACTATTTGCTTTCGTAATAAAGTTCAGAAGATATGCTGTTCGATTGTTGAACTAATATTTGTGGAGAACGGTTTTCAGAATGGGTTGAAAGTTGTAAAATTTTAAAGCATGCGTTACAGTCATCATCATAATGAGGTTTTAAAGTGTTTTGTCAGTCGATCGATTGTCAATGTGTGGTATCGTGTGACGTTGTGTTCTCTTCTAGAAAAGGGGTTATTACTTACTTATGGGTCAGCAAAGCATTTTTGATGCCTCAGGTATTGCAGATGACTATGGGCGGCGGTGATTATTTACCGTCAGGTTAGCCGTCTCGTTTATCCGCTATAAGTGGTAAACCTTTTTGACATTCATGAGTGTTTTGTATGGACCTAAATTTAATGAACTATTTTCATCTCACTTCATTTCATTTGAGATTGCGGGAGTCCATTGGATGCGGGTGGCACAGGACCGATCTCTGTGGAGAACTTTGGGGGAGGCCTATGTCCAGCAGTGGACGTTTATTGGCTGAAATGATGATGATGATGATCATTTTATTTCACTCTCTAACTCTCCTAACTAGATTTATATTGATAGCAAAAAGTAAAACTCAATGTGAAACTATAATATGATGTATCGGTAAACAGTCATATGCCTTCGATCTCTAAACTACGTTTGTTCTACAAATTTTAGAAATCTGTCGATAAGTTTAAAATTTTTCAATTCCCTATACAAAATAAAAAAACGCCCCATTGGTCTAGTGGTTTAGGTAGGTCCCGGGTTCGATTCCCGGGTCGAGCAAAAGTATGTTTCGAATTTTTCAAACATAGCTCGGGTTTGTGATCACCAATCCGCATTAGGCAAGCGTGGTGATTAAGCCTAATCCCATCATAGTAGCGATAACTTGATTTCTATGAAGGAGGCCTTTCCCTGCAGTGGGACAGTATATAGGCTGATACTTTACATACAAAATGACGAGGTCAGGTGACAGAATTTGTATGGAAAATCGAAATTTATTGATGCGTATTCCCAAAAGTTGTACCTACTTTGACCTACCATTGTTCAGGTTGGTACAAGTGAGGGTAAAAGGGATGTAAGATTTTGCCATGAAACCTGTATAAAAATGATTTCTGTTATGTAAAAGATTTAAAACATGACTTCATACTAGCAAACCTGCAGGTAACAGTATTTATTTTTAGTCACGAAAAACCGACTGCAAAATCCAAACTTTTTATAAAAATACGCAACATGCCAAAAAACTAGTGCTTGCGACAAAGTTGACATCGCTACTACCTCTGGCCAAAATATAGTGTTTCTGATTTTTAAACCCTTTCTGCAAACTTTGCTATGTAGATAAAAATTATCAGGTGGCATGTTCCGCGCAGGAAAACTGGGGAAAGCAAAATATTGTTCCCATATGGATTCTGATATTTTATACTGGATCGCTGCATCCTAGTAAGGTTATTTTTTACAACAACTAAAGATAAGAATAAAAGTGTAAAGATAATATTTTATTTTGTTTCTTCTTGCCGACCCTCCTGCGTAGAATTCAACTAAGTGTTTTTTTTTTTTTATGGTATAGGTAGCAGACGAGCAGGCGGATCACCTGATGGTAAGCAATTGCCGCCGCTCATGGACACTTGCAACACCAGTGGATTTAAAAGTGCGCTGCCACCTTTTATCCCCTTCCCCCCCGGGTGGGCCTCCGGTATCCTCACTCACTCGGCGAAACACAGCACAGGGGCTGCTTCACGCCTGTTTTCTGTGAGGCAGTGGTATCACTCCGGTTGAGCCGGCCCATTCATGCCGAAGCGTGGCTCTCCCACAGTTAAGATTATTTTATTTACTCGCACTAGTTCTCATCATAACACTTACAGTATTTATCCGCGAAAGGATATCTCTGAGCGGTAAAAGATTTTGAAGGATTCTACAACTCAAGCCCTTTCATCAAGTGAAATTATGAAAATATATTTTTTTATTGGCGCCCATCTCAAGCTGGCAGCCATCTCTAAATCTAGCTAACTTTTAAACAAAAATCAAAATCCAAATCGGTCAATCCGTTCGGGAGCTTACGATGCCGCGATACCACAGACAACCACACATACAGACAGACCTACACCTAGACAGACAAACAGATAGACACGGCAAACTTATAACACCCCGTCGTTTCGCATCGTGGGTAAAAAAGGTTTCAAACTAAAAACAGCCATTCCAATGTAACAATAAATATTATATTGACACGATATTTTATATTCTCCCAACAGCGCTCCTCAAGTTGTTTTGGAAGCAATTAACCGAGAAAATAGTTTTTCCTTACTCAAAATATACGGATTCATATCACGAATATGCCTTCGGAAGCGGAGTTTCCCCAACGTGCAACTTTAGGGATTATGTACGTCGCAGCCAGATCGTATAATCTGCCGTATTACATTACAGCTAGCTGTTTTCAAAAGCAGGGCCGTTTTAAATGCGGCCGAATGAAAAACGGCTGGAATGTATACGCCGCCATACATCATACGGCTTGCCATATTATAATTAGGCGGGATACTAGTCGCCATTTTGGCAGTTCCAATACACATAAAAAATGAAAGGATGTTTTATTTTTTGTGAAATGATATGAAGCCCTTTATACTTAGGTTAGGGTTTTATTTTTATGATCACCCGGAATAAATTTAAGGATTTCTGGTTGGTTATAAAAAATAACCCTAACCTAATCTTGTAAAGATAATTTTACACTTGTCATAATAAGTAGTAATACGATGCGGCTAAACGTGGCCCGCCTTATTGAAGAACGTATCTCAATGACAATGCAGCTAATTATTGATCCGCCGCATTTCAAAATGGCCCTTTTTTTATAACAGCTAGCCGTAATGTAACACGGCGCAATATATGATCCCGCTGCGACATGTACATGGGAAATATCGGTCTTGTGTTTCACTTAGCGTTTAGAGGAAAAATAGCGTGGGATATTTTGCAATCGTGTCGCGTTTTGGGGTTACAAATTAAGGTGTAATTGCTTTCGAACGGAGGCGTGGGTTGTGACGTGTTTAGAGGGAAAGTTGTGTGGGTTTTGAAATAGGTCGGATTTACGGTGCTCGTGATACATGACCGGCAGTCACGGTCATGTATCACGAGCCAAAAGTCTTTAATACGTGTATATTGCCAGTGATGACATACGGAACTGAAACGTGGCCGCTTACAATGGGCTGCTTAAGAAGGCTCAAAGTCACTCAGAGGGCAATGGAGAGGGCTATGCTCGGAATCTCCTTGCGTGATCGTGTCAGAAATGATGAGATCCGCCGCAGGAGATTTAAGGTCACGGACATAGCCCAAAGAATTGCGTGGCTGAAGTGGCAATGGGCAGGGCACAATGTGAGGAGAACAGACGGCCGTTGGGGTGGAAAGGTCCTTGAGTGGAGGGAGGCCACGCGCAGGAGACCGCAGCCGTGGCAGGCCTCCCACCAGGTGGACTGACGATCTGGTGAAGGTCGCGGGAGTCCATTGGATACGGGTGGCACAGGATCGATCTGTGTGGAGAACTTTGGGGGAGGCCCATGTCCAGCAGTGGACGTCTATTGGCTGAAATGATGATGACACATGACCGCTTAACCAAGGAGAGCCTCGGTATGAATGAGCCGGCTCGATCGGGGTAATACCTACGGCCTTATAGAAGAGCGGCGTAAAGCAGTGCCTGTGCTGTTTTTCGTCGAGTAAGTGAAGGTACCGGAAGCCCAATTGGGGGAAAGGGTGTTATAGGTTTTTATAAGTGATAGGTGGCAAACGAGCAGATGGATCACCTAATGGTAAGCGATTGCCGCCGCGCATAAACACCTGTAGAGTCACAGGTGCAATGCCAACCTTTCAACCTCTTTCATCCCAGTTGGGCCTCCGGTACCCTCACTCGACGAAACACAGCGCAAGCACTGCTTCACGCCGGTTTTATATGTGTCTTATAGGTTGACAGTGCATTTGTTACTCTACTGGCCCCCAATTCTCGTGATTGTGTGGCAGATGTCTATGGGCGGTGGCAATCGCTTACCATCAGATGATTCGTCTGCTCGTCTTACTTATCCTATAAAAAAAGAAAACGGAAAATGTAGGGAAAGAAAATGTTTCCCAGAAGGTTTCTGTAACACAACCCGTTTGTTCTCATCAGTGTCGCCAGGTGAAATGATACAAATGTGTGCTTTATGTTCTCTGTAATAAAGGTTATTTATCGCCGTTTCCGTTGTTCGGGTTGGGCAGGAAAAATACTAGAGTTGCGACACCTGAAAACGAGAAATAAGATAAAATTAGTTTCTGTATTTTAAAAACTCAGTTTCTAGATAGTTTGTATTGAACTTTGGGAATATAATAACAACCAACATTGTTAAACGCATTAGAGCCACCCTCGAATGGACCGGTTTGACCGGAGTGATACCACGACGGCCTCACAGAACACCAACGTGAAGCAGCAAGCAAGGGTACCGGAAGCCCAAAGGAAAGACGCTTAAGGTTATCAGTGACTTACACTTGTGACTTCTATGGGCTTCTATGGACGGCGGCAATTTCTTACCATCAAGTAGTCCGTCTGCTAATCTGCCACTTCCATCCTATTAATAAAAATGCTAAATCTGCAGTAAACGACAAGGTTTATAGGAAACCCGAATGCTCGAAATACTAGCGCGATTTAATTGATACCCAGCGCCATCTTTTGGCGAAGCCACTAGTATAATATAGAAAAAAACTCTTAAGGAGCATACTCACCCAAAGTGAGACTGGATAGTACCACAAAAGGGACCATACACCCACAAGTAAGCATGACCGGGAACAAAATACTGCCAAGAAGCGAGCCTATCCGTCCCATCATGATTATTATTTGTATTGACAGTGTTCTGAAAAAAGAAAAGGTTTATTAAGTAATGCATTTAAAAAACATCAAAGAATTCAAGTGAGACTCGAAGTTGAACCTACATCATTCCACATACTGAGTATGCTACCAATTTAACTAACCGAACCACGTACTAAGCTGGCGAATTTTTGTAAGTGCTTGATTCACCATGAGCTGGCTATAATTAGATAGACGTCATGACGTACCTACATATTGTTGGTAGGAGTGATACTACGGCCTCACAGAAGACCGGCGTAAAGCAACGCCTTTACTTATACTGTTTTTCGCCGATGAGGGTACCGGAGTATTAAAGGTGGATAAAGGTTGGCAACGCACTTGTGACTCTAAAGGAGTTCTCAGCGGCAATCGTTTACCATCAGGCGACTCGGTGCCACCTTTCATATAAAAAAGGGATAAACTTATAATATCCAATGAAAACATTATTACAAATATTTGACCACCAGTCAAGATGAAACTGTTATATG
This sequence comes from Cnaphalocrocis medinalis, assembly GCA_014851415.1. Classification (NCBI taxonomy): domain Eukaryota; kingdom Metazoa; phylum Arthropoda; class Insecta; order Lepidoptera; family Crambidae; genus Cnaphalocrocis; species Cnaphalocrocis medinalis. Next base: position 3,374,698 of record CM026294.1, read on the forward strand.
AATATTTTTATTTTTGATTTTTGCATTGAGAGTGTGTTCGAGAACGGCTAAACCGATTTTGGTAATTTTGGTCATGAAATATTCGTAAAAGATGAAAAAAAATTCAATATCAACTAGTTAGTAATAAAGTAGGTACTGTGTGGTCCAATATTACTTTTTTTACTAACTAATTATTCTATAATATAATAAAAAAAATACCTCAAAGTCGTTGGAAATACTCTAACAAGCAGATTCTGCTGTAAACTAAGCGCCGTTTGCATCAACCCACATGTCGCAGATATTAAAAACGCAATTGCTAACAGAGAGTCGGTCCAGTAAAGCGAGCCAGAGCAGGATGAACAGATGAGAAGGAGGATAAAGATGAGCTTCTTGTGGCCTAAGAAGCCGACCATGTAAGTACTGGATAGGATGCCAACAAGGGACATAAAGCCAAGGATGAGAGAGTTTGTGTAGGTCGCTGATCCGCTCGTGCGCTGAAAGAGAAAAAGATAATGAATGAATTGAATGAGACCACATACCACATCGCATATAATTATTATTGTCTTATAGGCCTAGCACCAACTTTTCAAGAAATCGTAACATGAACATATCGTCTTCAAGCTAGGATTGCGCAAGAACTCAGCGCGAAGCATCTTCGAATAACGTTTTATACGGCGACGGCATATTCGAAATTTTAAATATCTACTCCGGTAAAGGTTGATTGTTTTTAATCCCAAAGCCCTCATAATAGGTAACACGAATATTACCCTTACCATGTTAGGTCATCAAAATCAGCTTTTCCATACAAAATAAATTTATATAGGTATATAAAACACTAGCGGCCGCCCGCGACTTCGTCCGCGTGGAAAAGTAACTTTTTACCCCCCTTTTAACCCCTTACAACCCCCTTTTCGCAATAAAAAGTAGCCTATGTTCTTTCTCAGGGTCTAGATCAACTGTATACCAAATTTCATTTAAATCCGTTCAGTAGTTTTGGCGTGAAAGAGTAACAGACAGACAGACAGAGAGACAGACAGACAGACAGACAGACAGAGTTACTTTCGCATTTATAATATTATATTAGTAAAGTATGGAAGTATGGATTTACCGAGCGATGAAACAGCTGATTTCTACTTTACCTAATTTGATGATCTAACATGCGGAAGGGGCTTGTGTCTTGCCTATTAAGAGCAAAGTTCTGATTATGTGTGTGTGGTGTGTGTGTGTGTGTGTGTGTGTGTGTGTGTGTGTGTGTGTGCGTGTGCGTGTGGTGTGCGTGTGCGTGTGCGTGTGCGTGTGCGTGTGCGTGTGCGTGTGCGTGTGCGTGTGCGTGTGCGTGTGCGTGTGCGTGTGCGTGTGCGTGTGCGTGTGCGTGTGCGTGTGCGTGTGCGTGTGCGTGTGCGTGTGCGTGTGCGTGTGCGTGTGCGTGTGCGTGTGCGTGTGCGTGTGCGTGTGCGTGTGCGTGTGCGTGTGCGTGTGCGTGTGCGTGTGCGTGTGCGTGTGCGTGTGCGTGTGCGTGTGCGTGTGCGTGTGCGTGTGCGTGTGCGTGTGCGTGTGCGTGTGCGTGTGCGTGTGCGTGTGCGTGTGCGTGTGCGTGTGCGTGTGCGTGTGCGTGTGCGTGTGCGTTAGCGTGTGCGTGTGCGTGTGCGTGTGCGTGTGTGTGTGTGTGTGTGTGTGTGGTGTGTATATGTGTGTGTGTGTGTGTGTCTGTGTGTGTGTGTGTGTGTGTATATGTGTGTGTGTGTGTGTGTCTGTGTGTGTGTGTGTGTGTGTGTGGTGTGCATATGTGTGTGTGTGTGTGTGTGTGTCTGTGTGTGTGTGTGTGTGTGTGTAGTATAGCTGTGAAATTACTAATGACAGCGCTGTTGAGTTGAATTTTTAAACGCTTCCAGTATGGAATCGTGTATTTAAACATTATATCGATGGTAAAAGTAAAATACTCACCGGAACACAAATTTCAGTCTCGTTACCTGATCTCAAATTACTAGTATTTTCAGGCAAAGTTTCGGTGTAATCCGTAATCATTTCACAGAACCATCCCGTTTGGTTATGTTCTCTCTCGTAAGTTTCTACTATGGTTAACAATTGAGGATACCATAATCTTAACGCACTGTACCTATAAGAATAACAACAGAATTAACAATTTAGTTATATAAACGTGTGAGAGCCATGCTTCGGCATGAATGCGCCGGCTTGACCAGAGTGGATACGGCCTCACAGAAATCCGTATTCCCGGCTAATTGGTTGGATTGTACGTCTTTTGTAAAATTTTGGTAATCCTCCCTTACAGAGTGTATCTGTGAACATTAACCACGTGTTGTACCGACCTTTCTGAATAACATTTGCTTTATGAATTTTGGAAATTTGTTGATCTTTTTTCGACATTCCATACAAAATTAACTGGTTAAGTGACCGACTTTTTATTTAAATGTATAATATGATTTTTTTAATGCATATTTTCAAAAGTCATAGAACAAATTAATAAAGTTCAGAATGCTTGGTAGAAGACTTGGTTCGTTAATGTTCACAGAAACAACCTATATGTCGTCCATACTTATTATAAACTAGCGGCCGCCCGCGACTTCGTACGCATGGAGTTAATTATTGACATTTACTGTCATAGTTTGGACAACCCACACAATATATTTTTATAAATTGTAGCCTATGTGTTATTCTGATGTATAAGCTATATTGTGGTAAAGTTTCATTCAAATCCATTCAGTAGTTTTTACGTTAAAGAGTAACAAACATCCATACATCCATACTTACAAACTTTCGCCTTTATAATAGTAGTAGGATGGGAAAGTGTGTCTGTCTGTCTGTATGTTTGCCTTTCTTTCACGGCAAAACGGAGCTAAGGATTGACGTGATTTTTAAGTGGAGATAGTTGAAGGGATGGAGAGTACCATTGGCTTCTTTTTGCCCCAATCTCACCCTCCCATTTTAGGGAAGTGGGGCGCGAGCGAAGCCCGAAGTATTATAAAGGTAGATTTAGCAACTTACGCCAATAAACATACAAATGTTATTATAGAAAATAACATCAGCCGTCCTAGTAGAGGTTTTTTAAATAATTTTTTGACTTCAAACAACGCGTTCAGTATTTGTTTCTTAAAAGACTCTTTGTTTGTTGGAGTAAATGTTCCTGCGCTGTTTAGTGATGTTATCTGAAAACAAATAAATATTGTTTTAAGTCCAAATATTTTTTTGTTTTGACTCTTATTTCTTAAGCGATAGTGATCATATTAGAGACAGCAGTACACAAATTATTAAAACTAGGGGCCCGCCCTCACTTCGTTTTGGGATAGTGATTCCACTGTCTACCAATAGATGACGCTGGGCGTCGAATGCAATGCACTAATGTTTCGCCTTTATGGTTTGTCGATGTCTATGGAGTTTATCTCTTTATAAATCGTACAGATTTGCATTTGTATGTATATTATGTCTCGTGTGTTTGGTACTAGGTATTTGTAATTGCGTCCTAAAACTTGCGATTTCTCTTATAATAATAAAAATGACAACATTTATTATCATTTTAGACATCACAACACGATACAAACATCTGTTACATACATTTACATTATAAATACCTTAAATATAAATAATATAGGTGTAGATGGTACAAATTAGCTGCTTTCACTATGAGTATTTATCACTATCTCTTTCTCTATCATTACAATATTAAAACAATTAAGTACTTATAAACCGAACGAAAAATTCCTATCTTCTTTTTATTCTGTAAGCCTAATCGACCTTCAGAAATTAATCTGAATAATTCTAAGCCTAAGTCCTTTTTATTTAAGACAGATTTTGTAGCTACAAATAGGCTGTTCTGTATCAAATTACAAAATGACCCAGGAGTAAATCAGCCTCATTTCTCAACAATACCTTTCCTTAAATCCATTCCATTAAGGATTTCCCATTTTAAAAGGCATTATTATTCCATTAGCCTATAATCCGAAGCTGCTTAAACTTATCCTATAATATAAAAAATACTAAGCTGTAAGACAAACGGTAGAGCACAAAATAATCTATAACCATTTATAAAGAAGTATATTTTAGAAACAGCGACTAGGCTTATAGGTAAACCGGAAAATGTAGTGTTAAGAATAAGCAAATGTCCAACTAATGTCGTTAGACATAGTTGAATATTTACCGGAATTGGTTCCTTATTGCACAGAAAAGAAGTAAGTACAATTGGTGGACTTAATGCAGCTATCTGTATTTAATTTTTTGCATTTTGTTCTTCAATGTTTGAACTAAATAGGCACAATATAGAAAGAAAAATATTTTGGGCTTCTTTTGAACAAATAATTATCTTAATAGTTTTCAGAATTTTGTCAAATAGTCTATTCTATGACCCGTACCTACACTTCACTTTAAATTAAAAGGTTGACCACTTCACTAGGGCGTTGCGGGTAAAAGTGGGCGGCAGCAATCGCTTATCATCAATTGATTCACCTTTTTTTTTATTAGTCTTCGATTCGTCCACCTTTTTTTTTAGCCTATGTTGTCCCACTGCTGAGCAAAGGCCTTCCCCAAATGCCGCCATTGCACTCTGTTTGTAGCGGTGGTTTGCCAATTGTTGGAGAAGTGGTCCAAAACATCACGCCATCTGTTTTTGGGCCAGCCTCTTAGGCGACGTCCTGCTGGCTGTCAATGCGTAAAGATTTTGGTCCACCTCTCTGGGTGCATCTTACAAACGTGGCCGATCCAGTCCCTTTTGAGCCTTCTCCATCTTATTTGATATTTTTAAAATAAAATTTGAACATTATAATATTCTAACTTACTCACAGGTAGCTCGTTTCTATCTTTTCCTGTATTTATGCTGTAAATATCCCTTAATACTTCTAAGGCTTCATTTTCTTGCCCGTGCGAGAGTAAGAACTTCGGACTTTCCGGCAAGAAGTAGTACGACACTCCAGCTACAAGACTCCAAATGGAGCAAATGTATAAATAAATGTTCCATGAGTGGAGTTCTGTAATAAAAATTAAAAAATAATAATAAGTAACATAAATGGCGATCGATGGCGCAGTGGCCTAGTATTCGCCCGAAGCGCGTAAGGTCCTGGGTTGAATTCCCGGTCAAGGCAATTTAGGAAACTACATTTTCTAAGTTTTATTGGGTTGGGTGTTCTAGGTTGACGCCTTCAGTTAATTATCGTACTCCCATGAGTACCAGATGTACCTGTACTATTACAGGGGTTGTTCTAGTTTTAGATTCAGATGTTTGGTGAAATTGTCTGGCGCATTTTATTTATTATTTCAACGAGACTTAACGCGAAAATGTTCAAATAAAAGTACGAATACATTATGGCGGCCTCGATAGCGCAGTGGCTAAGTGTTCGCCCGAAGCGCGAAAGGTCCCAGGATTGATTCCCTGTCAAGCCAATTTAGGAAACTACATTTTCTAAGCTTTCTTGGGTTGGGTGTTCTAGGTTGACGCTTTAATTATCGTCATCTGGTACTCCTAGCACTGGGGTTGCTCTAATTTTACATCTGAGCTTTACTATAAAATCTTCCTAAACATACCAAAATATCCTTTCACTAATACGAAATGCCACTTCAGTGGCAATAATGCCCAGGACATAAGGGAGGTTAATATCAAAGACATGGACATGAACGATGCGTTGAGGAGCAGCACTCTATCCCGGACTCTTGCGTGTATCAGCTCAGACACCATCACTGCTGGAGTTGCGAAGCAGAAACTACAACTGGAAAAAAAAAACAATCTGACATAAAAAGTACTCAATATTTTTATTGCCAAACCATAATGTACAAAATATGTTAAAAAAAGAGTAAGAACAATATTATGGACCCTTTCGCGTACGCAACTTAGGGGTAGGAGAGAGGAAGCGCTTTTCAATAATGTAGTGTTTTATCTTATAGCTAGTGTTAAATTACAAAATATACATACTACTAAGAAGTTTAAATTACTTTTATTATTACCTATACACGTCCTATATACGTTTGTATAATCAATAAAATATTCGTTAATAGTATAAATATCAAGTCTAATACCATCGTAGTAGCGATAACTTGATTCCTATGGTGGAGGCCTTTGCCCTGTAGTGGGACAGTATGGTCTGACACTTTTTTTCCATGATTCAGTTGGTCTGCTTCCTCTGTTAGTCTGACTCTTTGAATCCTGGTCCAATGATACCCCGAGCTCCTAAGCGACAGCTTTGGACGCAAATAGAAATTATACGCCGCACTTAGAGATGTTAATTAGACCTTAATTGTCACTTAAAGACTAACCGAGATTAAGATTATGTGCATAAAGTTAAATGACGTCTCTGAGTGTGGCAGTAAGTGTAATATGCACCATCTTAAACGAGAGGTAGCAAGGTTCAGATCTGTAGCCTTACCATGAGTTCGAAATACTATCCTCGCTATTGAAAACTATCGCTTTGTCTCTTTCATTGTGATGCATTTAAAAGAGACAGAGCAATAGTTTACGTTATGTCAGTTTTAGATGTCAACTCATGGTAGCGCTACTGATTGCACCTCTCTAGTAACTATTCTTTCATTTCTATTTGCAAATTTTCACTGAAAGACTATTTCATTATCATCTGCAACCCATTTCTACTTAGCACTTAAACGACTCAAATGGATGGCAAAGCGAAACTGTTGGATAAAAACCATAAATTCTCCTTTAGTTCGCGTTGATTCCACAAAATGCTGACTGCATTGTGTCAGTAAATAGTGGAAAACGATACGACAGTTCCATACAGGGGGCCTACAACTAACCATTTCGTAACGAACGAGAATATTTATCGCACATAATGGTTTTTAATAGACGTAAATATAAAATAATACTTTTTTTTATGTGATAGGTAGCAGGCGAGCAGGTGGATCACCTGATGGTAAGCAATTGCCGCCGCCCATGGACACTTGCAACACCAGTGGAGTTACAAGTGCGCTGCCAACCTTTTATCCCCTTCCCCCCCGAGTGGGCCTGCGGTACCCTCACTCACTCGACGAAATACAGCACAGGGGCTGCTTCACGCCGGTTTTCTGTGAGGCAGTGGTATCACTCCGGTCGAGCCGCACCATTCATGCCGAAGCGTATTTCATGACTTAAGACATTGCTAACTTAATGTTAATAGTAAAGATAACAATGCCACAAATGTTTAAAGTTATTTGACAATTACGTCTTTTTAGGACTTAATGTTTACTTTTGTTTGGCCTGAATCATGCTCTTAGGGTGTCTTGGGCACCATTTATTCTGCCAATGTGAAGTCAAGATTTACCGCTGATTTGAAACGTATCTTTTAATGAATTGAGTAGGTACTTTTTTCGTGAAAACAGCATCTATTACAAAAATAAAACGTAATAACGTAAGACAGCACAACATTATAAGGGAACGAGACTATGTCTGTCGCATCCAAACGAAAGAGTACACATGTATAAGGGGCGGGCATAATATTCGATTGTATTCAGTTTCATAGTAAGCCCACAGTAGCTGTAATAAATCATGTTGAACTCAGAAGTCGGAACGGTGACGTCATCACGTGCAATGGATATGTTCCATTTAGATATCTTAAAGGTTATTTTAGCATCACATACAGTATACATACTTGGTATAAAGGTTAACATTTACAGAATCTTTATCAACCATTCTGAAGTACATTTGCTTTGGAAATTTATCAATTTTTTTTCCACTTCCCTTAAAACTGAAGTAGTCACCGTCTTTATGCGAAAAGTTGTTTTTTTAATGTAGATGGGTAGCAGACAAACAGACGGATGGTGATCCGGTGTGTAATCACACACGTTGGTAAGCGATTTCCGCCACCCATAGACACCTGCAACACCAGTAGAGTCACAAGTGCCCTCGCTCACTCGACGAAACACATCGCAGGCGCTACTTCACGTCGGTTTAAGGCAGTGGCATCACTCCGGTTGAGCCGGCCCATTAAAAAACGAGCATGGCTCTCCCACGGTGAAAGTGCTTTGGATATTTTTTATTCGAAATTCAGAATATCCAGAAAGGTTAGTGGAGAGGTGATTAAAGATTATCACCACGCTGGCCTAATGCAGATTGGTAAACACAGGCCCTAGCTATATTCTAAAACTTCGAAACATACTTTTTTGGACTTTGACGCTGGTTTTTTCGTCGATTTCAATAATCGACGCCTTTGCTCTGCAGCGGGACCGTATAACTAGCAGATGTATCTTTACATTTCGGTAATAAATATTTGTTATCTACAATCGTTATTTGCTATAATTTTTTTATGCACTAAGTGAATGAACGATATCGGGTTATTTTAGGTCAAAAGAATTAAACGCCTATTTAGATTAAAATTAACGTAAATTATTTCTTAAGTAGTAATAACAATGAGGCAGATGAAGATAAAAATTGTTTACTATTATTATGTGTCGTTTTTAGGGTTCCGTAGCCAAAATGGCAAAAACGGAACCCTTATAGTTTCGTCATGTCCGTCTGTCCGTCTGTCCGTCTGTCCGTCTGTCACAGCCGATTTACTCGGAAACTATAAGTACTACAGTGATGAAATTTGATGGGAATATGTGTTGTATGAACCGCTACAAAAATATGACACTAAATAGTAAAAAAAAGAATTGGGGGTGGGGCCCCCCATACATGTAACTGAGGGATGAAATTTTTTTTTTCGATGTACATACCCGTGTGGGGTATCAATGGAAAGGTCTTTTAAAATGATATAAAGTTTTCTAAAAAACATTTTTCTTAAAGTGAACGGTTTTTGAGATATCAGCTCTCAAAGTCGTAAAAAGTATGTCCCCCCCCCCTCTATTTTTATAACTACGGGGTATAAAATTCTAAAAAAAATAGAGGTGATGCATGCTAATTAACTCTTTCAACGATTTTTGGTTTGATCAAAGTATCTCTTATAGTTTTTGAGATAGGTTGATTTTATTATATTTGCTGCTACGGAACCCTTTGTGCGCGAGCCCGACTCGCACTTGGCCGGTTTTTTTTAATAACCTACGAGTTCCGCCCCAAGTTCAAAATGAAATTTTATTCTATTTTTTAAGTAGAAAGGCGTTTTGTGACCTGTAAATATACCTGCTTTGCAAGGTAAATTGCCAGAGTATCAAAAGTGAAACCATATCATATACCTAATATTTTAATATAGATAAGTGCATTTCCCATCTTCAACCACGGGAGAGCTATGTTTCGGCGTGAATGAGCCGGCTCGACCGGAGCAATAGTACCATGTCACAACCACGGCCTCATAGAAAACTGGCATATAGCAAGGCCTGCGCTCTGTTTCATCGAGTGAGTGAGGGTACCGGAGGCCCAATTGGGGGAAAGGGTTTTAAGGCTTGGCAGCGCATTTATGGCTCTACTGGTGTCTACAAACGGTGGCATCAGATGATCTGTCTGCTCGTCTACTACCTATTACTTAATATAAAAAAAAAAACAAATTGAAGGGTTGTAAAAAGGCTAGTAATTTATTTTATCTGAGATACTTACAAAATTCCTTCCATAAGTTTTCCAAATGCGAGCATGTAGAAGTTTTGGCTGGACCCCTCAAGAATTGAGCAAAAAAATATTCCCAGCAAACCCCCGACTAGAAACCTTTTTCTTCCAAAAGCATCTGTTATGAATCCGACTAACAATGCAGCACCGACTTGACCTAAAATAAAATTTAAATCAAGAAGTGCTCATCATGATAAAACAACTATTTTCTTCTTTACTAATATTATAAAAACAGATTTCTTATATTAGCTAAGAAGAGAATTGAAATTACAACAATTGTATAAGCTTTCCAAGGTATTGGTAGAAAAGTTAGATTGAAATGGATTCGGGTGAACTCATAGCAAATATCTGGCGGATGAAAATTCTATACACTCATCCATACAAATTTCTAATTTGACTTCAATGTCGAGTGCACGAAATTGCCTACCTGGATTTACTTTTGGTGACTTTTTTTCCCAGGGGAAACCATCATGGCCTGCACTTAGTCACATGTAGGGGTGGAGTGTGGGTCTCTAAACCTAACCAAAACCGCGCAATCGCAGTCGGATACCCTACAGCCGGGACTAAACCGAACCACTTTACTCCAATTATTTGGCGCCATGCAGCCTTCCTGATTCCACGACCTATCAGGTCACCCGGTAGAATTTCCTACGCGGAGTTCTGACGCTGAGTTAGCCACTCTCCAATAGTGGGTATGCTCAGGTACTCCGAAAGCCCGATTAGTCGCCTCTTGCGACAGGCCCGGAATACCTTAACAGTTCTTAACGGCCCTAGCCCAGTGGCTAGGGCCGCCCGGCCGTTAAAAGGCCCTAACCTAGTTAGTTATGTGACTTACCAAAAAAGGGCATTGAGTTCAAAAGCCCCTTCTGCATCAGGTTCATGCTCAAGTCACACTCTGCATTTGGGAGTATAAACGAGGTGGTGGTGGTAACCATTGTGGTGGCACAGTTAGCAGCCAAGGTTGTGAACAGCAGCCTAATGTGGAACCTTCCAAAGCCACAGTGGAGCAACGCCTCTTCAAGTCTGTCCATGGAATCTTTGGCATTTTGTTGGTTTTCATTTTCTGTGTTGAGAAATGTGCAAAATGTTAGAATTCAAGATGGCCTTGCTAATGCTTGTGTAATCTGTGAAATTTATCATTTGTGTTATTTGATGACAAACTACTTTTGGGAGGTGACGCGAAAATGATAGTAGAAAAATATTTATTTTATATTAATTAGCACTGATAAAATGATGACTGGCATCTTTTTAACGTCTCTGCAACATTTTTTACTCATCATCATCATCGTCATTTCAGCCAATAGACGTCCACTGCTGGACATAGGCGCCCCCCATCGTTCTCCACACAGATCGGTCCTGTGCCACCCGCATCCAAGGGACTCTCGTGACCTTCACTCCTGGCCACTATATTATATTTTATTGCCACATTTTTACACTGGTATTATTATGTAACGCACAGTTGCTATTTTCTCCACTGTATCTTTCATAGGCATAGACATTTTTTTTGCAGATTATTTTTATATCATTTCTACAGATTGGAAGTATTTTGGACGACATGACATAAAGTTAAGAAATAATAATCGTAAGTAAAACATAGCTATAATACATGCATTGACGAAATCCTTTTTTGTTAGTTATCGTGAGAGTGAAAAAAAAATGTTCCATACAAAATGGAACTACTTCTCGTCATCTGCAGATTATTAAATCTTTTTCAGTCAGTAGCATTTTTTCCACTTTCAGTGCCCTTAAAACTAATTAGATATTTTTATTTATTTTAATAAATCTACAGTCCGCAAACTGTCAAAGGCTCTCTTATTGCTCGCTACATCCTAAAAAGGGTTCCGTCAAAACAACTACAAAAGTTTCAGCATATATATCGAAGTGCAAGGACAGAGATACAATGTATGGAAACGGGATCATACTTTGTCGACCCCAGATAACCTGAGAACTGACCAAGAAAACACTGATTCTTAATCGATTTGATTGGATAACTAACAGCTGAGTCGTAGCGATTTTGATTTCAGAGTCAAGTGTTTAACAAAATTCAAAAAATCTTTATTCAGTTTAAATCCGTTACAGAACTGTCAAATTTTGTAACCGAAGCCGTTTAAATGGGCACACCGTCTGGCAATAGTTGGCGATTTTTTTAGTATAGCAATGCGTTTCCAATGCGGATCGGCTATCACAAACCTGAGCAATGTTCCGAAAATTCGAAACATTTATATTTTGCCGGGAATCGAACCCAAGACCTCGAGAACACAACCCGGTACTTAAACCACTAGACCAACAGGGCGTTCAGGTTCCTATCTACAATTAACGCTACTTAATTACGCTAATTACCACATTGGGATATGTGATCCTGATTCACGGTCTAAGCACTTTGGACGCAACTGAGAAAAACACGCTAAGATAAGACAGACTTACTTTCAGTATTATTATAATCTTTGTCCATGCTGTATTTCACAATTTTTCTTATTTATTTATTTTATTTATTTTCTCACCACAATAAACAAACAGTGCACTAGTATAAAACAATTGTTTAGTAAAAGAAGATGTTATTGTAGGAGACTGATGCCTAATCTATGCATAAGAGCTTGTATTTTAAATAAATTCACATCATTAACAAAAACATGATCACTTCAAAAACACACAGTAAGTAAATTAATTTACGCAACGCAATGATCGTCTGTCTTGTTACTGCAAACTAGATTTGTGTCATTAAGACAGAATAATATATAATTTTAGATAGCGCGAATCTAAAAACAAACTTAACAACCTTTTATCTTAAAGACGTAAGTTTATAGGAAGAAATGAATAAACAACTGTTATATTATACAGGTTATCTAAGAAACATAACGATATAGTGCGTAAGTTAATTATTTGAATGTGAATTTCAGATACTGCTTGTATTGCTACTATATCTAGATTTTTCTTGTTCTGTGTAGATAATTGATAGATTGGAGATAATTGAAAGACACACAACCAATCAATCAGTCATTTATTGCAGAATATATGAGTAATACATTGATCTTAAAATTAAACTTTTCGCTTTGACATTCAGCCGATATTGGCATACAAAACAACGAAACTGTTATATCAAAGTCAAAATATTTATTTTCATAAAATAGGTGAGTACATAAGGGGTCTTTATACCTACTTAGAGGCTCTCTCGTCGTTTATTTATCACCTGACATTTTGTTTGGGTTGGGTAAAAAGTAAACAACAACGGTACAACCTGTAATGTAAATAAATATAATTAAAACAAAGAAAAAACCACTAACTAAGATATCATTTCAAATTTTACATCAACTCCTGCAGATGGTCAAATGTGTGCCACGTTTGGTCTCTATTAGGTATACCAGAATTTTTATTTTCCGCAATTGTACACCAATCTGTTTGAAATCCTGGCCAACGCTTAGGGCTGCTAGCCTTTCAAAAAGGCAATGCATACCTAAAGTGAAATTTAAAGAAAAACCAGTGCGAGTCTAACTCGCCAACCGAGGGTTCTTTACGTAACATCATCTGTATTCTGTCTATTTTCCCCTATAACTTCAACTTCTACCTATAAAAAGACCACCAAGTGATGTATTAGGGGTTCCGTTCTTTTGAGGTGCGGATCCCAAAAAATAACTTCAATATTGTAAATAGGTTGCTAGTAAGTAACTTAATACTTATTGTTGACGATAGTTGCTCTAAGCTTTACACTGATAGAGCAACCATCGTGAACAAAAGTAAAAAGTTACTTATAGTTACTTACAAACAACCTATTTAAAATATTGAGATTAAAAAAAAGGCTTCACACTGAATCCCTACAGTTATAGTCCCAGGCAAGAAACTGTAGTTATGAACTTGAGTGCGCAGAAACCAATTTTGATAGAAAGTCTTCTTTTTTACAAGTGCGCAAAATAACGGTCATCGCTATACTTTCGTGCCTCCAGCTATAAAAATGTTGAGTTGCCTGCAGCGATGTGAGACTGCTAAAAAGTAGCCTAGTCATTCTTGCTATTAAAAATTGAGATTGCAACCACTAGGAAAAACAAATGCAGGAAGGGATTTACACTATTTGGCAGTGCGTATCATCAAGGAGGAGGAAAAGTATCTTATACAAAATCGTCATAGTTTGCTGTTACCCAAACTTACCCAACATGAACGCAACCAGTATTATAAACGGTAGCATACATCCTTTAGTCAGGAGGATGGGGAAAATAAAACTACCGGTTAAGGCTCCTATTCGGCCTGTTACTATTATTATTTGTGTTGCAAATAATCTGAAAAACGAACAGAAAAAAATTGAAAACTGATAAAATGGAAGAAAGAGTAAAAAAGTGGTCGGTCGGTGCAATATTTTTTTGAATTTGTCGTTTGTTACAAGAAAATGAATCCATTTTAAACAAATTGTTTGATGAAAAAGTGTCATTAGACGTATTTTTTGAGTAACTGTTTTGATCGTGGCCAAGTCTCCATACAGGGTGTATCTGTGAATATTTGCATCCCTTTAACCACGTGTTCTACCAACCATTTTGAACAACATATTTTGTTCTATGACTTTTGAAAATTCGCATAAAAAAAGGAATTCATCTTTCCATACAAAGTCACGTGACTTGGTCATTTTGTATGGGAAGTCGAACATTTTTTCAAAGAATTTAGAAAAGTTGTTGAACAAATGTTGTTCAGAATGGTTGATAGAACACGTGGTAAAAGGGATAAATGTTTACAGATACACCTTGTATAATTTGAGACAACGCTTTTATACCTCAAGCACTCTACTCTTCCACTTCCAGCATTCCTAACAAGTAAATAAGTAATAAGTAATAAGTACTTAAAATTTATAAGGCCGGTTTCAAAATTTAAATATAAAGCGTCACATAGGTGTAGCTATGCAATACTAAATTATTTTGAGGATAAAGTTACAATATCTTACTGTTAAACTCATGGACATAAAGTAACATAACACTTTTTGAAAGTCGTGAAACATAACAACAGTGTTTATGGTAGCAATAAGTAGCTTAAGGGGCTATACGAATGAAACTAGCGCCGCCAACCTATTTACACTTATTGTGGCGAAAATAAAAACGCCCACTTTTAGCGATAACTGACATTATTGTTACTTGTCGCGTGTTTTATATATTTGCATTTTGAAAAATTCAATTTACTTCAATTTAATTGGATCTAAGTCTGTAATGTTTTATTTTCTTCAAAAATATCATATTTACGCCACAATCAGTGTAAATAGGTTGGCGGCGCTAGTTTCATTCGTATAGCCCCTAATCTTATGTCGAACTTGTCCGTATATTGTGAAACAAGCCTTTAAATGTTATATCCCCCAAAACACGGCGTTATATTAATGTGCTTCCGGAATTGATCCATGGAGATTTGCAAGTCCTTGAATTTAACGAAAACAGCCTAAGTAGGTTAAAATAAAATATGGGGCATTCTTCATGATATTGCGAAATTTTCTATTGAATTTTCTCATCATTCACGAAGAAAGGTATTCAAAATTTCTGAAGGTGAGGCATTATTGATGAATGCTCTTATAATCGATTTAGAAGCAGAATTACTTGAAAAAATTTAAAATCTGATGACTGGTGAAAAAGATATGAAAAGGTAACGGTACAGTCTTTATTTAGTCTTTATTTTTTAGACCTGTTGGACTTTAAATTCAAGCGCAGCAATCCTTTGAACCTAGATTTACTAAAACTTAGTTTTATCTAAAATTTTATTTTATGTCTCACCCTTATATATTTAGATAAAGTATTGAATATAATGAACGTCAAACGAATTGCATAGCTTCCCGTTTATAACAAAACGGAGACTAAGACATCGACCTATCACATACTAAATTCATGGACTAAGGTCTCAGGTTAGTATTTTTTTTAATTATGTCACATTTAAAAATGTGCCAAATAAAAGTGACAACATCAGTTTCAAACCAACTTTAGACTACGTTTGGTTATAAGGGCTTTTGTATATACTGTGGAAAATAGGCATCTTTACGTCTTCAGCTTTAAGTCTAAAATTTAGCCTTTTAAGAGTTTTCTAACCGTTATCTTTTTATAATGAGGAGGAAGCTGTTAAAAAAAAAATCTTAAAATAAAGGCCTTTTTTACAATGTAAAGATAGAGGGTCACGTAGCTATTGGAACACATCTACATATTTTGTGGATAAATGTTGCAATTTACTATCTGTCAAACTTATGGATGTAAAGGGGACCTATTTAATTATTATAATAACTCTATTAGATAGTCGTGAAACGCAACACCACGCAAGTAGCATAATACTTGTAGCTAATATAGAACCTATCTGTATATTGCGAAAAAGTCCCTAAATCTTTTAAAAAACCCTTACCTGACAGTCGTAGGAAAAACACGCACGAACAAATTGATCTGGAGACTCAAACATGTACCCATAAACCCAGCCGTAAGAGACAGTAACATCGCAATTTGTATCGCAGAATTGGTCCAGTACACGGCGCTCGCGCAGACGCAAGATATTATGAAAAGGAAGCAGATTATGGGCCTGTGACCGAGCTTGCCAATGATGTAGGAAATTATTAAGGTGCTGATTAGAGCAATAGTTCCCGTGGTTACATTGCTGATGTAGGTGTTGGCGCCGCTGATGTGCTAAAAAAATATAATGTGATAATTAAGTCGTGAAAATTTCAATAAGTAACAGATGGGATCAAGTCGACTGCAAAAACAGCATTTGTATTTCAGACAGAGGTAATGACATTCAATGTTCTATAAGGGTCACTTCAAGTAATGCTGTGTGAACATAACGTATGTTTGATAAGCTAAATGATGATATGAATAGTCTGCTTCTTGACACATTTAATTTTGAAAGGAAATTTAATGCTTGTTTAATCAAAAGCAGTTTTTTATTCTCAAAATGAATATTTAGAAGCACAAAATTTCACAACCTAAGGGTAAAACACATCAGTAACTACTTTAGATTTAATAGCTATTAAAATAAATTTACATGCGTAAAATTACATTGCAAACAAGTGTTATTATTACAATACCTTTATTGCACCAATTTTGAGCAATTATGAATTTTATTTCATTTCATTTACTTTAGTAAGTTAACCCTATTCGATATTTTACTATGAAGAATGATATATTATAATTACCGTAACACATTCTTGCACTTTTTCAACCGTGATATTATTTACAAAATCCGGAACTTCCATTAAGTTTTTCTGTTTCAAAGAATCCGTGTAGTCAGCTATGATGGGGCAAAACCACTCTGTTTTGTTATGTTCTTTCTGGTAATTTTCAAATATTGCTGTTATCTGGGGGTACCATAGCCGCAAAGAGCTTACTCTGAAAAGAAAAATAAGATTGTAAAATTTCATCATCATCATGTAAAGTTGATTTATTGTAATACCTATTCCTTATATTTATATATTTCATACACACAATACATTACAATAATATAATAATAATAATAATCTATGTTTTTTATCTATATCTATACTATTTATAAAGAGATAACTTCTATAGGCAACGACAAGCCTTATAGGTAAACCGAAAACACGAAACGCTTGCGCGATTTAATTTAGCACAGCGCCATCTATTTGTTCATTTCTGAATTACGGTCCCGAAGCGAAGTAAGGGCGGGCCACTAGTCTCTAATAAAACGATACAACGACACAACTTCAAAAAAACTTTTCTTATTTAAATCTTTAGCTACTTCTTTTCTTAGTCGATCAGTTCACCACTCTTCGTGTCGACCACTTTATTGAAATATTTAACTGCCGCACTCAGACTCGTTCATTAACTTTGATTGCATTGACAAAAACATAGAACACTTAGGTAATTCAATACACATATAGACTATCCATAATTGAGATATTGTACTTACACAATCAGCGTAACATAAGCCATTAAGGCAAACAATAAAAGCTGTCCATGCAATGGCTTTCTTAATAGATTTTTTGCTTGAGAAAGGCTACTTAAAAGGTGTTTCTTCACGGACGTTTTATTTTCAGAATGTAACGAACCATTTGTTGTTAGTGTTTTTATCTGGAAAATAAAACAATACGTTTAATAAGCCTTCTTCTTGCTTCTTTAATTCACCAATAGCCTTAAAGACAAAAATTGGCAAGCGGGTCACTGCTTATGGTAAGTGATTACCGCCGACCGTGGACATCAGCTACACCAGAAGGAGTGCGTATGGGTTGCCGACCCTTAAGGAGAAATTGGGCTTCATCATCATTTCAGCCAATAGACGTCCATTGGATATAGGCCTCCCCGAATGTTTTTCATACAGATCGGCTCTGTGCCACCCGCATCATAGGAATTCCCGCGACCTTCACCAAATCGTTGGCCCACCTTGTGAGGGCATGCCACAACTGTGACTCCTGCATGCAGTCTCCACACAATGACCTTTCCGCTCCAACGGCCGCCTATTCTCCTCGCGAGTCCCCTGCCCATTACCACTGGAGCCACATAATTCTTTGGACTACGTCTGCGATCTTAGATCTTCTACTGATCTCATCATTCCTGACAAAATCACGCAATGTCGTACTTCTTTGGAAATACCGCTGATGGTCATAGATGGTCTATTACCAACGTACCAACTTACAGGAAATGAATCTTCGTCCTTTCCAGTGTTCATTCTATAGATGTGCCTCAACACATCCAATGCTTCTTCATTACGCCCATGCGATAGAAGATACTTGGGACTTTCTGGCAGATAACTGTAGGTTATGAACCCAATGAGACTCCATATGGAGCAGATGTATAAGAAAATATTCCAAGAATGGATAGCTGAAAGTAGAAGTAAAAATTGTTATCGAAACGAAATATGAAGATAAGGAAAAAGACAGTGCACTTGTGTTTGCGTACACACGAGTTCTAGTTATTTATAATATATCCTGCGTACATGGCTGATTGTTAATATCGCCTGCCATAGCCAAATCGATTGGAGGATAATGTTTTACTAGCTTTTCAGGTGTTTCTATAGGAAGAAAGATTTGAGAATATACTTACTAAAATATCCTGGAATTATAACAAAGTCCAATTTCTGCGTTAATATTGCCCAGGCTATGACTGACGTCACGATTGAAGCAAAGCTTGTAAGTGCAGAATTGAATAACAACATTTTGTCTCTTATATTTTTGGGTACTACTTCTGATAAGAAAACTGTTTGTGTCGGAAAACAGAAGGTGGTACTGTTTAAAAAATAAAAAAAAGAACTGTTAAATAAAATAAAATTATTTAAATGTCATTCTAAATAACCTAACTTTATGAACACATGGACACAATTTTAATTTGCTTAACATCGTTAAATTTTAGTCATTTTAATCCCAAAGCCTATTAAAATAGGTAACAAATAAAGCCCCTTTAGCATAATAGAATATCAAAATCAACTGCTCCATACAAAAATTGAATATTCACCAAGTTATATTGTATGGAACAACTGTTTATTATTTTGCTTATTTTGACGATATTTTGGGCAAGCTTCATTAACGTTACTTATTCTTTGAATGTTTATGCTAGGCCTTCGGATCATAAATTGATAGAAATTATGACAAATATTTTCTGAAAGGCCAGGATCCACTTCGGGTTGCTGAGCCAGCATAATAAGCAAGTATGAATGAATTTGTTTACGGATGATGAAGGATCAGTATCATACTTACAAGCAACCCTCCAATATTTTTCCAAGCACCATGACCCAAAATGTTTGGCTTGACGCTTGAACAAGGATGCATATAAAAGACCCTAGTAAGCCGATACGTAAAAACGTTCTCCTTCCAAAGGAATCCATTAGCAAACCAACAAAGAAGGAAGTGCTGAGAAGGCCTGGAATTATTATTATATTATCTTTAAAACTATTTATAAAGACACGACTAGGCTAATAGGTAAACCAGAAAAAACAAAACACATGCGCGAAAAAACCTACGATCAGCGCAATCTTTGGGTCTAGGTTGGAACTAATGTCCCGAAACGAAGTCGGTACTAAAAGAGAACTTAGGTAAGTTTTTTATGTGATAGGTGGCAGATAAGCAGACACCGAAAGTCAGACCTTCGATAGACTATTTATATTTTTAAAAACTGACTTCCTCATTGCTAAACTAGAACCTACTTAATAGGTAGGTACTAATAATGCTTACCAAGATATGACATAGAAGCAAAAAGTCCTTTTTGCATTATTGTCATGTTTAGATCACATTCAGCGATAGGTATCACAAAGGACGTTGTAGTGGTCAGCACAATAATTGCAAAAGACGATGAGAAAGAGGCGAATAAAAATTGCAGATAGAATTTCCCAAAGCCACAGATGAGCAGCCCATCTTCAAGGACTTCCATCACGTCTTTGACATTTTTCTGCTTTTCTGGACTCTCTGTAAAAAAAAGTAAAGTATCAGCCTATATACTGTCCCCATGCAGAGCACAAACCTTCATGATAGAAATCAAGTCATCGCTACTATGATTGGATTAGGCTTAATCACCACACTTGCTTATTCCGGATTAGTGATCAGCAAACCCGAGCTATGTTTGAAAAAATCGAAATATACTTTTGCTCGATCTGAGTTTATGAATAAAATAATTACATTTTATACAATGACCTGGTTACATGCTTATTAGCGTAAGGACTTGTCGACAGATATCAAAACAAATACATAATATAACAGCCTGAGAATGAACAATACAATAATGGTTTAAGTATCATGCAAATGTTTGCTGGGGTCGAAAGATACTTCTTTCGCGCAAACCCTGTCAGCAAATTTTAACTGGGTAATGGTTAGGGTTAAAATGTATGATCCAAGATAATGAACATTGAAGCATTTTATTTTGTGTTAAGTAGCAGACAAGCATATAGATCTCCTAATGGTAACTAATGACCGTTCCCTAACATCTTACCCTTTATGTTGATAAATCAAGACGTAAAGCATTTATTTTGGACATTGACCAAAACCTAACTGTAACCATCATCATAATTTCAGCCACAGCACACAGCTGGACATGAGCCTCCCCCCAATGTTCTCTACACAGATTGATCCTGTACTCGCATCCAAAGGATTCCCGTGACCCTCACTGGGTCGTCAGTCCACCTTATGGGGCTTTGATTTCCTGTACGCGCTTTCCACTCAAGGACCTTTCCGCCCCAACGGCCGTCTGTTCTCCTCGCTATGTGTCCTGTCCATTACCACTTGAGCCACGCAATTTTTTGGTATTGTGACAATTTGGTGTGGCAATATACTGTAAACTGTACCTTTATTTTCATTTCCTGAAGCAGCATTATCATCTGGGTGAAAATTTATTTCCAGGGGAAAACTATTATCCATTTTGTCGTGATTAGCTTTGGACTTGTATATTTAGAAAATATTATTCATTTCTATACGTCACTATTGCATTAGCACTATGAATTTCTAATTTATTATACGTTTCAGGTCTGCTACTTTTTCTTTTGGTCTTTTTATTCACTTCACTGATATTCTTTTACTTTTTATTAATTTATAAATAAAGTTTTCACATTACTGAAACGTGAGCTGATTGTTCGACTCAACTGCTATCTAAATTGTAAATTAACACGTTCTTAGTAATTTGAATTTCAAACTAAGATCAAACAAATTAAAATGCTTTTGTTATCAATGTTGATAGTAGCAGAACATATTTGGACAAACTATGTAATACAGGTTTGTTTTTTAGATTATTAATAATCAAATGGGAACACAATGCCTTGCACACAAAACGTTGCCAACATATTACATGTAGATAAGCGATACAAAAACGTAGTTACTGTAATTTGTACTTAATGTATCAAACATGTAAATTAGTATAAGTATTTTCTTTCTTTTTTATTTATAGGTGGCAGACGAGCAGACGGATCACCTCATGGTAAGCGATTACCGCCGCCCATAGACACTTGCAACAGTAGAATGACAAGTGCGCTGCCAATATTTAACCTCCTATCCCCCAATTATTATTGGGCACTTATTTATTACTCATTATGTTATGGTAATGTTGAGTCAAATATTGCAAGACAAGACTACTTATTTTTTTGACTTTTTCTTTGTTTTGTGTTTTGTATTTTCTTGTGTCAATTGTGTAGTATACCTGTATGTGTTCTGGATGTGTGGTTGTCTGTACCTTTTCAATATAAACATCCGCAAGACTTCGAATCAATACATTATTTTGGTATTGTGTCATTAAGTCTGTATCGTAATACGACTGTGTTGTGGTGTCCAAATTAACAAATGTATTTTCTTTCTTCCTGAATGTTATTTTTCTTTCCTTTCCTTTACAAGTTGCATCCGAAACCTAGTTAATTAAATGAATGAGTAATCAAGTAACAAGGGAGACAGTTTTTTTGTTTGTCATTGTAATCCATTACCACGTTAAATGTTAGACATGACTCGACTGCGACCCAGTTAAAGTTTGTTGGGGACAATTTAATACCGCCTGTTTGGGGCCAGAGATAGTAGACCAACAGCTTGATACAAATTGTACACATTGGGGTACAATAATACAGAGTGTATGTACCTACCTATCTGTACACATTTACTTCCCCTTTGATCACGTCTTAATCCAACAATTCCGAAAAAAAGTTTTAGGACTTTAAGAAATTGAACTTTTAGAAATTGAAAATTACCAAGTCACCCACTTTGTATGAAAAACTGTTTTAATGTATTTTTTTTAATATTAAATGGGTTTGCACTTGACTTCATCTCACCAGATGAAGAGTGATAATGAAGGGCTAAGATTTCAAAAAACATACAAAAAAAGATTTCCAAAGGTCATTGAACATAATTATGTTGCTCAGAATTTGTTAGTAGAACACGTGGTTCATCATCAGCAACCCACGCTCGTCCACTGCTGGACATAGGTCTCCCCCAATTCACGCCACCGCTCCCGATTTTCGGCCACTCTCATCCAGCTCACTCCAGCCAGCCTTCGAATGTCGTCATCCCATCTCGTAGCAGGGCCAACACTACGTTTACTGAGTCGCGGTCGCCACTCAAAGACTTTATGGCTCCAACGGTTGTCAGTTCTGCGGCTAAGGTGACCAGCCCACTGCCACTTCAGTTTGCTAATTCGTAATTAATTGAACACGTGGTTAAAGGGACGAAAATGTTTACGGATACACCCTGTATGACAACTAGTTTATTAGGTTCAAGGTCACGTTTTTGAAGTAACCTCAGCCATTTGAGGCTAGAACAATAAAATTAAGAGGCATAGTTTTATAAATTTTAATCTTACATAATAATTTAGTAAATCGTAGTTAATGGATCACACTTTATCGAAAACGACAATACACACCTACTTTTTACACGTGCTATATTAATTCAAGAGGTATAAAACTAGACTCACAATAACAAGAAGATAATTTGTTATCTCTGTATCTCGCTACTGGGCTCAGCGCTGTGTTACCTAATCAAAGCCTCTGTACATCTAAATAATGATGTATCTTATCATAAGTACTTGTATTATCTAATTCCAGATCATGATCCGTTACGTGCCGAATATCCGAATAATCCGTATCCGTTTCTTTTTGGCGGATCTTTTTTACGGCGGGTTAGGAGAAAAGAGCTCGCACGATAATTTCAAGATTTTTTGGCCGATCACATTTCTAACCTAACCTAACCAATATTTTCGTGATGAAAATACTGTCTACTAAACAAAGAAATATTGGTGAAGTTAGGTGTGAGCAGTGACTAGCAAAAAAAAATCTTGAAATTTTCGTGCGAGTTTTTTCCGGCGAGTTTTTCCCTAACTTTACGGGGGTATTAACCGAGTTTTTCACCAGATTTTCTTTATGGTATGGGTAGGCAAACGAGCAAGCGGGTCACCTTTGTGTAAGTGAATACTGCCGTCCATGGACATCAGCTACACCAGAAGGAGAACGGATGCGTTGCCGGCCTTTTAGGAAGGTATAGGCTCATTTCTTGAAGATTGAATTTCGTACCGGTTCGTAAAATGAAGAGTAAAACGCACTGTAGTAGATCGCCATCCTTTCAGATGGTATGGATAGAATCCTAGTTTATCCAGTATAAAATAAAACTTGTAAAATAAACTATCGAAGGCGAGAAACACGTTTGTACTGTTACTTCGGCGCAACTGTGACAACAGCGCTCAAGAAACGTGTGACAAGATTGTAAATAAGGTTGTCTTTGTGTAATACGTTGGCGGAAGTCACTAATACCCCCCATTTTTTAGAAGATATTATATATATTATAGATTATTCACTATATTTACTATTGAGCGGAGTTTGCGTCTGATCTGTATGGTTTCAAATTCATACAGTTCTTATGCGGACTCCCTCAATAGTGAGTAGGTATAGAGTTTTTGATGTCGATCATCTTTTGCTGTTGACTGTCCCTACTTAATACTTTGTTAATAAATTGCTTATTGAGGTAAACTTATTGAAAATGTTATCAAAAGTATTCCAGGAAGTTTAAATTGTTTTCAATCTTCGTCGTACCCCAATAAATTAAACTTGTTTACAAGTTAGAGTGTTCAAAACACGGCTGCTCATACTTGCCAGTAATGTAAGTCAAAAATCTTTGAAATTTATGACTCAATCCTGATTTAAGTTTTTAGATTTTCGCGTTGCATTATAACTATAAAATATTAATAATTTTAAAGGGAAATTAATGCGACGTTTATTTGTTAAGTACATATTCTATGCATTTACTGCTTGACGTTTCGGCTACATTGCAGCAGCCGTGATCACAAGCGGACCGAGTCAGTGCTCGCTTCGTCTGCTAGGGGATCCTGCAGCGAATCTTCAGACACCCTCACATTTTGATATACATTATAGTTAGTTTCGTTTAAATTGACTATACTTGTTAACCTTGACAATAGGTTAGGACTAATAGTCAAGGGACCGATCTGTGCGGAGAACTTTGGGGGAAGTCTATGTCCGTCTATTGGCTGTAATGATGATGATGATGATGATGAATGGTCAAAGTGACAGCTTTTTCGTTGTAATATAACTAATTGGTCAAGATAACTTTTGTTCACAGATCGTTTATCAATAACTTAACCATTAATTGACCATTTAAATTAAATTTTTGACCATTGATTATTTTTAGTCGTTGGTTAAGTTTCACTGCAGTTCCAAAAATCAGCCCTAAGTGACAGTTCATTGGTAATATGAGTATCGATTTATTATTCATCTAGAAAAAAAAAACATTATTATTATGAGAAATCGAGTGCAAAAAGCAATCACGCCTTTTTATCGAAAAATGAAATCGGATTTAATATCTCATTGTTTTTCCAATTTCAACTTCTGTAGCTATAATTTCTTTTTACTAATGGGGTGAATCTCGCGCGACTGACAAAAAGACGTATTCATCGTCGAAAACAAATGGCAGGTACTTATTGAAATGAGTTATGGCTATTAGAAAAAAAAATACGCAAAGCGTTCGACTTTTGTTATGATTTGGCGTCGTGATATTTTTTTAAAAAGCGAAAGAAAACCTTTCATTACGCTTAAAAATGATGATGATACGAGTCTACAATGGGCCGTGTAGAATGGAGCGTTAAAGTGTCCCATACACATTATTTTAATGTGATAGGTGGCAGTTGAGTACACAGATCACCTGATGATAAGCAATTGCCGCCGGTCATAGACACCTGGAACACCAGTAGAGTTACAAGTGCGCTGTCAACCTTCAAACGAAAAAGGGGGGACCCTTTTTCGTTTAAATAACGGTGAAAAAACTCACCTTCATAATGACTTAGAGATGACGTCATGTTGATAAGCAAGAGCGCAATACACGTGGAATCTTTTCACTGATTTCCAAGATCAGTAGTTGATTATATCAATGATTGATGTTACATAGCGTAATGGGTAATATATGCGACCTTTGTCTAGAAATAAAGTAAATAACTCCTAATGATATGTGTACAAATACATACATTGTTTTGTAAACATACATGTTGGTAACCGCGTGGAAACGTGACGAGTAGGTACGTACATATCGTGTTTTCACGTGCTTCAACTGTGAACTAACTCAAAGGTGGAATGCCTTAGCAACACGGATGCACTATAAAGGTACTTAAGTTTCTTTATCCTAACTAATATATTATTTATAAATGCGAAAGTAACTCTGTCTGTCTGTCTGTTACTCTTTTACGCCAAAACTACTGAACGGATTTAAATGAAATTTGGTATACATATAATCTAGACCCTGAGAAAGAACATAGGCTACTTTTTATTGCGAAAAGAGGGTTTTAAAGGGTTAAAAGGGGGGTAAAAATATACTTTTCCACGCGGACGAAGGGTTATGATAAGAAAACATTATTGACCACAACACATTTACACATAGATTTTTGATCACCATACAAATTTTTAAGCTCGACTCAGAATCTGTAAGTACAACTCTCTCCAAGAAACATTAGTCAAACTACGAACTTTTTTTACTTTTACGAATTTTGAACTTCCCATACTATAACGGTCGCGTGGTGAGTCAAATTTGTATGAAAAGTAAAAAACAAAAAAGGTTTTCACCCCAACGGCTGTTCTCCTCGCAATGTGCCCTGCCCATTGCCACTTGAGCCACGCAATTCTTTGGGCTATGCCTGCGACCTTAGATCACCTGCGGATCATAGTAGCGATGACTTGATTTCTATGATGGAGGTCTTTGCCCTGCAGTGGGACAGTATATAGGCTGATACTTTATTTTCTACCATTGATAGTTGTTATCATTACAGCACTACCCTAAGCAATCCCTCGTTTTAAAGTCGGAAAATGGACGATATTTCACATTGGATAAAGTCTTGTTTTTCTGTGTTACCGTTTGTGCTCCTGCGGTCTCTTGTGTGTCTTTAAGGACCTTATGTCACTGAAATACTGCTTCCGACTTGCATCGGTTAAGAGCATCGTCAGAATTGAGTATTATGCAAATTGAGCGCTGCAATAAATAGTCGTATTTCAATGTTGTGACATTTGAAGAACATTACTGTTTTATTTTAATCAATAGGTATTCAATTAGTTTTTTTTTATTATCTTACAATAGTGGCCCGTCCTTACTTCACTACACACGGTAGTTCTAAACTGAATTAATAAATGGCGAACTAAACATTAACTGTTCCATACATTAATGCCTAGTGTTTAATATTTTTTGTAAAGAACAGTAATTGTTTTATTCTTGACGATCTTAAATACTAAAGAGGTGTCATTCGTGTTAGAGGGCTTCAGGATAAAAACGACTAGTTTTTCATTTTGGGTATTTTTTTCCTAGTAGCTTATAATAAAGCCATCCCGTAACAAATGAAAGAGAGGGGAATACGATTACTTCCGCTGCACCTTAGGCGCTCCGCTTTCTGCAAAACATCATAATATTATACACTAGCTTTAGCCCACGGCTTCGCTCGCGCCTCTCACTTCCCTAAAATGGTGCGTTAGAAAGGGGCAAAAAATATATAAGGCCTTGTTACTCTCCATCCCTTCAACTATCTCCACTAAACAAATCGCGTCAATTCGTCGCTCCCATTTGCCGTGAAAGAAAGACAAACATACAGACAGACGCACTTTCCCATTTAAAATATTAGTATGGATTTAACCATCGTTTAAGCTATGTTTTATTTTTCGTTATTTGTCATTATATTTGCAGTGTCTCAGTGATATAGGCTCCACAGGCGTACCGGAGCCCCAGGGCATGCTTCCCAGTTACAGCTACAGATGGACTTAATTAACTCTGCGGTTATAGTTTTTGTTAAAGCAAATTAAGAGCGCCTTAAAAAATATAAAATTTACCTTTGATAAAATGGGTTGGAGGAATCGAATGCTCTTTGACTTAAAAAGTCAAAGATTTAAGTTACTTAATCAAGCAGTGAATTTCGGCCACTGAAAGTTGTTTTTTTTTTGCTGAATCGGTATTTGTACTGTATCGAATAGAAGGTTTATATTTTTGCCACTTCTGACTATGGCATGGTATATATGACGTGTCAGCTTGTTATGCCATTTATACAAAACGTCGTGAAAATATGAAATGATGGTAAAAATTTTGCTATTGGAGCTATGGTAGATAGATAGATACTCTTTATTGCACAACACATTACAGAACCTAATGCTAATAGTAATACGGTAGGTATTACGAGTATTTGAAAAGAGTAAGTAATTACTGAGTTTTTTGCTGGTGTCTTCTCGGTAGGTATCGACGTTCCGAACCAGTGGTAGTTTTAACCTTCATACAACCTTCTATGGAGCTTAAAGACGGATTTACTTTTTTTTTATTTTAAGTGGGCAAATCGGAAAGTTCTCATGGTTGAATAAAATACTTGATAAATAGACGACCACATAAAGGTCAAGTTTTTAAAAAGTATTGCTATAAAACTTTTCATTTTTATTTTATAAAATCGTAAAGTAGGCACGTTTGTATAAAAAATACGCGATGGGCGGTTAGATGTGCCTCTGAGTGTATTTCTTTTTCTATTCTTAAATCCCGAATCATAGTCTAAGTATACTCCGGGCTCCAGTAATGACACGCTAGGATGAGTAGATAATAAAACTATCAGCCTTACTACTCATGAAAAATATGGTAAACTTTCGTCTAGAACAGCCCAAATAAATCTCCAGCCTTCATGGAAAATAAAAAGAATCTGTTCCCATATCTTATAACTTTATTTTGGTACAACAAGATGAATATAAAATGTTCCAAGCCAGGTTTGTTTCAGTGCGTTTGTGGTGAATTTCATGAATAAATTGCCTGTGTATTTCTACCGATATATTTCACAGCCCAGTTGGCATGTCTCTCTACCTTACTGTTAAGCTGTGCACAGGTACGCTTGTAGCGAAAATAAATCTTATTTATATTGGCATTTGATTGTAAGTTGAGTGACATTCATTGCTGAGTGAATTAGAGAAAAAATAATTATAAAAATATTGTTACTACCTCTAGATAATTATCGTTTCTGATCTTTATTGTAAATAACCGTAGGAGAGCATCGTCTATATACATAGGTAGGTAACAGACGAGCAGACGGAACTCCTGATAGTAAGCGATGGCCGTCGCCCATAGACATCTGCAACACCAGTAGAGTCACAAGTGCGCCCCCAATTGGGCTTCCAGTGTCCTCACTCACTCGACGAAACAGCGCAGGCGCTGCTTCACGCCAGTCTTCTGTGAGGCCATATCACTCCGGTCGAGCCGGAACATTCACGTCGAAGCGTGGCTTCTCCACGGTAAAGTGAAAGAAGAATATGGAATGAAGTGCCAAATGTGGCTTATTAAATTGACCAAACTTTACGACCTACAACATTCTGCTGCCTGCCTGTTTCATTAATACATTAAACTAAAACCCTTACAAACATGTAACTGTGTACAGCTCGCGGCTCGAGCGAACCTGCTTAATTATCCGGCCGAAGTTTTGTGCCATCAGCGAGTTTTGTTGTCTCGACAATATTCTACCACAGACCACAGTGGGAAGAAGTACAGCAAACGAGATCTCAGAAATTATCCACATGGAGACAAAAATAAATAAAATAAATGCGTTAAATAATCACACCGATCATCCTGGTCTCAAACTAGGGCAACCCCTGTACTGTGAGTACCAGATGACGATAATTAACTGAACAGAATAGTCAGACCCTAGAATACTCAGGAAATGTATTTTTCTAAATTTACTTGACCGGGTATGAAACCAGTGACCTTCGCGCTTCGGGCGAACACCTTAGCCACTGCGCCATCGAGGCAATATAGCCAATGGCCACCGAAATTACGATAAAAACAAATTACACACTAAAGCGCGTTAGAGTGATTTCACCTTAGAATAAGAGTTATTATTCTAAGGATTTCACGGAGTTTCACCGTGAATACAGCAATAACTACTTATAACGAACATTAAGATTTCTAGGACAACTCGGGCTATACTTTTGCATACTTTATTTTGTGGTTTTTCGCAAAGATTTAAATCATAGATATGCCCTCGCCATACTTTGACCGCGCCGATTTGAGTCGCACCTCAAATAACCTAGTTTTGCTCAACTGGGATTAGCACGGATTAGTTGTCGTTTGCACTCGGTGACAGTTGTACGACACAGCTGCCTGGATTTTTGACAGGAAAAAGCACTCAAAATGCCTTCATGTGCCTATTTATTGTGCAAGAAAAATACTACAAATTCAAATAAAGCGAATGGTGTAACATTTCACTCGTAAGTATTTATATTTCATCAATAATTTAATTTATTTTATTTTGTTGACAAAACATCAAAGTCTGATCGGCCAACGCGTGACAGAGCGAGTAGTATTGGCAATAACTGTGAGACAAAAAGAGACAACATCATTATCTCGGTGGCCAATATACTTAGACCCGCTGTAGTACTCAGAACTCAGTTGATAACAGCTCATTTGTTAATGGTTGGGAAAAGTACGGTAGTGTCAGCAGTTT
The DNA here is from genome assembly GCA_014851415.1 of Cnaphalocrocis medinalis. NCBI lineage: Eukaryota > Metazoa > Arthropoda > Insecta > Lepidoptera > Crambidae > Cnaphalocrocis > Cnaphalocrocis medinalis. The sequence continues at coordinate 3,404,479 of CM026294.1, forward strand.
CGATAGGCATTGTTTTAATAGCGGTCAGGTATAAAATAGTAATTTTATTTCGACTAGAAATCAATAAACATGCAAATAATAATTACGTATTATTTTTAAGTGAACGTTTATTGTTTTAGATTACCGCAAGATCCGCGTTTAAAAGAAAAAATTATCAAAGTTATCCAGCGGGATCGAAGGGATGAATACTGGTTACCTGGACAATCTAGTCGAATTTGCTCTTCTCATTTCAAAGAAAATGATTTATGTTTGATTCTCCTAGGTCTTCTAGGTCGTAAAGTTACAAGTATTATAGTAAACATTACTCATATTTTTTCTTAAGGAATAGTGGGGCAAAGGCCTTTTTCATAGAAATCAAGTCATAGCTACTATGATGGGATTATGCATAATCACCACACTTTATGCGGTTTGGTGATCAAACCCGATATTCGCTCTGTGATTAGAGTAATTTATTTGAATAAATCGATAAAAGTAATGTATCATTTAGAAAGAAAATGTCCCATAAATAAAATTGCTTTTAAATTTAGGAATTGTTTTACTTTTAGTTCCCAGTATGAAAATTTTGCTGACCGTATTTTATCCTCATAGATAGTGACTTTCGATGACACGCACACGTCATGTCATCAAAATATTGCCTCGTTTTTAGGTGTCAGGGCATATCTATGATTTAAATCTTTGGTTTTTTCGCTTAAATTGAGCCCCTCATAATATTTAGTCTGTGTTTCAGTTCAAAGTAGCAACGATGATATTTCTATTAAACTTTGTAGACGATAACCTTTCATCTTTCGACAAAGACATCAAAGAGTTTTGTTCGTTGCAAATGAATAAATTAATGTAATGAAAGTCGATTGTATTTTGCAATACTGTTGAGGCGATGGCATATTTTATCATTCTAAAAGGAGAAACTTGCATCAAAATATAATGACTTTTGGAAGATACTTGGAACAAATAATTTAACTTGCAGTGGTCTGATTTCACTTGTTTCGGGACATTAGTACCACTCTGCAGCAATAGATGGCGCTGGGTGTAAATTGCGCCGCGCTGGTGTTTCGCCTTTTCAGTTTTTATATAAGACTAGCGGCCGCCCGCGACTTCGTCCGCGTGGAAAAGTAACTTTTACCCCCCTTTCGACCCCTAACAACCCCCTTTTCGCAAAAAAAGTAGCCTATGTTCTTTCTCAGGGTCTAGATTATCTGTATACCAAATTTCATTTAAATCCGTTGAGTAGTTTTGGCGTGAAAGAGTAACAGACAGACAGAGTTACTTTCGCATTTATAATACTAGCGGTCGCCCGCGACTTCGTCCGCGTGGAAAAGTAACTTTTTACCCCCTTTTTTACCCCTTACAGCCCCCTTTTCGCAATAAAAAGTAGCCTATATTCTTTCTCAGGGTCTAGATCATCTGTATACCAAATTTCATTTAAATCCGTTCAGTAGTTTTGGCGTGAAAGAGTAACAGACAGACAGACAGACAGACAGACAGACAGACAGACAGACAGACAGACAGACAGACAGACAGACAGACAGAGTTACTTTCGCATTTATAATATTAGTATGGATTAGTATTAGTATGAAAGTATGGATTTGTCGATGTTAATAGAATGTTTTTTGTTTCCTTTGTGTTGCAGACGCTCATCTGCCACCTATACAGTAATTAGGTAATTCTTTTTGACCTTAAAAACCTTCTAAAACCAAAAGAATGCCGTCGCTAAAGCGTGTATTATCCAGAGAGATCTTTGCTAAGGAAGCTTATTTCTCATTCAACTCGAGACTAAACTTTTGGCCCCGCTTGAATTCCAAACAGTCTGTATACAGGGTTGGTGCAAAATTGTAATATATCTTATATATCGACCTGTTGACTTAAGTTTGGGTAGTAAAACTGTGGAACCAGCTGCCAACGAAGGTGTTTCCGAGCAGACGTCAGTCGCTCCATTGTAGGTATTTATTTTTGTTTTTTGGCCTGTATTGTGTTCAAGACACAGTTAATTTTGCCAATGTCAAGTGTTATATTGATAAAGTAGTCAACAGTCGAAGTCAGTCGAAGTCACAGTCACTCAATAAAACGCCGGTGTTTAGCGTTTTAATGTCCTGAGGATTCTGTGTAAACTATTTTTAACAAAGTCGTAGGTTTTAAGACTCTATTAGGTCAAAGCAAGTTGTTCACGTGACAACTCACTCGACACACAATAGCAGTGTTAAAAACGACACATGTGGTCGAAAAGGCGTTTTTGCCCGTTAGTGCGCACGCGTGAGTACATGACATATTTTTAGCTCTTAGTGGGATGTCAGCCTTCTGTGTCAATATATATATTGTGCTACTATGCTAATATTCATTTCGCTGACAATGAAGTCATAGGCACATAACCGCTACTTGCATTCAACTAAATACTAATTAAAATCTTTGGATTGCATCAGCCGATACGGCTTGTTTCACAGTTACCCACAGAATCCCATTGTAAGTATTAATCTTTCTTCTTCAAGTACCAGACTTACGCGCCGCCAGTACGCCAGTCTTCGAAGCAACAGGTTGAGACGCAAGCAAGCTGTTTACGCTGATAAGAGATTGAGATCGTACTGCAGGGCTCCTTAACATAGGTATCAACGCTTCTCAATCTATCTCATCATTAACATAATTAACAACATTACCAGTATGTTGATCCCACGGCTAGGTATAGGCCTCTTCCTGTGCTCGCCATTTACAACATTCCTTTTTTTTGTTCACGCTTGAATTGTGGGAGAGCCATGCTTCGGCATGAATGGGCCGGCTCGACCGGAGTGATACCACTGCCTCACAGAAAACCGACGTGAAGCAGCTCCTGTGCTGTGGTTCGTCGATTAAGTGAGGGTACCGGAGGCCCATCGGGGGGGAAGGGGATAAAATGTTAGCAGCGCACTTATGACTCCACTGCTGCACTGGTATTGCATGTGTCCATGGGCGGCGGCAATTGCTTACCATCAGGTGATCCGCCTGCTCGTCTGCTACCTATCACATAAAAAAAAAAACGCAGAGTGAATGCCACCGGCTCAGAAAAGGAGCCGACGTCTTATGCACACCCGGCCGTCGGTCTGTGGCAGCCTCATCCAAATTTTTCCCACCATTCTTGACCTACTAAAAAGCTTGCTCAATGCCTGAAGACCAGACTATTTAGCCAAGGTTTTACCCACCATGTCATATGAAGCGACATGCCTACTATCACAAAATAATTACATACATAAGTTAGACTTTGACCTGATTTTGAATTAGAAGAGTTCGTTGACATATGCTAGGGTTGTTGCCCGGCATGAGTACATAAGTGCGCGGCCTCTACCATAGACCTCGACAGTTTGACAATCTTATGTCATAAGTTAGGATTAATGTGGTCGAAAAGTCGTTTTTGCCCGTTAGTGCGCATGCGTGAGTACATGACATATTTTAGCTCTTAGTGGGCAGTCAGCCTTCTGTGTCAATATGTATTTTGTGCTACTATGCTAATATTCATTTCGCTGACAATGAAGTCATAGGCACAGAACCGCTACTAGCATTCAAATACACTTTCAATGCCTAGCCGACGGTCCTGTTCCAGTTCCCATTATTCAGCGACCAGTTCATGTCATAGATCGAGATCTATAGACTTAGAATAGTGCTGTGGAACTATGGACAGTTTTAATATCGATGAAAAAACTTCAAGCATTTTCACTACCCTATGTTAAGGTGATAAAATTGTCGTGACAAAAAAATTAGGTAGGTTTTACAAATAGACAAAGAATAAAATTCAAAGTTTCTAATTAGTTTTCCAGTTAATGCAAATCTAAGTTTAAATAAGCCTTTAAAATAGGTACAAGAAATCTTTTGACCCTACGGGCGCATAATTGGATCAATAAATATCATTAAAGAAAACATTCAGAAACAGTGAGTATTGCCCTCTTATTTTAAATTATTTTCAAAAATATTTTCAAAAGAGTAATAATATTTTGCTGTGTTACCACATGGAGATACTGGAAAACTACAAGTCATATAGCCTGTAGTTTCCAGTAGCTCCTTATAAAATCGTTATTTTATTACTAACCATGAGATCATTAGCTAAATCAGACATACTTAGCAATAAAATGCTGTTACTTTTTATTAGAGCCCTACAGGACGTTTGATAAAATAAAAATTTTATTTTATTTTATTTTATTTTTATTACAAAAACAATACAATACAACAAAGTAATAACTGTTATATACTCAGCTCAGTCACCTCTGACGATACTTTCCGTGGATATTTTTTATCGATAGTTCATACTATTGCCGCTACACTACTGTAGCGCAACTGACAAATGTCAACCAGTCTATTCAGACCGTGCCTATGCCTATGCCCATGATTGTTAGACGAGACTTACGATAAAGAAGCCATTTAGCTTTTTTCTTGACCGCATATTTTTGTAATTTGAGGTCTAAACTCTAGTTTCCGCAACCAGGAATCATTACGCTAAGATGAACAAGTATACCTCTAATATTAGGTCCTTACACATATTATGAAATTGGCGTTTTTCGTACTGGCCACTTTAATCACGATTTTCTCCTCTTTGGCTAAGAATTCTAAATTCAAATTTGTACAGCTATTTATAGATAAAATTCGGCGCGTGGGCAAATGCTCCGCTTTTGACTCGTGAGTTTGGTTCAATCATTATCCTACGATTTATTATTTACTGCATCAAAACCATGTGTACAATTAGAAAAGTAAACTTGTATTGTATTTTTGATAAATGACAACGATGAAACCCGAAGGAGAACTACGGTAGTCGATGTTAGCACGCGAGTGTGTGAACTAAAGTGGAGAGGGGCAGGACACCTGGCATGGCCCAAAGATGGTAAGTGGACTGTATAGCTTACCGAATGGCAACCAATATTGGGATGACGTCCGCTGGGTATCCCAACTGTCCGTTGGTCCGACGATATTGTAATGGTAGTGGGGAAACAATGGATGAGGCTGGCAGGTCACTAGGGAGTGGCGTAATAGCGTGGCCTATACTCAGCCAGCAGTGGGTAGATGTGGCCTGAAAAGATGATAATGATTTTTGACACATTTGTAAACATTGATATGTAGCTATGCGTACTATGTTAAAACTTCTTTCTGGTAACCCTTTCAGATGACATGCAATTTCATAACGCCAGCAATCGGAAAGCGCCATTATAACTTGCTCGATTAAATGAAAATTGCTGTTCAAAGGCCAGTAATTAAATAAATGAGTGCGTGGTCACATTATAATTTATGACTCTTATTATTACAGTCCTATAAGGGTAGGAAATAACTCATCGTAATCTTATGTCGTTAGCATTTCCAACGATATGGAATTAGTTTTAAAACGATGAAATATTTTTACATACGTAAACTATATTTCTATAAATGTTGTTAAAACTGTGTTTTTAAGCAAAGAAGTAGTATAATATGTTTTGTGTCTGCTTGTTGGATAGGTCAATGAGAAAAACGAATTAACTAACGTTAACTGCACTGATGGAGTAAAACCAGAGGGCCTACAATGAAACCGTTCCCGAACGAAAACTGCGGGGCAATCTTCGCGCAATTGACATTGAAATCAAATTAGAGATTTGTAGGTACCTACGGATGTATGAAATCTCTAAAGTAGATTTCAATCCAGTGCCTGAGAAAAGGCCTGGATTAGGGGTGTTACCTGATCTGACACCAGACTGGAGTGATACCACGGCCTCACAGAAGATACCTGGTGTAGCAGGTGCCTATGGGCGGCGGCCATCACTTACCATCAGATGATCCGTCCGCTTGTCTGCCACCTAAAACATAAAAAAGTCATTTTCCTAACTAACCATTATTGATCGAATCACCGTCAATTTTTCAATGGCAAAATAAATGTTTGTGATGCAAACAAAATATTTTCATAGCAATTTACGAGATCCAACGAAAAAACGGGAAAATAGAAGCCAAGTTGGTTTAGGCAAATGCTTCGTTTGTTTAGGACGGGAAATGTTTTAATAAAAGTTCTATTTATTGAACGCCATCTCATACATGAATATCAGCTGGTTTTCATTGAATTAATAGGCTATTAGACTGTGTAAAAATTAAAGGCCCCTTGGGGAAAAGGGGGTTAAAGTTTGGCAGGGCACTTGTGACTCTACTGGTGTTGCAGGTGTCTAGCGGCGGCCATCGCTTACCATCAGGTGATCCGTCTGCTCGTCTACCACCTGTCACATAAAAAAGTTTTATTAAACGTTTAGCGCAATGGTTTGGGCGCCCGGTTGGGACGTAAGTGTTCAAAATATTTAATGCAAACAGCCATACATCAAATAAATAAAAAAACTGTCAAATTTCTTCAATCGACTCTCATCCCACTGTGATATACGTTGAATATCGATTAAGGAAATTTGAAAAGTTATGGTAGTCTGATGTGTGAAGGCTGACTTACAGTACAGTCAGCTTCGCTACAGTCTTCACTACTTGTTTGGAACGATCGAAGTTATGTGAACTTTTTTCGTTGTACCTCTACACTCCAAATCACAAAGTAATTACACACAGAAGTTAGACTTTGACCTGATTTTGAATTTAGAAGAGTTCGTTGACATATGCTAGGGTTGTTGTCCGGCATGAGTACATAACCGCGCGGCCTCTACCATAGACCTCGACAGTTTGACAATCTTATGTCATAAGTTAGGATTGACGTGGTCGAAAAGGCATTTTTGCCCGTTAGTGCGCATGCGTGAGTACATGACATATTTTTAGCTCTTAGTGAGCAGTCAGCCTTCTGTGTCAATATGTATTTTGTGCCCCGAATGGTGATATTTCAACCGTCAAAATTAGGATTTGTCTCGTGTAAGGCCGCGTGTACACAGGCTGCGGTATAAGTCACGCGTCTAGATCCGTTTCAATGCAGACAATACGAGTACGGAGAGACGTGCATCGCTTGCGTGATTTTATCGTGCTGCGTTGATGTTTCGGGAAATGTGTACTGACTCTTACTTTGTATTGACTTTTATTTTGTACTGAAGCCTTACCATAAGTTTGAAATACTATCCTCGCTATCGAAAACTATCGCTTTGTCTCTTTCATTGTGATGCATTTGAAAGAGTCAGAGCAAAAGTTTACGTTATGACAGTTTTAGATGTCAACTCATGGTAGCGCTACTGATAGTTAAACTTGGTTTCTTGCGTTTTTTTTTGTTATTGGTGGATCAATTAATAAGCTATTTTCAGATATAGACACCCGCAACACCAGTAGAATCGTATTAAGTTTAACTAAAATTATATCACTCCGGTTGAGCCGTCCCATTCATGCCGAAGCGTGGCTCTCCCACGGTTAAATATGTCGGTTGTCGTTGAAGATATTTTAGCGAAAAAGACCAATTTGAACAACATATTGTGAAAAGCAGCGCAGATAGTTTTTGCTGAATTCCTGTGGGACTTTATCGTTTGTCATGTTGACAGTTGATGAAAATGTAGGTACTTAGTGAGTTGATAAGTATCCTACATGGAATTTCAACTAGGTAAATGTAGATTCTTTTCTATTGTCACACTCTTGGTAGGGTGGACCATTGAGGGCAGTATTAGTTGCGGACTGAGAATTCAAATTCCTCGTACGTAACCATACTAATATAAATAAACCTTAGTTCGCAAACAATGCAAAAACAAATCTTAAGTCTTTGGGAACTGGTTGAGTAGTAAGAATGTTAATTCTTCTTTAGCAACTGGTTGTGAAACTTGGTTGGCAATGCGGTCGGCAGGGTTTTACTAGGTCAGTCTAGTCCATTGGTGAACTCCCTCACGCTCTTTAGCCCTAATTCACGAATAGTTTCAAATTTTTATGAGAAAAGTGAGAGACGAGCTCACAGATCACCTGATGGTAAGAGATTGCCGCCGCTCATAGACACTTGCAACACCATACCTCCCGTATAGAAGGAACGTTCTTGTTCACAAGCTACTATGAGTAACCCGAAAATATTCTAACAACAATAGACGTCAACGAACTCTTCTAAATTCAAAATCAGGCTGAGTCTACCTTCTGTGTGTAATTATTTTGTGCGCAGACGCTGCTTCACTGCGGTCTTGTGAGGTCGTGGTATCACTCCGGTTGAGCCGGCCCATTCATGCCGAAGTGTGGCTCTCCCACGGGTAAAGATGTCGGTTGTCGTTGAAGATATTTTAGCTACTATGAGTAACCCGAATATATTCTAACAACGATAGACGATAGCGATCTATAGATAGCTATTTATCTATAACTTATGCGGTACCGATCCCAAAGGTTGTTTCACATTTCCTTGTAAGAAACGTTAACCCCACCTATGCAGTAACTAACATCCAAATCTACTCGGTATAGAGACCACAAAGAAGGCGCTTACAAAAAGGAATTACCTACATCCCTGGAATCCTTAGAATTTCAATATGACTCTCCCATTTACATGCGAATAACGGAGGCTGCGACTCACACCGACGTGTAATGCTCCGCTCGCAAGCACTTGGCAAACAGCAGGGAAATTACAAACCTTGTGTCTGTCAATTTCGCTAGCGTTGAGTCCATTTATAATCACTTAAAAAGTGTGAATTGGGCATAAGTAACTCGAAAGTGCAAGGTAGCGCGACGGGTCGGTTAAATATATTATGTATTTAAGGAAAGTAAGTACTAGTCCACGAATGTCATGACATTCCGTAAAACAAGGTTGGAGGAGACTGAAGAATGTGAAAAGACAGGTCAAGAAGGAATCACATCCAACAAGTGAAGAAGAAGTTGAATGTCATGTCAGGAGGTGCTGGTGAGTTGAGGGCCTCGACTCACCAGCAGGGTCAAAAGAGCATAAATACCTTAAAAGCATGCTAAACTAATTTAAATCATCAATTTCTTATCATCAGTATTCCTAATCAAACCTCAATACACCGCTAAAAATACCCAGACCAAACGCGCTCGTAAAAAAGACGTAGTTTATTTTAATCTTTCGGTGTAAAAGAAACCCATATAAAAACCAAGCGGAAAGAAATCCCCAAAGACCAGTGGGTTATGTGCAATCCGTCCCGACGTATATTCTGCTTTTTATTTTCAAACTAAACGCCGGATACGGTTTGTATACAAAGTATACACCAAGATTGAATTACATCATTCCTTGAAATTCATAGTCTCGGGAATCGTGCACGTATTCATAGCTAGTCTTGGTTGATTCTAAAGTTGTATTTCTAGTTGAAAAGCGACTCGAGTGAGGTTTATCAACATCACTAGCACTCACAGCTTGAGCATCATTAATTTTAAAAAATAAATTCCTACGAGTATAACGAGCTCAATCATTATACAAAATTAATGGTAGCTTGCTAATATAATAGGCAGAGTATACCTATCAGGAAAAATGGTGGTGGTAGGTACTATAAGGTATCAGTTGATCCTTGATAAATTCAAATACAACTATAATAATATTAATAATTTATCAAAAACAATTAGTAACATAGTAACGCCGCTTTGGTCTTGTTATTTTAGTTCCGGATTATGATCTTAGAGTCAAATTTTTTTGAGCATAGTTCGGGTGTATAATCATGAAACCGCATTAATTAGTTAAGCGTGGTAATTCAACTTCATCCAATCATAGTAGCGATGACTTGTTTCCTATGATGAAGGCCTTTGCCAAGACTGATTCTTTACTCCCATTTCTACCCAAGGTTAATTCAATTGTGATGAGTGTATTTTAGTGAGGTGGTTTCTACTATAATATGAGTGCATCTTCAATGCAAGTTGCGTCACTAGTCTTGGATTGTACGCGTATTCATAAGTCTAGTTGCTCCGTGGATTCTAAAATTCTATTTCTAGTTGGAAATCTCTGAAGGCACTGGACAGCGCTTTAAGTTATTGTTTTCTTTAAACTACTGCCACAGTTGAAATACTACCAGCAGGAAGAAGCTGCTGTACTCAGAGACGTCAAGAAACTTTTATTGTTACTGAAGAAAATATAAATATTGACCCATATTTTAAGAGTTATATTATGCTACATATTAATACACATCGAGACAGAAAGTTTAGGTTTTTTATGAACGCTTTCGTAACCCTAAAAATGTCATGTCAATGTCTAAGCACGGCTCCTCTCAAAGGGAGGGGTGTCAGGGACATGCAATCAATGCAATTAAATGATCCGTTTGACATTACCTGTAGATAGCACTGGTTCCCCCATACCAGATGTTATCAGGCAACCAGTAAGTAAGGGTACACGGCGCGCTTCAGTTCGTCGTCTCCTCACACTCCGACGTCTTCGCAGCCACTTTATCCCTAACTTGACATTTCCGCATCAGTCTGGTGCACCTCACGTCATCCTACATTTTGTATGTCATGAAGAGTAGCCGGATCACGACATTAAAGAAAAACCTGGATATTGTCTCAGCGCTTAGAATTATAATATTCTAAGTCTCAGCTGGTCTCAGCGTTGATTTTTATAGATACTAGCAAGTCTATACTCTGTGGTACTGTTGTCGACACAGAGGATAAAATGCTTGTAGTGACTTTGTTTCAAGCTAGTTGCTGGTTTCTAAAGCACTTATAGATTGGTAGATACACTTTATTTGTAGTGTTAAGCGTTTTCCTCTACATAAGCCACCTTAAAAAGGTAAAGTTCAAAGTAGAAGTTTTACTCACTTATACAAAAAGATAAAATTGAGTCGGCCAATCTCGTAGGAATCTGCATTTTGCATATATGCATGTCTGAATATACAAGAGAATCACATTTGAATTAATATAAGGTCCCTAGCTGCACTTTGGTTATGAGAATCTTAGTAATTTACATACAATTTTAGCAATCAGGAACCTCATAGCCAGCTATCAAAGGTAAGTAGAATTAACCAGTTATTAGATTTAATGTATCGGCTGGTAGGTATTCAATTAAGTGCGTTTAACGTTACTACACTAAATGTTACAAAATCAAGAATAAAACTAAGTATGTATCTTTTTAAAGGCAACTCCTGTAAGATCACTTTGTTAACCATCGTCAGGGTGTTTTTAGGAAATGAGTTAAAATTTAAACTCTTTGGCACTATGGTTCCTGAAATTTCGTAAAACTTGCATCTCTAAAATTACATGTTAAGCCCTTACTTCTGTCTAAACAGCAAAAAAAAAAGCAAAAGTTCGACATATTCAAGGTAGGTGATAAACAAACAAAATCACCAGCAACTACAAAATTTAACAAATGTAGATATAAACAAAAACTGCAGGACAACACTATCCGAAATGGTAAATGTGTATTTTTGTCTATCTAAAGTCATCTCTTAGTTATAAGTGGGTTCACCAGCCCCCTCTCAAAAGTTTTCATCTTTCATAGTCAACAACAGAACCCGACCAATAAAATGATTGCCACTGAAACCCAGTCCAGTCGTAACAATAACATCGATGAATTAAAAAAGCAAAACAAATTATAAAGATCCCGTTACAAAGAAACTGTAAACTTTCTTTTGAAATACGTGATATTTTAGTCACAAAAGAACAAAGAGAGACGGTTGAAAAACAGTGGTGTTCTTTGATCTGATAAATTATATAAATGTTTAATCGTATTTCTTTCAAAGCTTGTTTAATGCATGTTTACTTTGAGTATAAAAGCATGTTTACGAAGAAGCACTAAAAGAGATGTTAATAAGATTGTTAATGAATATAGTGGGCATTAAAAACATGGTAGCCAATCACGTTTTGCGAAGATCTAAAGACATCAAACCATTACCTACGGTTTACGTAAATAAATAAAAATATCGTTATATAATAAAGTAAAAAAAAAAAGTATCAGTGTATTGTCTCACTATAGGGCAAAAGCTTCCATCATAGAAAATGATGATTTCTATAATGGGACGCTTAATGCGGATTGGACGGCCGTTGGGGTGGAAAGGTCCTTGAGTGGAGGCCACGCGCAGGAGGCCGCAGTCGTGGCAGGCCTCCCACCAGGTGGACCGACGATCTGGTGAAGGTCGCGGGAGTCCATTGGATGCGGGTGGCACAGGACCGATCTGTGTGGAGAACTTTGGGGGAGGCCTATGTCCAGCAGTGGACGTATTGGCTGAAATGATGATGATGATGTGATAAATGCGGTTTGGTGATCACGAACTTGGGTTCCAAGCTAAGTTAAAAAAAAATCGAAACATACTTTTTTCTTAACCCATAAACCGAACCTACACGTTAATAGTTAATAATATGCATTAATCTCCAAAAGCCATGCAACAAAATATTGTTTAAATTATTTTGTAAGAGACGTGGCTAAAGTAATGTAAGTGGCTTACAGATACATCCTGTATAGAACATTTGCGTTAGTAACCTTTGCTTCGGAACTCACTCGCATCCAATAATGTCGCCGTAGACTCAGAGAAAAACTATCTTTAAACATATCATTTCCAAGTAGAAACGAGTACTAGAAATTGTATTTTAAAGATGCTCATACGTCCCGGAAACGGATGTAGTTGTCTATGCACCGGTTTAGATTCAATTTCCTCTCTGGCCGCTCGCTCACTAGCTCCTAGTGAGCTTTTAAGCGGAGCCAAATCGCTTTCGGATTGCTGTTCTATTTGTACTTAGGAGTAATATATGGATGATGTGTTTGTTAAATAAAATAATAATAATCTTGCGAGCAATAAAATTGGCCCAGGGCCTAATTTTCATGCAAACATGCTGAGTTCACCTATCTATATTCTATATACTATATATTATAGAGATAACTTCAATAGACAATGACAAGGCTTATAGGTAAATCGAAAACACGAAACGCTTGCGTGATGTAATTGGAACACAGCGCCATCTGAATTGGTTCATTTCTGAATTACGGTCCCGAAGCGAAGTGAGGGTGGGCCACTAGTAAATATATAAAAGCATTGATAGCTCCGAAATGAATTGAATATAAACGGCCTCAATGGCAGTAGCTAAGGTATTCGCCCAAAGCGCGAAAGGTCCCGGGTTCGATTCCTCGGTCAAGTAAATTTAGGAAACTACATTTTCTAAATTTTCTTGGGTCTTGTGTTCTGGGTTGACGCCCCCAGTTAATAAATTGGATTACATATCTGGTATACTTATAGTACAGGGGTTGCCCTAGTTTGAGACCAGGTTGATTGGTGTGATTGACTGGCGCATTTATTTGATTTATTTATTTAAATCGATGTCAATAATGTTTGATTTTCAATAATCAATATAACAGACTCCGAAACATACCTATTTTCTGAAAATTACGATTAAGTGATTTGTGTTTATTGACACAAACAAGGTTCTATGGGATGCGAAAATCAATTCCAGTTTCCTTTCTTTTGGAAATGTTGGCACATTTCTATAGCCAACTGTAATGGATTTACTGAAAATCGAACACGTCTGAAATCGATTTCAATTAACTTTATTAGTAAAGCACAGATACTTTAATATTTGTAGGCAGAAGTTCAGTTCAGAGGAATCGAGATATAGCTATTGTCCAGACATGGTTTGTAACAGGACCCTGGTCAAACATTCGTGTGATGAACACTTGTGTTTGTTAATTATTTATTTATAACTGTAAGAGTCACATTAACTACTCCAAAAAGCATAATAATCTTAAACGGAAACAATAAGCATTAAGCTTTGGAGATTATATAGTCAGCAAAGCAATTCAATTCAAATGTACTTTCAAATGAACTCGTAATGTTTAAGCACTTAGATGTACAGTTTGCAAAAAAGTTAAAATATTGAAAGAATAGGTATGATATTAAAAATTAAACATGAAAATCGTCGATAAGCACTATGCTTTTGCTGCACACAAGGGTTGGCCAATGTAGTGACAACCTATGCAATGGGGGCTACACGGATATTTCCAGCAATGTCTACGAATGTGGATTCGCTTCCCAGACCATGACCCAACTTCTGGCATGTCCTCTATGCCCCGATAGTACGTACATCATACGTACGTATACAAAACTGACAAATTTCTTTAATTGACTCTCATCTTACTGTCATACACATTAGGTTGAATATCAATTGAGGAAATTTGAAAGTATGCATTGGGGTTTTACTGCAACAGTGATCAAGTAAAAAATTATAAAGTAATGGTATACTTATAGAAATGTAAACATTGATGAGTGTTGGCCATTATTTAACGAAATAACTTGGTGTTAAAATATTGAAAAGAGGAACAATAGAATAAAATTTTAATTCTTCATTAAGTTCTTTTAACAAATAACAAAAAACAAAACAAGAGACAAAAATTCCTATTCACAAAAATAGGTAAGTATTTATTTTTGAAGATGACTATAATTTTACTAATCGATAGTTTAAATAAGTACTCAAAGGTGCGATTAGGCCAATCTTCGTCCGATAGAAAATTTGTGATATCATTCATAAAGAAGTTAATCTCATAGTCCGCATCAAGGCTTATTGGTAAACCGAAAACACGAAACATTAGAGCGATGCACTCGACTGCCAGCGCCATTTATTAGTACTGGCCGAAGTTAAGTACCGAAACGAAGTGAAGGCGGGCCGATAATGTATAAAATGAACTTGACTGTTTCTGCAAACCCTACCTTCCCATAGCCAATGGCAATGCACTATCGCTATCGGCGCGTGATATGTCCATTCAGTGGCAACAATACGATCGCATTCCTGGCAAGATCCGCATTCCAGTCGCAAGTCTATTAGCTCCTTTATTGACTCTGGCTCCAGGACTAATTATAAGTTTTCTCTAGTGATGCGACTTGTGTTAGAGATCTCACACGTTGCAAAAATGTGTTTTTTTTTAGCGAAATATTGTTTAAAACTGTTACGGTCTCTAATATTAGAATAGATAATAACTCAAAAAATAAGAATTGTATGGAAGCTCAAAAATAAGGTAGGTATGTACATGATAGCAATCCCGTTACAAAAAAAAATGCAAAATATTAATTCCCTTTACTATGGAAAGTTTTAGTCAGACATTGACGAATTGTACCGGTGCTTAGCCATATCGCTTACGGAGCTAACCTCTGTGATAACAGATAGCGCAGTGTTATTTATACTGCCGGTTAATTTGGTACATAGCTACTTTTGCTGACCGTACCTTAATTTTGAGTTTTTGATACTTTGGCGCTGTTGCAAACGCCATTGTCAGAGTGGGGACCACGGAGCATTAAAATTATCAGAAAACTATTAAAAAAAAATTCATCGATTTTAACTCTACTAATTTCAGTGGATTTAGGTCGAGTAACATCACTACCTACTTACTTTCTCCCGTTACACCAGTTTAAAGGAAGTTCAATGTAAAACTTTTTTCATTCTAGTATGTCTTGCAACTTTAGTTTGTTATGTGGGAAAGTTTGTAAGTGAAGACTTGATTGCCTTGGATACGGACATTTAATAAAGGAACCTGATTTTAGAAGGAACTTAACTTTTAATTAAAGGATTGCAATCGTGAACGGGCCGCTAAAGAAGGCTCAAAGTCACACAGACGACGATAGACAAGGCTAGTTTTGAAATCTCTATGCATGATCGTTTGGATACATTTGAATGATCTATATGGTTCTTCATAGTAAAACCAAGGCTACAGACATAACCCAAAGCCTTGCCTGCCTCAAATAGCAAAAGGCAAGGCTATACTCAATATTTTTTTGCAAAACCATAAGCACAAATAGATGTAACAATAAATAAAATAGGAACAATGTTATGGACCCTGTTGGACAATGGAAGGAGGAAAATCGTCGTTGTGGCGAAAGAGGTCCTTAAGTGGATGCCGAGTACAGGAAGTCGCAGACGTGACAAGGTAGATCGACGGTCTGGTGAAAGTTACGGGAATTCCGTGGATGCTGACGATAGAGCATCGATTGGCTGAAATGATGATAATAGAATCATGCCAAAACCACTAGAACAATGGTAACTGGTTGAAGAATTCGCCATCCATATACATCGTAGTTCGAATCAGACTCTGAGTTTTTCAAATATATTTGCGTATTTCTTCCATTAACGCGATAGTAAGGTAAAATATCGTGAGGAATCCTGCACGTTCCGGATATTTTCTCAAACGTGTACTTAACTATTATTCAGATGGTCTGGTTCTCTTTTTAAAGGATTGTGAAGGTTATACGGCAGTCGCTTCAGTGTGAACGCTAAACTCTGCGACCATACTCTAAATGTACTACATACCTACTCATATATTTTTACCTACTACTTATAGCCATAGGTTGTTAAGATAGAAGCACTTCGAGTTCCAAGTTACGACCGTCAGGATCTATAAAACTAAAATTCTAAAAGTTCCTTAAAGATTCCAGCGCTCTAAAATCACAATAGAAAGTAAACTATTCAACGGAAAATGTTCATCCCCAAAAGGATCTTGTAGGCGATCATTTGGCCACATTCACATATATTTGCATCTAAGTTCTCGAATCAAGCAACTCTTTCGAGAAAAAGTTTAATGTACGCCCGGAGTTACGAGCCTATGCTCGACGTGTGGAGAATACGTGATCGTCTGTGGATGTAAAAACTTCGCGTAGGTACTGATCTGTCGGAATATAATATTAAAGAGGAGGTTTTTTTTTCACTTTTTTTCCTGTTTTATTCCAGCAGTGTTAGTACCGATAGATTGTTTTCAAAAATATCAATATCTAAGATCAGCCATTAGGGCAGTGATGATTTAGACGATTCTGAATTATTAATGACGATATTTTGGA
Source organism: Cnaphalocrocis medinalis (assembly GCA_014851415.1). Taxonomy (NCBI): domain Eukaryota; kingdom Metazoa; phylum Arthropoda; class Insecta; order Lepidoptera; family Crambidae; genus Cnaphalocrocis; species Cnaphalocrocis medinalis. Next base: position 3,421,056 of record CM026294.1, read on the forward strand.
CTAGTTACTTAAAAACAATCTTAATGTACTACTGATAGTATGGATATACTACCAGTAACATAAAGTAACAAAATAAACATAAGAGTAACGGTCACATTTTTAGTAACAATAGATAACATTTTATTGCAAGATATTTCTCGATTGCATAATCTTTAGATACACTTCCATACTGAAAACGTTTGAAAAAGTGATCTTAACAGCACAGACACTCTGTGGCAGAGAGTCACAGCTAACTAATAGATGATGAATTTTGAAAATGGCATCAGTTTTTTTTTTATAGTATTTGGTTAAAGATTCCGAAAATGCTCATGCTAAATAGCGTTTTTGGGAATAGAGTTTTCGTAAGTGGCGACATTTTTAGCACGTACACGCAGTAGGCATCTAGGGTTTATAAGATCGAAGTCGGTAACACTTGGGAACGTTCCAACTGCGGTGTGGATGCAAGAAAGTCAGTGTCACATTAGAATCTCCCGTCGATGTAAAAATTGTAGGTGAAATTAACAGTTGAATTGTAACGTTCATTTACATTTCTCAATTTTTTTATTGTGTTAAACTTTTATTTAAATGCATTACTTTTGTAACAAAAATGACCCCAAAAGTGAATTGTAAGAGTAAAAAAACACCTCTTTTCCTCTATAAAAGGTGAAATGGATCTTATTATTTATAGAATCTCAAATTAAGGTTCTGTTATTTTAGGCGAGAATTCGGTTTCCGTAGCCTTTTCGTATTCCGTTAATCTTGTTTCATTTTTGTGTGGAATCTTCGGAATTCGCGAACAAGGAAATGGTTTCTATATTCAAATTCAATAACCGTCACTTTCAGAACCCAAACACAAAATAAATTGACACAGAAATTTGGATCTAACTAAAGTTGATATTGAAGAGTTTATTGAGTGTTAGCAGCATATCGCATCGTGTCTCCCACAAACGTTGCCAATATAGTCTCTCTCTGTCAGTTGTGCTAACCCTTAATGAGATCATAGGAAGTGCGCATACGTGTGTTCGAAGCCTGCTTAGCTCGCGATGTAGGCAGCTGGATATGTGTCAAACATTTGTGTTGGTACGGGAGTCGAATCCGCAATCCTTGCGTTGAACCCGCAACCATTTCGCTACACGGTTTGTCAAAAGTAAGTTCACTAGCTACACTTACACATAATTTTTCCACTTTTTTTATGTGTCACGTATTTGTAATACATGAGTAGATAGATCACCTGATGGTAAGTGAATGCCGCCACCCTCACATACCTGCAACACTAGTAGAGTCACAAATCCAAAATTAACAACTAAGGAAATTTTTTAAACCATTTCCAAGTCTAGACACTCAGATAAAAATAAATCCCAACCCATGACAACCCTACCATATCAAAACCGCTTTCCCCACACAAAACACACCCGTGATTATAAGGTGATAAAAAGAAAAAACCAACGCTTGACAGTAACACATGAGGGTTGGCACACCCTCGTCAAGATATGCTCTCGGCGACTGCGGCGCACGTCCGATGCCTCGCTCACCACTATGATTTGAGGTGTACGTGGCTATTAGTTGCTGAAGAAGTCGGAACATATTTTTGTCGGTCATAATCAATATGGTTTATGAGCTTTTTGCTTTACAAAACTATTTATGTATTTGTATAAAACTTTATTTCACAAAATTTCGTACATACAATAGGCGAACTTAATGACAAGACTACTAAACTTACTTTAATTATATAACGTTATTAAGTAAATTTAGTCATCTACTTTTGCAAATACGCGGTTTTTCTTATAGTGGAGTAACAACCAATAATTTTAATAATACCTAGATTGATGTATTCAGTTTGGTCTGTACCAGTAGCGTCAAAAGCTATTTTGCTTTAGAGCCCGGGGTACGATTAGACAATGATCAGGATTTGGAGAATACTTATTACATGAAATAATGTCACACGTTTAATGTCTATCACGTCGGTATGAAACACGTTACTTCATAATTTTACGTACTCACACGTTTTAGTATCCGAAAGAAACATCAATTTGTAAAATCGGAATCACAAGCAACATCCATTTCTGCTTAATGAAAAACTCAAATGCCGGCGCTAAATAAACATTCAAAGCCGAAAAATGTTCGTAAGTTGAAAAACACCAAACACATCCCAGTCGTAATTGGTGTGGCACTAAAACAAAAACTACTCGCAGCGGTGCCAATTAATTAGGCTAGACCGAGCACAACCGCGCGTATAAGTTCCCGCGCGAAAACTTTGTTTGCTACCGCAGGTAGTGTTGTACTTGATATTTCAATATCGATGGAAATGTTACAAATAAATATAAAAAGCTGAAAAATGTGCGTGAGTTGAAAAACACCAAACACATCCCAGTCGTAATTTGAGCGGCACTTTTTTTTTTTTTTATACTAGAGGCGGTAAACGAGCAAGCGGGCCACCTGCTGGTAAGTAATCACCGCCGCCCATGAACATCTGCGAGATCAGAGAGGTCGCTGATGCGTTGCCGGCCTTAAACTTAACCAAAAACCTTGGCCTTAAACAAAAACTCATCTCAGCGGTACCAAAAAGTAGCTTTCATATTAATTAGCCTTATAAATTGTAATTTGGCTAGCTAATAATTTAGGCTATCGCAGTACGCAGGACTGCCTTAAAATATGAAAGCATTTTTTTTAGTATAGGTATAGGTATTGGTATGGCAGAGCGCATAGACCACCTAATGGTAAGCAAATGCCACCGACCATGTACACTGGTAGCATCAGTGGAGACGCTGATGTTCTGCCAATTTTGCCGTTATACCCTCATTCAAATGGAAAAATACAGCCGATTCGCTACTTCACGCCGGTTTTCTGTGAGACCATGGTATGAATCCAGTAAAATTCATATTAAAGATTGGCCCCAGTGCCAAGGTGGATCTATCATCAAATGATATTAAATACCTTGGCTCTGCCACGGTTAATTTAAAACATTTATCGATGTTCCAATATCGATACATTCTCATCCCTACTCAGATCTAATGAATGCCGTCGTAGCACGCGGGATCGCTTTAAAATGTAGATAGAGGTCGTTACAGGTTGTGAAAAGTTGAATTAGTTAACAAACCTGAGCCAGACCAAGAATGTCAAAAATAAAGTTACGCTTAACTTTTTTACGACAACTTTAGTAGGTCATATTATTTAACCATACGGTGCCGCAGAATGGTTGCGTTTGTGTTTATAAGGACTGTTACACACAGTGCAAGTTGGCTAGTAGGTAGCCAGGAAATATTTATGTACATGCCTTATCATGCTAGCTACTGACTCGCTCGTGCCAGATACTTGTAAGTGACGCTCAAACAACTGTACCAGTTTCTGTTCGCCCCGGGTCGACGGTTACACAATCACTTAGAAATTCTTGCTGTCCGCTCATTCTCGGTACAAACATAAGAAAATAGACTAAACAGCAGTTAAATCTGAGTAAATCTGAAATATTAAGTCAGTATTAGCTTAATTCAGTTTTAACATACAAGTTATGAATCCTAGTTACCTATCATAATATGCATTGGCGTGGAATATGAGATTAACCTCTTATATAAATAGTATAGAAGAAGAAGATATTAAAACCCGGTTTAGATCCATCAAATCCCAAGGCAATATTTGAAATGGAAATGAGTGTACAGAAAACTACAAGTAGTACCAAAAGCATGAAATCCATTTGCAAAACGTATTTGTAGAACTCACTAACTGTTTCCCAGATACAGCGGTCAAGGCGACTCGTTTAGATGCAACTCGTGACTCGCCAGTGTGACCATAGTAAAGGTAAGTAGGTGCTTTAATACCGGAGAATATAGAGGTAAGTAGAAAGTAAGCTGATTGGCCATATCTGCCGCAGAACTGACAATCGTTGGGGTAAACGATTTCTGGAGTGGAGTCCGCGTCTTGGTAAACGTAGTGTAGGACGGCCTCAGGCCAGATGGAGTGACGATCTGCGCAAGAGTGCTGGCTGAAGCTGGATGCGAGTAGCCGAAGATCGATCAAAGTGGCGAGCATTTGGAGAGGCCTATGTCCAGCAGTGGACTGCAACAGGCTGATAATGATGAAGTAGAAAATACGCTTCTACATGAATGGGCCGGCTCGACCGGAGTGATACTACGGCCTCACAGAAGACCAGCGTGAAGCCGCTGCTTCACTACCTGCACTGTGTTTTGTCGAAGGTACCGGAGGCCCAATTGGAGGAAAAGGGGGTTAAAGGTTGTAGTCCTGTCTGATATCTGTAACACAAGCGCTTAAGCTATAAATAACTTCGTAGTAAGGTACGTACGGAGTCAGGACAATGTACCTTTTTATTTATTGGCTCAGTATATTGGCTCATCTCAGCCCGATGATAAGCAAGAGGAGAGCCCACGTTGCAGTTACAACGGATGCGACGGCACGTCATCCGTTGGCGCTACCATACCTACTGGCCCGCGAGATGCTTTTTCACGCTTCGTTTGAAGGAGTCCATATTGTAGGACAGAGGAAACACATGGGATGGCATCAAGTCCCACCGTTTAATAGTGCGGCAGAGATATGACCTGCTAAACTTTGAGACCTATGAGATGTTGTGTCAATTTATTTGTTTGACTATTGCAACACTGGGGATATTTAATGAATGGTCACCCTCCCAAGTTGGACCAGTGTTTAACGTTATTAGTACCCAGATGGTTCCACTGCGAACACGTAATAATAATTTGGCTGACATTTTGTCAGTCCGTGCATAGTGTGCTTTGTTTCCTTTGCTAGCGTATATTATTATGTATAAAATAACAGGGAATTAGGACAACTTAGGGATCTGCGCTTATTACATGATCCAGAGTATGAACATAATTTTATTTTCCATCTATTATTATTAAAAGTAAAAATGTAAAAACGCAATGTCTGTATAATTATGGAATATAATTGGTTTCAAAGTAACAAACGACTAAAAAACAGTAACAAAACATTAATTAATGTTTTTTTGTCTGTTCACCCTGATCTCAAAAACTTGGCCATACCAAGAGAGACGATTCTCTTGTCCATTCTCGTCACGCTACGCGTCTACACATTCTCGTCTCTCATCCATCTTCTTAACTGCTCACTATTTTGATCCATACTTTATAATAGGTTAGATGACGGATTTGTAAATTTTATATCAATAAAGACATAATATGTCCTCTACCTATAAAACTCAAAGTATCAGCCTATATACTGTCCCACTGCAGGACAAACGCCTCCATCATAGAAATAAAATCACCGCTACTTTGGGATAAGGCATAATCACCACGCTTACCTAATAAGCATTGGTGATCACAAACCCCAGCTATGTTCGGAAAATTCCAAACATACTTTTTGGCAAAACTTGCTAGCTTAAAGATTCAAGGGAGCTAACCTTCAGGGTACAATATTTTTCCCCCCTGTCTGTATACTAAAACGCTAAGCTAAAATGTTTTCCACTTTGAATGCAGGAAACAAATTTCACTCGCAATCTTTAGTGTCGGTCACCCATTGTGTTTGGCTGCCGTGTAACTCGCTTAGCTGAATAGGGAATGGTTCTTAATCTTCTTGTCTCTGGGGTATTTCCATGGAATAATAAATGTTCATCTGTACATATTCTATTTGTAGTTGGTCTCATGGTTTATGTACCGGGCCATAATCTTGGGCTCCCGAGTTCGGTTACTGAGTCGAGCTAAAGTATGTTTGTAATTTTTTGAACATAGCTCGGGTTTGTGGAGCGTGGTGAGTAGACCCAATCCCATCATAGTAGCAATGACTTGATTCCTATAATGATTTTTCTATGATGGAAGCCTTGAACAGCAGTGGGACAGTATATAGGCTGATACAACTTATTATACTTGGTTTTGAGTTAGATTTTGACGGCTTACTTGAAATTTAATATTAAACCAAGTGTCTTCCTAAAATGTTCTTAAATTATGGCTCTTTGGGCCCATTTATATTACAAAGAGAGTCGTTATTCAGACCCATTATGGTACTTAAGTCCAAGTGCTTAATATAAGAATGGAAAGTTGTATAAAGTTACATTAAAGATTTAATTTTAATTGAGAAAATCAATATTGAATTTTGTTTTCAACTAATTGTGAACAAGATTTTTTAGCGAGTAACAAATGCCCCTATGGTGCAATGAAAAAAAAATACGATCAGACGGATCACCTGATGGTAAGCGATTGCCGCCGCTCATAGACGCCTTTTTTTTGTCGCTGGGGAATGCGTCCTTATGCATACCTTCCTGCCGGGGGGCAGGTGGGCTATATCGGGCTCTCCTCCGGCAGCGGCCGGCAGCATACCGACTAAACCCCAGCGGCGCTCTCATCGTCGCCAGAGTGGAGAGAGGACATGAGTACTGGTTGAAGAACCTTACTTCACGTCCCTTCCCCAGGCGAAATGGCCCGTTTACACTACGGGCCCAAAATTGCCTCCCCCATGCTCATAGACACCTGCAAGACCAGTAGAGTCACAAGTGCGCTATCTACCTTTAACCCCATTTACCTCCAATGGCTACTAGTACCCCTAACCCACTTGACAAAAACACAGCACGGGCACTGCTTCAACGACGGTCTTCTATGAGACTATGGTATCCCCGGTCGAGCCAGCCCTTTCAATGCCAAAACCATGCCTCTCATGATTTTTAGTAATGAATAAAGTATATAGAATGTT